>CM032642.1:10245948-10845948 GCA_019097785.1 Fraxinus excelsior
ATTTATTTTATTCCATTCATAATATTTTATTTATAATAATTAAAAATAAAATAATTTCATACTTTTTAATTGATAAAATATATAAAAAAAAAAAAAAAAAAAAAAAAAAAAAAAAAAAAAAAAAAAAAAAAATATATCATAATTTAATATTACATATCCACATTTATCATACATATATAAATATTTCTCATCATTATTAATATTTAATTAAAATATATATCAATTTTTTTTTTTTTTTTTTTTTTTATACATATAAATATATCATGTAATCCATATACATAATATTATCATGAGATAACATATATATTATTATAATATAATTAATAATACTATTGTAATTTAAATAATCATAATTATTAATATAATAGGCATTAATAATATTAAATTCTTATCAATATAATTTATAAATAATTTTATAATTTTTTATTAAATTTCTTATTTTTTTTTTTTTTTTTTTTTTTTTTTTTTTTTTACATATATTTTTATTATTATCATATAATTATTATTTTTTTTTTTTTAAATAAACTGAAAACTATCATGATTTCATAATTCATAAATAAATAATAATTTTTTACATTCAATTAATTTTAGCAATATATTTAATATAATCATCATATCATAATATTCATTATCCATATATTTCATATTATTTTTCAGTATATTTGTAATATCTATAGTATAAATTAAAATAAAATATTATATATATCATTTCAATATATATATAAACATATATCATTTATATTTTTCATTATATATTATAATATTATTATTTTGTCGAATAAATTTTTCATATCATAATTCATATAATTCAACAATGCCATCTCATTTGTCACTTAATTGATAAGCTAATTAAAATATTATAATAAAAAAAAAAAAAAAAAAAAAAAATTTTAAATAATATATTTATTATATATTTTTTTATTTATAATATAAATCGCCACGAATAGAGTCTCTGGCCCGACAATGCACAAATACGATCCAGTTATATATTATCATATATATTTATATAATATTTTAATAAAATTATATATAATTAATAATTCTAACCTATTAATATTAATTTCTATATAATTTTTATTTATTTATTCATTTCAATATATTATATTTTTATTATATTTTATATATTTAATTTATGTAATAAAATAAAAAAAAAAAAAATGTTAAATAATATTATAATAATCAATTATACATAATTATAAGATAATTATATTATACCATATATATAAAATTACAATTTTCATCATATTATTTATATTAATATAATAATTATAAATATCATAATTTTTTTCCAATTTTTTTTTTGATATATTTTTTCAATATCTATTAATTCATATTATAATATATTGTGATTTCAAAATATATTCATTAATCTATTTTTCATTTATATATAATATATACATCTAATCATTATTAAAAATATTAATAAATATTTAATTAATAATAATATAATGGCATAATAATTTCATATAAATATAATTTCCATAATTATCTCATCATTTTTTATTTAATTATTATAATTTTCATATTATATTAAATATTTAAAAGTTAAAATTAATAGTTTAATATAAATTTCAAATATTTTATATATTTTATTAATATTTATTAATCATATTTATAATTAATTTATCTTTTTTTTTTTTTTTTTTTTGTTTTTATCAATTTTCACTATGTCTTTAGTCGTTGGGATTCACAATTTGGTCATATAATGATTCAAATTATTAATTCAATCATTACAATATCTAAATTAAGTTTATTAAATATACTAATTTTTTTTTTTTTTTGTAAATTATATATTTATACAATAATAATTTTATTAAAATAGATAATAAATAAAATACATATATATTTTAAATAATAATATAATAATATTAATTAATATATTTAAAATTTAATATGTATATTTTTATTTTATTTACAATAAATTATTTATAACTAAATTAACATTTATATACATAATTTATATATATCAATAATTTATAATATATATTTTAAAATATTAAATAATATCAAATTCAATAATTTTTTTAATTTTATATTATTATTAAAATTTAATTACATATATAAATTACAATCATTTTATTAATTTATATCTCAATTATATAAAATACCAGTATTCATATAATTTATTAATATATTTATTTTTTTTTTTTTTTTTTTTTTTTTTTTTTTTTTTTTTTTTATTAAATTATGATATTTTTTACAAAAAAATTTTTTTTCATCATTTTTAAATTAATACTTATATATGGTTATGTCAAATAAACTCAATCAAATTTTTTTTTTTTTTTTTTTTTTTTTATATTTTGTATAATCATATAATAATAACATATAAAGATTTATTTTATATTTTAAAAAAAAAAAAACATTTATTTATTATTAATTTATCAGTGATTATACATAAATTATTGAATCATGATATTAATTCAACAATCATTATTAAATTAATTGATAGTTCCATTAATTCATAATATTAATATATATTTACATAATATAAATAAATTAATATTTCATACCAAATAAACCACATGTAACTATTAATCATAGCATAATTAGTTAAATACATATTATACTATGTAATAGGTGTTTTCAATCCATATCATAATGCATAAAGTTCAAAGCATATATTTTATTTTAATTATTACATTATCATATTAATATTTATATTACATAAATTTATATGTTTTATCATTATAATATAATATTTCCTCATTTTTTATATATATAAAAATTTATTTATATAATTATACATTTAACTCATTATTTAATATATAAATATATTTAAAATCAACATTATTTAATTTATTATATAAATCATAATAAAAAAAAAAAAAAAAATTTATATAATTTTCATATTGTATAAACATAATGAATTTTTTTTTTTTTTTTTTTTTTTTTTTTATTACATTTTAATATTTAATTTTTTTGATATATATTATATACATATAATTCAATACTTTATTTATCTTTTCAAAAATTATACATCAATATATATATTATAATTCATATATTATATCATAATAATTATATTTATTAAAATTTTTTTTTTTTTTTTTTTTTTTTTTTTTTTTTTTTTTTTTTTATAATAATATAATTAAAATTACAATAATTATATTTTTTTTTACATATATTAATACATAATATATATATATTCCATATTAGAATAATATTACAAATATTATATATATAATTTTTATCATAAATAAATATTTTCATAATATATATTTTAATAATTAATTTATATACAATATTTTTATATTATATATTACTTAAAGTAATAATATATATTTTTTTTCATTTCATCAAATTTATTAACATAGATAATTATAAATCATTAAAATTATATTTTTTTTATAATCAATTCAATGAGTTTATTATTTTTATTTTTTTATATATAAAATTATGTATTCATAATATTATAAATTATATAATTATTTTAATATTATTATTCAATGCAAATTATATTATTTTTATTATTATATTTTATTTTTTTATATACTAATTATTTATTTTTTTTTATAAATAATCATAAATTACAAATTTTATATTCCTATTATTTGATCATATACTCAATATTAATATATATTTTTAAATTTAATATTGAATTTTATATCATTTATAATTTTAAAAAAAAAAAAAAAAAAAAAAAAAAATTAAATATTATTAATTATAAAAAAAAAAAAAAAAAAAAATTTTTATAATTAGTTAAATTTATCTTTTCATATATAATCATATATGATTTAGGTTTCTATTAATATTTGTTTAAAAAAAAAAAAAATAACTTAAATATTATTTATTAATAATATATAACAGATTAATTCAATAATTATTATTTTATTTTATATTCATTTATTAATTATTATTTATATATATATAATGCAAAAACAAAAATTTTATTTTTAAGTAATTTTTCAATTTTTATTTAATATATATTAATTTTCATAATAAAAAAAAAAAAAAAAAAAAAATAATTTATTTAAATATAATCAATTTTATTCATTAATCATTATATAAATATATAATAATATTTTAATAATTTTTCCATAACAATAAATTACAAAATACATTATTTCAATTTTTTTATTCTACTATATATATATTTATATATATACATTATTTTTATAAATATATTTGTTTTTTTTTTTTTTTTTTTTTTTTTTTTTTTATATTAATAATTTAATTATTTTTAAATGAATTTTTTTTTTTTTTTTTTTAATTTTATTTAATTACAATATCATTAATTTTAAACTATAATAATTAGTGATATTATAATTATATAATCTATATTTTTCATTTTATATATTATTATAATATAAATCATTATTATACTATTAATTTTATATTAATAATATAACCATATTTTAATATATCATATGTGCAAATATAATATAAAATTTTTATATATCATATTATCAATCATTCAACATATATTTAATCTATAAATTTAAGATAATTTGTTCATATTTTCATCACATAAATTATTCATAATCATTTTTTTTAATATTATAATATATTTAACCAATTTTTTTTTTTTTTTTTTTTTTTATTTGTTCATATTTAAATCATTTTCATTACAAAAATATAATTTAAAAATATGATATTTATTAATATATTACAATTACATTCATATAAAAGTTATATAATTTTAATAGCTATAATCTCATCATATCAATTTTTTATTATTTATGAATACATTACATGATATTTCTATATACATATTATATTTCATTTATATTATAATCATATTTAATGCATATTATAATTTCATATAATATATTATAAATAAAATTATATATTATTTATTCTATTTTTTACATTTTTTTTTTTTTTTTTTTTTTTTTTTTTTTTTTTTTTTTTTTTTTTTTTTTTTTTTTTTAAATATATTTATAAAACCCATGATCAATAGTCATATATATGTAAAAAATTTATATATAATATTTCATATATATTTTATATTTATTATAATATACTCACATTATTTTTATATATAAATTAATAATAAAGATTTTTTTTTTTAAAATTTTATTAATACTCATTATATATTAATATATATTAATTTATTAAATTTATATATTTTTTTTTTTTTTTTGATAATAAATAATTTATCATATATTATTATTATAAATAATCATATCAATTTAATTATATATTTTTTTTTTTTTTATCATACTCATTAATCGTCATTATATATTTATCAACTAATATAATTTTCATCTAATTTACACCAAATAAAAAAAAAAAAAAAAAAAAAAAAATTTAAGTATATAAAAAATACATATCAAATTCATTATCATAAATTTAATTATTCATATTAATATAAATAATAAATTTATATATATATCATCATTTAATTATTTATATTATATTTATATTTATTTTATTATTATAAAATTAATATCAAACTTCCATTATTTTTTCATTATATAAATACATTTACATTTATATTTTTATATACATATTCTATTTATTGTTAAAATAGTTATTATATATATAATATTTTTTTAATTATTTTTAGATATCATTATTTACATATCATTTTTATAAATAAGTTAAAATAAACATATAATCATTAATATTATATATTCATATATTTTAATAAAATCATATACATTTTATATATACTATTATTTTAATAATATTTTATATTTATAACATAAAAATTATGTTTAAAAAAAAAAAAAAAAAAAAAAAAAAAAAACTAATACATTTTAATTAATTATTAAAAAAAAAAAAAAACATAATTTTTTTAATTTTTAAATTATTATCATTATGTTATTTTATTTATTTCATCTCATATAATAATTTATTATTTATTTCCATATTGATATTTATTCATATTTTAATATCAATTGTTAAATCTATCATAATTATGTTCATTAAATTTATATCAATATTTTCATTATTATTATATTTTTTTTTTTTTTTTTTTTTTTATTCTTGTTTTTAATATGATTATATCATCATATATTTTTTATTTTAATTTAAAATTAAATTCATTAATTATATAAAATGAGATATATTAATTATATAATTAATTATTATACCAATAATTAATTTATTAAATATAATCAACAATATTAATTTAATTATTTATATTTTATCTAAATATAAATTAATTATTTATACTTATTTTTTTTAAATAAATTTAGAATTCAATTTCAACATATTTATTAAAATATTTTAATCATAATTAACATATATTCATCAAATATATTACATAGATATATATATTATTATAATACATAAAATTACATATATAATTCTTTATATATCAATAATAATTAAATAAAAAAAAAAAAAAAAAATTATATATTTAATAATTAATACATAATTATATTAATTCTATTGTCATATTTAAATTATTTCATTTTTTTTTTTTTTAAATCATTTTTTATATCATTATTTTTTTTTTTTTTTTTTTTTTTTTTTTTTTTTTTTTGTTTTTTTATAGATAATTTAATTTTTTTTTTTTTTTTTTTTTTATTAATATAATTATAAATATCATAATTTTTTTTTTTTTTTTTTTTTTTTTATTTAGTTTTTAATAATACAACATTTCAATTTTTATTTTTTTTTTTTTTTTTTTTTTTTATAATAGATTTTATTTCATATATATATATTTCATATATAAAAAAAAAAAATTTTACAATTAATTTCAAAAAAAAAAAAAAAAAATTTTATCATAAAAAAGTCACATCATATAATTATCATAATATTCAATTATTTATTTTAATATTTAATATATGTAAAATTTTATATTTCAATAATTAAAAAAAAAAAAAAAAAAAAAAAAAAAAAAAAAAAAAAAAAAAAAACATATATTTTTATATTTTAAATAATAATTTATTTTATATATAATATCATTATGTAATTATTCAATTAAAATTATATATTTTAAATTAATAAAAAAAAAACTTTTATTTTATTATAATATATATTAATAATATTCATGATATGGTAATATTTATTATATACACATCATTAAAAAAAAAAAAAAATTAAAAATTATACATCTATTATTATTCATATTTTTATCAATATACACATAATATATATTTATATTATATAAAATATTATTAAATATCATTAATAAGATTTACAAATAATCTATTATATAATCATTATAAACAATTAAATATTTAAATTATTTTATGATTATAATATCATTTCAATTTTTAATATTTATATTATAAATAATATAAATTTTTCATATTTTTTTGCCATAACTTTGGCTATGGCCTAAGGATTAGGTAAAATTTTTATATTCCATTTAATATTAACATAAAAATATTATTATTATCATAATACAAAAATACAAAATACATTATATAATTTATATATTACAAGTTCTAATTATTTATTATATTTATATAAATCATAAATTAAACAATTACACATAATGTACAAATATTAATATTATAATTGATAATTTTAACATATAATTTTTTTTTTTTTATTTTTATCTTAATAAATATTATAATCATTATCAATTTTTTATTATATATCTTTTTTATATTATCATTAAATATAATTTTATAATATATGTCATTCATTACAATATTTTAAAATATTATATTAATTCATTCTAAATATATATATTAAATATATTTATAATATTAATTTTATATGTAAAAAAAAAAAAAAAAAAAATTATTTATTACTTATTATTAAATTTATATAAATTACACAATATAGCTAAAAATTATTTAATAATTTATATATATATTATTCAATTATATATTTATTTAATAATATTTTATAATATAGTATATTTTCAATTTCATATATTTTAATTTTATTTTAACAATTTTATACACCATAATTTTAATATCATTCATTTATTATTTTTTTATTATTAAAATTATATTAGTAATTAATATAATATTAATACAAATTTTTTTATAATATATAATATTTTTAATTAATTTATAACATATATATAAACAATTTATCATATATGGTTTTCAATATATCAAGAGTAAAGTAAAGCAGAAAAAAAAAAAACATTTTTTAAAATTATAATTCATAATATTTTTATATATATATATACATGATGTTTATCATTAATTATTAATTATATATAAATATTATATATTATACATTTACTAATTTATCATAATTATAATTTTTTATATATATTAATAATATTATATTATTTTCATTTTATTTATATTTATATTCTCAACATTATTTATTTAATATTATTATAATTATTCCAATATTTATATCACTGGTTTTAATTAATTACATTCATAATTTTAATTCCACTATATATTTTAACAATTTTTTTTTTTTTTTTTTTTTTTAATTTATACAAATATTTATTATACATATATTTTAAAGTTATTATCACAAAAATTTTTTTTTATATTTAATATCAATATTTTTCAATATTATTATTTTTTATCATATATTCCTATTATTTTATTGCAAATAAAATAATTTATATATTATTTAATATAAATTATATTTTATTACATTATAAATAATCATTAATATAATAAATCAAATTATTATAATTTGAAAAAAATAAACAAGGTATTGTACATATTTTAATTATTATTATTTAAATCAGTATAATATTATTAAAATTTATACTTATTTATTCATTTAATATTACCATTTATTTACATAATTATTTTAATTTTAATATAAACGCATAATATTTATAATATTATAAATTATTAATTTTATGTTATTTAGTCATATTATTTTAAAGTCATATTTTATTCAATATATAATTATATAATTATCATATTATTTTATAATTTCAAAATTTGGTTATTTTATATTTTTATTATTTTAATTATTATAATTGTAAAAATATCATAAATTAAACAGATCAAATATTAAATTAATATTTTTTATTATAATTAATAATAATAGTTAAAAAATAATTTTATTATTTTCAATAGATATTTATTATACATAATATTTTAAATAAATTAATATAAATTATTTATTAATTTTTATATATTATATTAATAAAAAAAAAAAAAAAAAAAAAAAAAAAAAAAAAAAAAAAAAAAAAAAAAAAAAATAAAAGTATTAATAATTACACATTAAAAAAAAAAAAAAAAATTTATATAATTACATTTTTTTATCGATATATTCAATATTTAATTTTTATATTTAATATATAATTATTAATAAAAAAAAAAAAAAAAAAAAAAAAAAAAAATTATATTATCATTTTAAATTATTATATGATAATTATAATATTATTAATATAATTTTTATACATTTTTTTTTTTTTTTTTTTTTTTTCATAATTTTTCAATCAGACATTATATCATATTTTATCAATACATTTTAAAAATTCTCAAATATTTTTACTTATTAATTTTGATATATTAATCATAATTTAATAATAATTCATTATATAATTATACATATAAAATGATATTTGTATAATAAGTATTATAATTAAAAATCAAATTTTAATTTTTTGAAAATGTTAAAAAATACGCAATGTTAACATGTTTTACACTTATAATATTTAAAGATAATATTTTTTTTTTTTTTTTTATAATATTAATTTAATTTATTTTTTTTTTTTTTTTAAATTCATTTTCAAAAACATATTTTAATTTTTAAAAGTTCATTAAATTTTGAATTTCAAAATCATTAATAAAAAAAAAAAAAATTGATATTTTAAATAATATTATATATCATTAAATTATTTAATTAGTTTTCATTATGTAAACTATTTTAAGTCATTTCTAAAAATAAATGCATAATTAATTATTTTAATGATTTAATTTTTTTTTTTTTTTTTTTTTTTTTTTTTTTCTATTTGTATTTTTCAATTTTTTTTTTTTTTTTTTTTTTTTTTTTTTTTTTTTTTTTTTTTTATTCTAAATTATTCATATTAATAATGTCTTATATTATTTATATATATATTTTTTTGTTATTCAAGATTTAATTTAACATATGAAATATTCATTAAATTATAAATATTAATCGTATTATTTTTATATTATTTCATTTAATTTATTAAATAAAAAAAAAAAAAAAAAAAAATATTTTATTATATTATTATTATATTAAAAAAAAAAAAAAAAAAAAAAAAAAATATATATTATTTCATTAATAATTTAAATTCAATTTATATATATATATATTACATACAAAAATATATTATTCAAATTATACATAATTTATTAATTCATAGTTAAATAAATCATTTTTAAATATTTTTTTTTTTTTTTTTTTTTTATTATTTTATTATATTGCATAATATTATAAATTATACTTTAATATCCCGGTAAAAGTAAACATGGGATATCTAAAACTATAGTAGAATAAAGAAGAAATCACATGTAAGGGAGTCGAACTGGGCAAAAGAAGCAAATGGAAAGGTGAACGACTGTGCAACTTCGGCCCGAGACACCGGCATGAAAACTCGAAATATTCCCGAGCAACTTTCGGGCATTGAACAGTGTACATGCACTATAACATATTCAAAATTCATGCCAAACGGAGTTCAAATGGATATAAAAACAGGGGGCCGAAGTAGGCGACGTGAGATGCCGTGAACCTATGTTATATCCCATATTTGGGATTCAAGGTGCATGGACATGGCAAGGCAAGTGAATGCATAAGGAACTCATGTGATAGCTTGGTGCAAGCATAACAAGCAAGCAAGAGTGCTCACGTGTGGAAAAATAGCCAAAGTAGTCACAGCGACACTTCATCGAACACTTGGCAAGCAACATACAAAGTTGGAGATCTTGATGGCTATGGCAATGGAAGAAAACCCAAAATTGTAACCCAATAAAACCACACATTCCACAACATCCTCAACTCCCCAGCCCCACTGCCCTCAATCATCAAACCGAATCCAAAGAACACAAAAGGGGGAGGGGATAAAGAGAACCCTTACCTTCGGTCAGTGTGGAGGTGTAAGGTCTAGGGGCACGAAGTGCAATCAAGGAAGTGCGTGGTTCGGTTTGCTAGGGGCGAGAGATGGAGTGATGGTGTCGGAAATGGTGGTGGCGGTCGAGGAGGTGAAGGGGAAAGGGTTGGGAACTAGGTGGGGGAAAATGGGGGGAGTGTCGGGTTAAAACAAAAAAACGTCCCCCCATTTTGCCCTCTATGCCGACCGCATAGAGGACCTGGATGCGGTCGCATAGAGGAGTCAGTCAGGCCAGGTTTGGCCCTGTAACCCTCAATGCGAACCGCATGCCATTAGCCTATGCGGTCGCATAGAACTAACCAGGAAAGCATTAGGCAGCTTCGTCCCTAACGGAGGTCCGGTATTGAACATGCTGGAACCTCCAAACCTAGAACTACGTGCCAACATGCTAAGTCCCATAAGACGCGCAAATTTACAATTTAACACCGCCAAACTTACCAACGTGAGCCCGGGGACAAGGTGTGAAGAGACGTAAAATAATGGACCGTGCACATGGGTATCCCAAAGAAGCATGAATGCCACTCAATAATCAAAAGTCTGATGCACCACACTCAAAATAGAGAAAGACCCCGGAACCACTTGGTGAGTCCTCGTGGAAATGCAAGACAATCCGAAAACAATGAAAGTGAATTGGAACCACGAAAAAGGGCTTTGAAATGAGAAACGAACATTGAATAAAATCCCTTTATGTGGTGAATGAAAACCCCAATGAACAAACATTCCCAAACGATACTGAAACATAAAATTCACTCCCCAATGTACCATAAAAAAGTGAGACCAAACAAATCACACATCAATCCCAAAATGCACAAGTTGGCCAGAATTAAAAAGTAAAAAGCGTTATGAATCTCGATAAGCCGTGCAGTTTTTTTTTTTTAAAAAAATAAACTTCCATTCACAAAACATATAAAAAAAAAAAAAAAAAAAAAAACTCAGAAAAACTAAAATAAAGGAAAAGTGCATGAAACTAAATTGGTTAAATGACTTTGCAGAAAGCAAGTAAGTAAAGGAAGCAACGATGGGTTTTGCCTCCCATCCAGCCGCTTTTTTTGGTATAGTTGTTAGCTCGACTGTACCGTGGTGGGGTCACTCCGGAGGTGTGAGCTGGACGGTGGATTTGTCCTTGGAGGAATCACCGATCCAATAGTGCTTTAGGCGTTGTCCATTCACCTTGAAGGTACATTTGCTCTCGTGGGTGATTTCCACAGCCCCATGTGGAGATACCCGTGTGACAGTAAACGGGCCAGACCACCTTGACCTCAATTTTTCCGGGAAAAGCTTCAGACGAGAATTGAATAATAAAACCTTTTGTCCCACAAGAAACTCCCGTCTCTGATATGCCATCCTGATATTCTTGTTCTCTCTTGTAGATTTTTGCATTCTCTAGGCCTTCCCCTGGCGAAAATTCATCCTCTTCATTCACTGAAATATCCTCTGCTCTCCTGCAGCTTGTAGATCCAAATTTAATTTTCGAAGTGCCCAATAAGCCCGATGCTCCAACTCTACTGGCAAGTGACATGCTTTCCCAAACACCAGCCGGTATGGTGACATCCCGATAGGTGTCTTGAATGCTGTCCTGTATGCCCATAGCGCGTCATCCAATTTTCTGGACCAATCCTTCCTCGAAGAATTTACTGTGACCTCTAAGATTCTCTTCAATTCCCTGTTGGATAGTTTTTTTTTTTTCCTTCAACCTGCCCACTGGTCTGAGGATGATATGGAGTGGCGATGCGATGTTTTACCCCATATTTACTCAGAAGCTGTTCAAACTGGCGATTACAGAAATGTTTTCCCCCGTCACTGATAATAGCCCGAGGTGTGCCATAACGGGTGAAAATATGTTTCTTCAAAAATCCAATCACCACTTTTGCATCATTAGTGGGCAAAGCCACTGCCTCCACCCATTTGGAGACATAGTCAACTGCTACAAGAATATACTGGTTGGAAAATGAGGATGGAAACGGCCCCATGAAGTCGATTCCCCAAACATCAAACAGCTCCACTTCCAAAATATTCTTCAATGGCATCTCATTTTTTCTTGATATATTTCCAGTTCGCTGACAACGATCACATCTCTTTACAAATTCAAAAGCATCTCGAAACAACGTAGGCCAGTAAAACCCCGACTGTAAGATTTTTGCCGCTGTCTTAGAAGCCCCAAAGTGTCCTGCATAAGCTGATGAATGGCAATGCTCCAAGATTTTTGGTACTTCCTCTTCAGGCACACAACGTCAGATAATCTGATCTGCCCCACGCCTATAGAGAATTGGGTCCTCCCAAAAATAGTATTTCAAGTCTGCAAAGAACTTCTTACGCTGATGAGCTGAATATTCTGGTGGTGGGATGGTCTTAGCCAAGTAGTTCACAATATCTGCATACCAAGGTGCTGTCTCCACACTGAATAATTGTTCATCTGGAAAAATCTCATTAATGTCCAACAACCGGTCCTGTTGACCTAATTCCAACCTGGAGAGATGATCTGCTACCACATTCTCACTGCCCTTTTTATCCCTGATCTCAATATCGAACTCCTGTAGCACCAAAACCCAACGAATCAACCTAGGTTTTGCATCCTTCTTAGTCATCAAGTGCTTCAAAGCGGCGTGATCGGTGTGGACAATTACTTTAGACCCAACAAGATAAGAACGAAACTTATCAAAAGCATACACCACTGATAACAACTCTTTTTCCGTGGTTGCATAATTGAGTTGTGCATCGTTGAGGGTCTTGCTAGCGTAATAAATCACATGAAAAATCTTGTTCCTCCGCTGCCCCAAAACAACTCCAACAGCGAAATCACTGGCATCACACATCAACTCAAACGGTAGCTCCCAATCCGGTGCAACAACGACAGGTGCTGAAATAAGTTTCTCCTTCAGAGTTTGAAAAGCCACCAAACACTCTTCAGTAATTCAAATGGAGTATCCTTCATCAATAAGTTACACAATGGCTTAGTGATTTTGGAAAAATCCTGTATGAACCTTCTGTAGAACCCAGCATGACCCAAGAAACTGCGAACACCTTTCACAGAAGTAGGTGGTGGTAATTTCTCAATGACCTGGATTTTTGCCCGATCCACTTCAATTCCTTTAGCTGAAATCCAGTGTCCCAATACAATGCCCTCTTGCACCATAAAATGACATTTCTCCCAGTTCAGTACCAGATTTGTCTCCTCACATCTCTGCAAAACCAAACTCAAATGATCCAAACATTCATCAAATGAAGACCCAAAAACTGAGAAGTCATCCATGAACACTTCAATGAACTTTTCAACCATATCAGAGAAGATTGCCATCATGCAACGCTGGAAGGTAGCAGGTGCATTACAAAGGCCAAAAGGCATTCTACGGTAGGCAAAGGTACCGTAGGGGCAAGTGAAAGTAGTTTTCTCCTGATCATCAGGTGCCACTGGTATCTGATTGTACCCTGAATAACCATCCAGGAAACAGTAATGTGTGTGACCAGCGAGTCTCTCCAACATCTGATCAATGAACGGGAGAGGGAAATGATCTTTTCTGGTTGCTGTGTTAAGTTTGCGATAGTCAATGCAAACTCTCCATCCGGTAACTGTTCTGGTAGGAATGAGCTCGTTTTTCTCATTTGGTACAACTGTGATTCCCCCTTTCTTTGGCACAACCTGAACATGGCTGATCCACGCACTATCAGAGATAGGATAAATGATGCCTGCATCCAGAAGCTTCAGTATCTCAGCCCGAACCACTTCCTTCATGTTTGGATTCAGTCTCCTCTGGCTGTCCACACTGGGCCGAAAATTCTCCTCCATGAGAATCTTATGCATGCATAGCGAAGGGTTGATCCCTTTTATGTCGGCAATGGTCTAACCTAATGCTGTTTTATGTGCCCGCAGCACCCGTAACAGTTTTTCCTCCTCCAGATCACTGATTGTACTTGAGATAATAACTGGAAGTGTAGATAACTCACCCAAGTAGGCATATCGGAGATGTGGTGGAAGTTGTTTAAGCTCCAATTTGGGTGGCTACTTTATAGATGGCAAAGGTTTTGATGGACCAATCCCAAGTTCTTCAAAGGCCCTGTGGCGTGTATATGGGCGATTTGTTTCCAAAAATCGTGCACAAGTCTCCATCTCACTGGATTCAGATTGTGTGGATTGAGAATGCACAATACAGGCCTCATAAGCATCCGACGGATTGTGAAACAAAAATGTGTCCTGTACTGCCTGGCTGATGACATCAATCTTGAAACAACTGTCCACTTCAGAAGGAAACTGCATGGCTTTGAACACGTTGAATGAAATCTGTTCCTCACCCAATCTCAGAATTAGCTGCCCCCTTTGAACATCGATCAAGGCTCTCCCGGTAGCTAGGAATGGTCTGTCTAAAATGAGAGGAATATCCCGATCCTCTTCCATGTCCAAAATGAGAAAGTCAGCTGGAAATATGAACTTTTCCACCTTGATAAGCACATCTTCAATGATCCCCGTGGATATGTAAGAGATCTGTCAGCTAACTGGAGTGTCACTGTTGTTGCTTTAGCTTCTCCCAATCCAAGTTTCCTGAAAACAGACAATGGCATTAAGTTAATGCTAGCACCTAAATCACACAAAGCCTTATCAAAATAAATATCACCAATTTTACAAGGGACAGTAAAACTCCCTGGATCCTTAAGCTTTGGTGGAAGCTTTTTCTGAAGTCTTGCGCTAACTTCCTCAGTGAGCATGACTGTCTCATGTTCTTCCAGCTTGCGTTTGTTTGAGAGGATATCCTTCAGAAATTTTGCATAGCTTGGCATCTGAAATAGTGCATCCGCAAACGGGATATTGATATGGAGCTTCTTGAAGATTTCGAGAAAACGCTTGTATTGTTGCTCCATTCTATGTTTCTTCAGCCTTTGAGGAAATGGAATGGGTGGCTCATAAGGATTTACCGAAGTAGTTGTTTTTTCCATTGATGTCTCTGATTTCTCCTTTGATGCAGTTTTAAGCTTTTGCTCCTCCGTTTCCACAGACTCTTCTTCTTCCACAGGTACTACCGTGTCTGGAACTGCCCCCGGCTTCTTAACATGGATTTCTGGTAGTTGTACCCCACTTCTAGTTGTAATGGCCTTGGCATGCTCCCTTGGATTGATTTCCGTATTACTGGGTAGATTACCTGGTTGTCTAGTTGTCAATGCAATGGCCATTTGCCCCATTTGAGCCTCTAAATTCTTTATAGCTGCATTCTGATCATGAAGTGTTGCCTCGGTTTTCTTCATAAAATTGTTGTTGGCCTCCATGTACTTTGCAAACATCTCTTCTAATGGTAACTTTTTTTCTGGAGGTAGAAACTGACCCTGTGGTCTCTGTCCATGAGAAATTTGGGTGCTTTCTCCAACTCGGATTATAAGTGTCTCCAAACTGATTGTTCTGTTGGCGTTGCCCCCACTGTGCAAAATCTGCATGCTCCACCCTTTGTAGTAGAAGTGGACATGCTGCTGTGTCATGGTCAGCCCCACACTCATTACAGACCGACCACCTGGTTTGTGCTACATTGGCGGTTGGTTGCATATTTTCGACCTTGTGAAACAATGAATCAATTTTTGCTGACAAGGCTGAGAAAGCATCTACCTCATAGACCCCCGATCCTTTTTTCTGAACGTCCCGTTCGGATGACCACATAGCTGAAGTATTGGCAACTGTCTCAAACAACCCTAATGCTTCATCAACATGTTTTCTACACACTGATCCACAGGATGACGAGTCGATCATGCTCTTGAATGATGGATGCAACCCAGTGTAGAAGTATTGGACCTGGAGTCCCTTGCTAATCCCATGATGTGGGCACTTCCGAAGCAAGTTCTTGAACCTCCCCCAAGCTTCATCAAATGATTCAGAATTGCCTTGCCGAAAAACAGAGATGTCGTGTTTCAGCTGTGAAATCTTGGCTGGTGGGAAAAACTTGGTACAAAATTTTTGTGCTAAGTCATTCCATGTCGTGATGCTTGCAATAGGTTGAGAGTCCAGCCACTCAATAGCCTTATCCCTCAAAGTGTGTGGAAATAATCTCAAACGGATAGCATCAACCGAAATCCCCGGATATGAGAAATTCTGGCACATCTCCATGAAACGAGAAACGTGAGTGTGCGGGTTTTCTTCAGCTCTCCCATAAAATTGATGCCCATTTTGGAACAGATGTATGACATCAGTCCTCAGCTGAAAGTTCGGTTGCCCAAAAGGTGGATAGACGATGCTGGACTGACATTGAATGATTTGAGGAATCATGAAATCCCCCACTAGCATATTTCCTTCGTCCACAACTTCGTCTGCATTTTCTGGAACAACAGGATCTTCCTGTGCGTTAGCCATTAGGTGTTGTTGTGCCTCTCGAGTCTCTTTTTGAAATCGGTGGAGAGTGCGTTCAATTTCAGGATCAGCTGGAATTAATTCACCTCCAGACGACCTTAGCATAAAACTGGAGAAACGAACACCAAAAGCATTCAGTACTCAAAGAAACACAATAATTGATGAGAGTAAAAGTGACAAAAAATAGCAGAAATTTCGAATTAAAGTCAAGATAACTAAAAATAAACTAAAACTCAATCCCCGGCAACGGCGCCAAAAACTTGACAGGTCGAAAAAGTGTTCGACTTTGATTACCGCAAGTGTACGGATCGTTCAAGTAATAAAAATGGGTTTTAAAGTCCAAGTATCGTTCCCACGAAGATTGAGTAGTTTAGATATTATTTATCTCGACCCTAACCTAAAGTAAACGAATCCAAAGAGATTTTTATGAAAATGTGAATTTTTACTAAATTGAACTAAAATTATGAAATTGAATGCAAATAAACTAATGGAATGCCAAATGTGAATGTTTGATGAAAATATATGTATGGAAAGCGTACTAGGTTCCCGAATCCCCTCGTAAGCTCACCTCTAATCCCTATTTCACAACTTGGTGACACAATGCGTCGGTTGAAGAATCAATACTCCTATTTTATTCAACAATCTCTCTCGAGTAGAGTTGAACCTATTCTCGCATACCATTTGACTATATCTCTATGACAAATGCAAATATACAAGAATGCATGGATTTTTGTGAACACTTAAAGACTCACGTAAAGCATAGCGGTATATCTCTATCCCCTATCGAACCCTACGATGATTTGTATCTTGTAGAATCTATTCCCCTTCTCTCGAATGCATGAAATAGATCACCCAAACTCACATAATCATTGCGCATATAATTATGGAGACGATAACGTGAATACAAACCATTCAACACCCAACAAATATGTTTAGAATCAAATTGCAAAATAAGAAATTAGAAGTTTACAATACGAGGTTCATCGTTCACCTAGCACAAATGAAACTAGCCTAGCATAACTGAATTAAAATAAAGAAATAAATAAATAAGGGAAGATATCACCCAATTCGTAGAAATAAAGCTTGAAATCCTTGGTCTTGATGTGAAAATCCTTGTCCTAGCCTTTGTTCTTGCCTCAAAAGGATGAAATTCTCTCTAGAAAGGCGTAACCCTAGCTTCTGGACGTTATTCGGCTTATATAGGAGTCCCCAAGTCATTACCATAAGAGTTGGATTCGAAATAGGAAACTCGGAATCTCGCCACCTTTTCCTTCTATGCGACCGCATAGAAGGAATGAATGCGGTCGCATAGAAGGACCTGTTTGTGCTCTGGAATCCCCTGCATGGACCAATGCGGTCGCATGCAGGGGACCACTATGCGACCGCATAGTGGTAACATCTTTCAATTCGTGGCGATTTGGTCCCTGAATCCTATTTTTCCACTTTTCGACCCTTTTTCCATCTTCTTCTTGTTCCAATGCACACTTTCAATACTCAATTGAATCTTTTCATCTCCATGTACTCAATTTCTTCTCCGAGTCATCTTTTGAGTATTTGCATCTTAGTCCATGAATTTTGATTTGTCTCCTTTTTGGTCCTTTTTGGTCCTTTTTCTTCCTTTTTCACCACGATCACTGATGTTGACCTACAAACAAGATTTGTAACCAATTTAGCCATGTTTCACGCATATAACGATGGATATCCAAGTTAAACTCATGAATTAACCGTGTAAAATACACTCCTATCAAAACTTCGTGCCCCGAGGTGCAATAACAAGCAAGAAGTGCAAAACGAGAAGACAACGATGTGTTGTGGAGCAACACTGAAAATTAGAAGTTGAAGCAGAATAAATAAATAAATAAATAACATGCAGAGCGTGCCGAGAAATTAGAGTAAACTGCCTTATTCAAAGTTCTCCCAGAGGCTTATGATATATCGTTGAAAAGATTATCGAGTTAGGGGTGTAACACATTTTGTGGATCTTGATTCGAAGTTCCTACCAAAAGTTATGTGTATTCTCATCGTAAGTGTCCAGAAGTAGAGTATTTGATGCTCGAGCGACGCCCTTGATTCTGCATCCAAAATTTTATTTATGGCAGGATTCTTTCGGGTGCTTCAAGTCAAGTTTTACACTGTTTTTGAACCTCAATTTTGTGTCTATATACGCTAGAAGCAATATACACGATAAGAGAGCTTGGAGGAGACAAAATTACACAGTTCTACATCTAAAGTTTTGGCAATTTGACGAAGAAGAATTGGAGATTTCGAAGATCTAAACTTGAAGATTCTATAACATTTTCTTCTATTTTCTTTGTCCAGGTGATGTTGAGCTCAACTTTTATTTTCTCAATTATTTCAAATGTGCGTAGCTAAATTCTCAATTGCTCGCAGGGATGGATCCAGAATACATTAAAAAATAAAAAAATATTCAATGGGCTGGGGGTTGGACTGGCCACCCTAGATCCGTCAGCGATTGCTCGGATGACGATGTAGATTTTTGAAGTTTTTTTTTAAATATAATTTTTTGAATTTTTTGTTTTTGACTTCAAGTTTTTGATTGATTTTATCGCTGTCAATTATTTGGTCAATAGTTGATTGATGTATGAATTATGTTAAGTCTCGAGACTGAGATGTGATATGCATGTTTACGTCAAATAGGGAATACAAATATATCGTTATAATCTATGAGATTTTTAATTGATGTTTGGTAAATTTGTTTCCACTTATTCACAACTTTCACTTAGGGATAAAAAGTCCACAAGTAGAAACATTTTTAATTCTACTCAAGCTATCAAATAATATAGGGACATCAATCATCAGTATATATAATATTGTGAAACTTTAGAATGATTTTAGTTAATTAAGTTAGTTTTTAGATAAAAATCAATTTCATTCAAAATTTGTATAACTTGTTAATTCTAGAATTAATTAATTTAATAGATGGATGCGAGTTTCTTAGTCAATACATTTACACTTAATTATTTGTCCATGATATCGTTCACTTATGGATTTCTAATAAACAAGTTTTTTTACTCCCGTTTGGTTCTATGCTCACAATTCTCAGTGGTACTGCCATGAGAACCTAACCGAATTAAACCATATTTATCCCCAATCTTGTGCAATTTAACGTACTAAATACTACTTTTATAAAAAAATGTACAAGATAAATTCCAGTTTAATATCTTTTGAAATTCCTTTGGTGTATGAAAAATTAATGAAAAATATAGTATTTGTTAATTTCTAATAATGATATTTAGATAGATATCTATCAGATCGAGGCTCCATTTACCAAACATTTCTATATCGCTACATCCGATATTTTTGTTCCGATAGTTTGACAGGGGTGTCAACGAGCTGTACCATGAGCTGAAATTCAAAGCTCGAGCTCGGTTCAAGTAAAAATGGTTCGAACTTTTTTTTTACCTGAGCCGATATTTTGCTAGGCCAAAAGATTTAGGCTCGACGCGAGCTTTCGCTCGGGCCTTTACGACCCGAGCCGGCTTAGGTCTTTTTATTTTATTTTGTCACATAGTTGCCTCCACAGAAGCCGCAACGTAGGCATCTGAAATTTAGCTGCCTGCTTCTTCTTCTTATTGTTTTTTTTCAAAAGTTGACTCAGCTTGTGATATAGGCAGACCGAGCCACACATGAGGCTCAGGCTCGAGCCAACGCCCCACGGGAGGCTGCCTGGCTCGATTTTTCCCGAGCCAAGCCACGAGCCACCCTCGAGGTGACGAGCCATATTCACATCTCTATAGTAAGATGGAGAATGGATGTGAGAAAGAGACTTTCATTTTTTAAAAGGAAAAAATAGGAAATTCTCCCCTTCTAAGATATTAAACTCAATAGAAAAATATTCGAAGTATTTATTTATGTATTTTCTTTTTGGCTTTGACAAGTGGAAATGAGATAGAATAAAGAAGACACTCAAAGAAAATGTTAAAAAAAGGAATAAAATAATATAATTAGAATAGTTTAGTATACATAGAAATTAGAATAATCTATAAATATCTTAAGAATAACATAAGTTAATTGAACAAGGGGTGGCTACATCGAAGGATCAGTTAATAATAGGAGAGGGGAAGTTCATTCATTGAAAAGTTCTTTCAAATGATTCATCTATTTTGTTAGGTTTTTCGTATTGGCGATTCTGTGGACAAAAAAGACTAATTTGTAATGTGTTGTAAAAGTCAAGGACATATGGTACAATTTGTATAAATTGGGTTTTAAGGTTTAGGGTTCGAGCATGAAAAGAGGAGAAACACGGCGCTGCATTATTGTTGGCTTATTGCCTGGACACTGCTCGAGTGTCTAAAACATATTGGCTGTCGCTCGCTTGTCGTCCGGTTCTCGCTCGAGCGAGAGGACATTGCTCGCCTATCGTCGAGGTTTCGCTTGAACGACAGGTTGTTTCGAAAAACCCTAATTTGCGATTTTAAACAGATTTTTCCGGCCCATTCAACCAATTCACTTCTCCTATAAATACTCAAGCCATTGGACGAATTTTGGGTTGTGGTTGTTTATTAAATTACTTTTTCCTATCATCCTTTGAAGATCCAAAATATTTTTACATTGATTATATCATTTGATTCTTGAGATCATACAGCCACATGTTGGGAAAAACATCAATTCCTTAATCCAAAACACTACCTACTTCTTATTGGTCATAAGAAGGCACTTTCTCAATTGGATTTCAGATGTTTTTGGAGGTTGAGAGAGGTTGGACTACGAGCACATGAAGAAGAATAAGAATATGCAATTCTTGATTATCCACTTAGAATAGACAATTGCAGAAGATTGTGAGTCTAGACTTTATAGTAGATATTGGAAGCTACATGAGGTAGATCGGGAAATCTAGCAGGTTGGTTAGATAGTATCTACGGTAGCAGATCGTGAGTCTATATGAACAACAGAATTTAGAGATTACATGAATTACAACCGCGGGAACCAGTGAAATTTGCTAGGTTGGAAAAGAACTGTAACTCACATTGTCTATAATAAAGGTAACTGGCTTGGTCCCAGAGTTTTTACCAAGTTAGATTTCTCCGTCATCATATTGATGTTCGTTATTTATTTCTTTACATATTACAAGTTTTGATATTCAAACATAGGATAATTGGATTGTATGATTAACCATCTAGAAACTAATTAAAAGTGATTTGTTGCTTTAATTAGTATATTTCCGCACGTAAGGTCGAACTTAATTAGTAAATATTGTAATTTCAATTGGTATCGGAGCCTAATCTTAATGCCTGGCCTTAAATTATCTAGATAAGTAGTTCATTGTTCGTCCCGCCATACTTTGATGACACTAACTATGCGTATTGAAAAGTTAGGATTAGAGCGTTCCTAAAATCTATGGATGAGCAAATTTGGCTGAGTATAGTGAATGGTTGGAGTACCCCTAGTACAACTGTAGAAAACGTAGTGACCCCACTCCATTGCTAATTGGACTAGGACATACTTAGATGAATGTAACTGGAATAGTAAAGCCTTACATGCTTTATTTATGGCGATATCTCCGGAACAGTTTAGGAGAGTGTCTATGTGTGAGGTAGCCAAAGAGGTTTGGGATATTCTACAGACTACACATGAAGGAACTCATGCTGTTAAAAACTCTAAGTTGCAGATGTTGACCACCATGTTTGAAGAGATAAGGATGAAAGATGATGAGATATTTGATGAATTCTATGCGAGATTAAACGACATAGTGAATTCTAGTTTCAACCTAGGTGAGAGAATCCTGAAGCCTAAAATTGTTAACAAATCCTTAGATCCTTACCTGAGCGGTTTAGGGCTAAAATTACTGCTATTGAGGAGAGTAATGATATAGACTCTATTAAGGTGGAATAACTGGTTGGTTCGCTCCAAAATTATGAGCTAACATTAGCTAAACCCACAAACGATAAGTTATTGGCCTTAAAAATCGTGAAAAATAGTCATAAAGAATCTTCTGATTGTGATTCACCGGATAATGAGGGGTTAGCTTACCTGGCTAGAAAATTCTGAAAAATATTTGGAAGAAAAATAACCCTCAAGAGAGACACAAAGATGGCCCGAGTGGATCTAGGAGAAAATCTAAATCTGTGAGGTGCCATGATTGTCGAGGTTTTGGCCACGTTAAGAGTGAGTACCCTAGCAGTAAGAGAGATTCGAATAAGGATATGAATGTTACTCTCATTGATGACGAGTCTAACTTGGGCAATTAGAGTGAGAAATCTACATGAGAGGAAAGTGAAAAATATTTTGCCTTTACCACTAGAATTAAGAATGAATTTGACTAGGGGAGTAAAAGAGAAGAGAACTTAGATAGTGATGAGGATTTCGATGAGGACTCTATGAGTAAGAAGACATCCAAGAGGCCTATGATAAGATGTATGCAGAGAGTCTTAAGATTCTTACTAAAAACAAAGCATTGAGTACGAAAAATAAAGAACTTGAATTGGTGAGAAGTTTGTAGCATACATTAAGGAATCTACATCGATCCTAATTGAGTTAAAATTCTTGAATGAATCTTTAGATACTCAGGTTAAGAACCTTACCAGTGACCTTGAGAAGTCATCTAGAAAAGTCAGCGAGTTGACTACTGAGAAAGAGACCTTAGAAACTCAGGTTAATAACCTTTTGAATGATCTAGAATATTCTAAGTCTCAACTACTTGCCTTCTCTAATGGTTCTGAAAAGTTGGATAATCTTTTAGGAATGGGCAAGCCGACTGGAAATAAGGGAGGTCTAGGTTTTAAGGAAAATATTGCTAGTACTTCTAAGACCACGTTTGTCCCTGTCACTGACTAGCTCAAATATGTGCTTAACCCCGATCTTAAGGATAAGGGATTTGTTAGACAGAGACCTACTAGACAGCGTCTCATAACATTGGTCCTAAGTTTGTCCCAACCCGCTTTCACTCGATGAGTTAGGACACATACGACCTAGATGTCATCAATTCCTGAATAGACAAAGAGTCAAGAGCTTTAATAGGAATAGAAATCAGGAGTTTGTTGGTCAGATTTGATTCCTTACTAATCAAGTGAATCATTTGACCGAATTGGTGGCACAATTGTCTGGGAATCGTTCTAGCACTAGGCAACTGGGTGAAAAATGGCGATCTTAAAAACTTTGACATAGATCACGATACTGTTAAAGGTAAAAACACTCATATACCTAGTTGATTAGGTATTTTTGGTGCATGCATGTACTTAATTGTTATCTATTCTTGACTTTTGCATCACATTTATATGTTTGTTTTCTAGGTAGAAAATTCATGCATATTTTTTATTATTTATTTTATGCTAATTTGTGTGTTTGATAGTTTTTCATATGCATGAGCATTCATATTCTAAAAAGAAAAACAAAAAAAGAAAAAAAATTAAAAAAAGGGGAGATGGAAATTTATACATCGTGATTTATAACATTCATAAACTTGCATGTTGTGATTATGTATAAACATAATTGATGAGCTATAGCATAGTTTCTATTACTTGCTTGGGATATGGAGTATTTAGTACATGTGTCTTCATGTACCATATGCATTGCACACACTATGATATTGTTAGTTGGACTCTATCACGTGTGTGAGATTTGGGATGACAGTTACATGTTAGTAATGTGGCTTTGAACATGAATTGACTTTATTAGACCTAAACTTAAATTTATCCCCTGCTATAAAAAACTCAATATCTTATATTCTTTTTCAAAACTTATTTGACTTGAGCAATTAAGCCTGCATGGTTTCTCATAACCTGGTGTCTATGATCAACTAACTTAGGTTAACCAGCCTAAAGCTTGTTACATGGGTCATTTTAGTCGCTTAATGAAGAAGAGTCTGCACTTAAGATGTAAAAAATAATTATGAGCTTAAACTATTGAAAAATATGAAAAATTATATATTCTCAGAGTCAGGGAGAGAAAAGAAAATATCAATATAAAATGAGCTTTTATTTAAAGGGCCTGATGTAATTTAAATGGTTTTACTTTCATAAGTAGATGAATATACTTATTGGCAATGATGATTAGCATGCCATTTCTCACAAATTAAGGTTTGAAGTCCTATTTACAGAGGATTAGTGACACTTTACACACATGGTTCACTTATACAATTTATTCCATTATGACTTAAATTGAGTAAGTAGGGAGGTTTACTACTTGTTAATTATGCTTGTGTATGTTATCAACTGCTTTTTGGACTGTCATATATTCATGTTTTAAATTTGAATTTGAAATTACTCTCTTAATCATGTGTGACAAAAGGGGGACATAGAAAATACACAAGGGAAGCATTCAATGATTAAATGAAATTGAGTTTTGCATTGTTTTGCATTTTATGTCTGAGGTGTCATTGGAGAGAGACTTAGATACAATTTGGTACTGCATAAAAATGATGAGAGTTTGCAATAAGGGAGAGAATTTGATTGATTGCAGAATTTGATTTCATTGCATTGCAGTCCATACCATATCTAGATGATTGGTTGAGTTTTTGATGTTTTTGTAATGCTAATATTTTTGTTGGTGTTTGGATTAACGTTAGTGTTACGTCTCAATCTAGCTAGTTTTTGGTTTCATGTGTTTAATTGTTTTATTTCCTATATTATGTGCTTTTACACTTGGTATTTGAGTTGTGGATTTCAGGAAACATGTTTAACAAGAAATGTAAATGACATTAGTTTGGTGAAGCTTGTGTAGTTTAGATTTTGTTTTAGTTTTCCTTGTACATAGTTTTGTCACATAATGTCAAATGGGGAGTTTGTTAGGTTTTTAGTGTTGGCGATTCTGTGCACAAAAGGACTAATTTGTAATGTGTTGTAAAAGTCAAGGACCTAGGGTGCAATTTGTATAAATTGAGTTTTGAGGTCTAGAGTTCGAGCATGAAAAGAGAAGAAACACGATGCCGCATTATAGCTGGCCTATTGCCTGGACACTGCTCGAGCGACTAAAACATAATGGCTGTCGCTCACTTGTCGCTCGCCTGTCGCCAAGGTTTCGCTCGAGCAACAGGTTGTTTCGAAAAATCCTAATTCACGATGTACTTCACTTAGGTGATACAAGTTATATATTCTTCCAATCATATCCTACCGGTTAAGTTCAATGTAGCAAGTTGGTATGCCAAGTAATCAGGATGACACCTACTAAAACTTTAGCTATCTTCTCACTCATTGCATGCTAATTACTTAATTTCATTATGTATACCGTGAGGGAATCATTTGGGAGATAAGTTTGGTGGTGTGACTAAACAGATAATGGAGGACTTTCTGGGTGGTCTTATACCTAATATACATTCTGGTAGGTTGCAAGTTGTATGTATCAGAAATAAGCCAACTATCTATCTATCCTAAATTTCATATGGAAAAAGTAGTGTAAATAGTTGAGTAATCATTCTTGAAAAGTCATGAAGACTGATGAGAATGATTCCAAGTAGCTGTTATATTCATTCATTTGATTAGGTGCTTCTTGGATTGACTGATCACTGAGCCTTCTTGGTTTTGAATGTCATGATTTTGGTCGAACCTAAGTAGTTTTGATGTCATGATTTTGCGAAGTTTAGTTTAGGTGAGGGGAGTTGTAGTTGTATATGTATGTTATATTCCATCTCATGTCTTTACATAAATGCCCTGTTGTCAATGGCAATGCATACCATTGGTTTTGGATTGGCATGTAGTTTTAGATGAGAATTGAAAATTTTTCTTTTTCACTCCACTTATTTATTTTATCCTCAAACTAATAAATGAGATTTTTTGACTGCCACAGTAAGGTGCTTCAAGTAAAGGGTACTCTGGAAAAGAAATAAATCATTTTGGAAAGATATCATGAACTTCTCAAAAACAGAGTAAGATCATCCAATCGTGGACACAAGATTTAATATATTTGTCTTATAATTGTGGTCTAAGTCTCTTCTGCTTGTTTATATCTTTTGGAGACTTTTATCTATGCAAGTGCTTATAAACCTCGATCCTGGGTAATGTGACATTGCATATAAATATGGCCATATTCTTAATGATCAGGTGCTTCTTGGATTGACCAACCAAGTTCTCTATTAATTTCTCAACAGACTGCAATAGTGACGAATGAGTTTGGGGGTGTTCCAATTTTACCTATTTTAATTCAAGTTTGAATTAATTTTTTGTAATTTCAGTTTGTGTGAAACTTTATTATCAACATGATTTACCTAATTGAAACTTGATTTCTATGATGCCCTAATATAATTATTTTTGCTTCATTTTTACTGTGTTATAACAGATTATAACTTAATAGTGTTGGTATATTATCATGGAAAAAGATTGGGTACACTTATCAAGGTTATCTTGTCCTCTTAAATTTAGAATATTTTAAAATATATCCATAAATGCTTTTTAGGTGATTTATTTAGCATTATTTTTATAGAGTTTCAGAGGCATATCAACATGGTGCAAGAAAATTTGCAAACATAGTGCAAGCCAATGCGGGGAATCCAAAAAAAGTCATATGCCCTTGCAAATGTTGTAAAAACTTATTCCACCAACATTTTGATATAATGTATGCGCATTTGATCATTAATGACATGGATCCTACATATACTACCTGGGTGTTTCATGGGGAAAAATCGAATGCAGCGTCATTGCCTCCTAAAGATGCAGAAAATCTAGAGACGTATAGGATGTATAGAGATGAATTTTTTCAGTATGACAATTTTGTAGAGCCAGAGGATGAAAATAAAGAGAAAGACTTTTCAAATTTATACGAGGGCGTCGAAATTCCTTTATATCCTGGTTTCACAAAGTATACAAAGATATCTGGAACCGCTGTCTTATACAAGCTTAAAGCTATACATGGTATATAAAATGGTTGACATATAGTCGAAAGTTTTCATACATGGGTCATAGAAGATTTCTTGCATATAATCATCCTTATCGATCGAAAGAAGCTTGGTTTGATGGAAACAAGGAGCATAGGCCTAGTCCTAAAATATTAACTGGTCGAGAAGTGATGTGTTCAATCAAGAATGTTATCAATAATTGGGAAAAATTAGGAAAAAAAGATAGATGAAAAAATCAGATTCTAATTGGCTTGGAAAAAAAAAGTCAATATTCTTTGAGCTACCATATTGGAGGTTAGTCGTTTTAAATTATTTTGAATTAGTTATTTCTTTGATTAAACTTTATTTCTAAATTTATATTGTTATTTTTCAAACACTACTTTTGCGTCATAATTTGGATGTAATGCACATTGAGAAGAATGTTTGCGAAAGCATTCTTGGCACTATTTTGCATGTGAAGGGAAAATCAAAAGATGGGTTAAATTTTCGTAAGGATTTACTCAATATGGGTATTAGAAAGGATCTTCATCCAGAATTGAAAGGAAATAAATATTACTTACCTACAACATTATATATGTTATCCAAAAAAGAGAGAGATTTATTTTGTAAAAGGCTGTTTGATTTAAAATTACCCGATGGTTATAGCTCTAACGTTTCAAAGTGTATATCATTAGCAGATAATAGGATTTTAAATCTGAAGTCCCATGATTGCCATGTGCTCATACAACAATTGTTATCGGTTACATTAAGAGGACTTTTGCATATAGGACCAAGAAATACAATTTTTCGACTATGTACATTTTTCAACGAGATATGTCAAAGAGTCATTGATAAAAATAAATTAGAAAAGCTTGAGGAGGATGTTGCTGTGACTTTGTGTATGCTAGAAAGGTATTTTTCCCTGTCTTTTTTAATATAATGATTCATTTAACCATCCACCTTGGGCGTGAGGGTTGTATTGGTGGACCAGTACAATATCGTTGGATGTACCCATTTGAAAGGTAAATTACTATTATACTTTTGTAAGTATTCAAAATTCATTTTTCTAATTACTTAGATATCTAATGCCTATTATATGGTGAATTAGGTTTATGAAAACACTTAAAGGATATGTCCGAAATCGTTCAAGACTCGAGGGCTACATAGCATAGCGTTATTTAGCTGATGAATGTATGCATTTTTGTAGCGGTTACATTAAACAAGCTGCTGAAGTAGGTGTTCGACATACTCGGAATGAGGATTTCGAGAATGAAACAATTATTGATGGACGACTGATTTCTAAAGGAAAGTCAAAGACTTTGAGTAAAGAAATGTTAGAGGTCGCTCATCGTTATGTGCTGTATAACAGCGTTGGTGTTGAGCCCTATATAATGTAATGAAATTAGTTAATTTATTAGTTTAATATTGAATAATGTTCTCTCATAAACTTTTTTTACTATTTGATTATTTATTTTATTTAGGATGCATAAAGAGGAGATTAAGAATTTAGATAGCCGCATTGCCAAGATTGAAACCTTATTACAAATGAGGCATATGGAGACTTTCACTTCTTAGTTTTTGGAAAAAGGCAAACAAGACAATTGTAACATGTCTAACATTGAAATGGCTTGCACGTCGACCTAGATATGATGTGATGTCACATTTTGGCTATGTTATCAATGTACATCAGTTCCATACAACACATATTAGTATAAGTACACAAAACATTGGTGTTTCTATTGAAGCACAAACTATTTGTCAGTCTAGTGTGAAAGATACAAGCCATGTAGTTGGTAAAATATCTTATTACGGGGTTATAAGAGACATAATTTTACTAGATTATCATAGTTTTAAAGTTCCCAAGTTTCATTGTGATTGGGCAAATATAGATAGTGGAGTTAGGAGTGAAGAAGGATTTACATTGGTAACTATTCATAGCGGACAACATCAATTTGAAAGAGATCCATTTATTTTAGCATCACGAGCAAAACAAGTTTTTTATTCTAGAGAGCGATACATCTAGTTGGTGTATTGTATTAAAGGCACATCCTAGAGGATTTCACGAGTTGGAAAATTTTGATGAGGTGGCTTATACTCAATCCACATCAGATGCATTAAGATTTGATATGACTGTTGAAGATGAATGTTATGTAAGACATGATTGTGAGGGTATTGATATTGAATATGGTAATTGTACATCTTTAAGATTCTTTCTTGCTTTATTTCAATTTTCTATTTATGTGGTATTATATTGATGTTAATGTCTTTAATGTCTCTAATTTCATTATTTCTTGCTTTATTTTTGTAGATGCAAACGATGAAAGCTGAGTATTGTGGATGCTGATGTTCACACAAGTGGAAATAAGATGATGTATCATGGTGAAGTAAGTTTCCAGATTGTATATATAAGAATTCTAATGATTTTATGTTAACTTAAGTAAAACATTGCTTGTTTTTCTTTTTCGTTTAATATAGCCATCTAATCAAGGCAATAAGAAATCAAAATGAGCTAAAACAGCTTCAGTTGTTGCTGCCACAAGAAAAGGAAATGAAGGGATAAAAATATCAGAAGAAGGTTCTAATTCTGTTTCAGACATATAAGAAAATGATGTGCAACATGATGTAGAGGTTCTACCTAATAGTGCTAGTACTACTGAAAAAGGAAATAAGGGAATGGGTCGAGCAAAATTGAATTATCTGAACAAGGGAAAATGCACGAAGTTGCCAGTAGAGTTTAATGAAAGAGGGCAGCCAATTTGTAAAGGCTCAAATAAGTTAGCATCATTTCTTGGGACCACAACTATAGAACTTATACCAATTACATGGAAAAATTGGAAAGATATCAGCGAAAATTTTCTTGATGACATATGGGAGCATGTGCAGGTAAAATATAAATTCCACGTCTCTTGCATAATTTATAAATTAAATTACTATTAATATTTGTGTACTTTAATACAACAAAAGTTTGACGTTGATACTTGTCATAAAAAATACATCATGCGAAAAATGGGAAAAAATTGGCGAGATCATCGATCTAATGTGTTTAAAGCAATCAATAATAGAGGAAAAACAATTGGCATGACACAAGCTTCTGCTCTTCGCAAGCCCGATAATGTTGAATCAATGGAAGAATGGCAAACATCTGTCAAAGTACGCATTTCTCAACCATATAAGGTAAGTTTCCATTGCTTTTGCATATTGACTGTACTTTGTAAGTCATTCTTTAACTTGATTGAAATGTTGACTACCTGTTCAACTAAATCAGGTAGCAGGGATGCCCTAAATTTACTATAAATTGCTTACTAATTGATTTTGTGGGAAAAGAATGAAAGATTCAAAAAGATGAGAGCAAGTCAAACGATGTTGCATACAACGAGTAGAAAGGGCTTTGCTCGCTTAGAAGCTGAAATGGTAAAAAAATGTTAAATTAAAAATTAAATTTGCTTGAAAAATTATAAACGTTTACAAATTTTCACATATATGAACTATGTAAAATGCAATGTGCTGAAAGTGAAGACCCTGATTCCATAACGAGAGATGATGTTTATATTCGAGGACATATGCGAAAAAATGGTGAACATATTAATGAATCAACTGGGGAAACATTGGTAAGAATATTGCTTTCAATAATTTTTGGTCATTAACCAAAGCTTATATTTATATTTTTAGGCCATTAATGTATTTCCTCATATCAGAATAAAATAAAATCATGTTCAGAGATAGTTACCTCTCCATGAAAACACTCTCTCACAGATGATGGAGTTACAAGAGTACTTGGTCCAGAACATCGAGGATGGGTAAGAGGTCTTGGTTTCGGTGCGACTCCTTCAAAGTTGAATGCTTTGGTGTACAATCGTAACTTGCAAACTCAAGTCCAAGAGTTGAGAGATGAAATTAAAGAATTGAAAGCTTTGTTTCAAATGAAGAGTAAAAGTGCTCAACAAGAGGATAATGTAAGTGGAAAATTAGATTTAATGTGTTATTCTTAATTACATATATTGTCTATATTCAAAATAATAAATTGTACAATTGGATATGAATTATACAGCCTAGAGATAGAAGCTTGAATGGTTTAGATAACCTTCAGAATAAGAAATGCAAATTGTTATCTTGGTTCGAAAAAGCTGATATTGTTGCAGAAGGCGAAATAGCATCAACAAATCCAAGTGATCTAGTGCATCATGTACCTCTTGGTAATGAATGTTGGAGAGTTTGGGTTAATGAAGTGATCGATAATATTAGCTTATATCGTCCCACACATGATTTTTTCTCCTTGAAGATGCATTAGGAAGTACAATTGCATGGCCGATTAGGTACATCAAAGTGGATTCGCTGTAATTACAACAAAGGTATATTTTACTTCTTTTTGTTATTTTTATTCCATTTATTTGTTATGTAATTCATATGGACTTCACACATGACATGTAGTTTTTGCAATGGGTTGTCTTTATGTGTGGATGTTTTGTAGCTTTATATGTTAGTATTCTAGCCTAATCATTAATTTTTTTGGTAAAAGTATGGTGTTTATAGATGCATTTTTGTTAGAGCTCGTATGCTAATCACATTCTCTTGAAAGTTTTACTAACAATATACTCAAGTAATTACTTGTCATATGTACTACGTTGATTAGATAAAAGTTAATATGCTTCTTGATATACTTTTAATTTACATGCCCACTCTAAATTTATTAACCATATCCTTATTGTTTCTATGGTGTACAGGGAATTACTATTTTGTGGGACAACTAAATTGTCAGTCGAAAAAGTTAACTTTGATATGGTCCAATCATTTTTTTGAAGTAGTAGTTTTTTTGAAAATTGTTGAAATGAACTTTACATTGACGTACTATATTGAACCGTATTCAATATTTTTATTTATCGAAACAATGGAAATCTTGATTATTTATGGGTTAAATTTATTTCATTATTATTATAGGTTTGTCGGTAACCAAATAAATAAATAATTTTTAAAAAATTAAATTGATATTTACGGCATGCATAAGCATGCTGTAAATCTCAAAACATTTAACGGCTTGCTTAAAGCATGCCGTAAATTGTAGTATTTACGGCATGCATTCTACATGCCATAAAATTTAAACCACCTTTTACGGCATGTAGTTGAACGCCATAAAACTTACTTTTTATGGCATGCAGATACAAGCCGTAAAATTAATTTACGGCATGCATAGGCATGCTGTAAATTTCAAAACATTTAACGGCTTGCTTAAAGCATGCCGTAAATTGCAATATTTACGGCATGCATTCTACATGCCATAAATGTGTAAACCACCTTTTACGGCATGTAGTTGAACGCCGTAAAACTTACTTTTTATGGTATGCAGATGTAAGCCGTAAAATTAATTTACGGCATGCATTTTAACATGCTGTAAAAAGTGGTGTACGTTTTACGGCGTGCAGCTGAATGCCGTAAAACTCATTTATGGCGTTCTATAGATGCGTACTTTGTATGCCGTAAAATGTACACCACTTTTTACGACATGGCTTTATATGTCATGCGGCCGCATGTGGTAAAGAGGTTTTTACGGCATGCATTGCATGCCGTAAAAAGTACATTTTGTTGTAGTGATTCCTTAATCCAAAACACCACCTACTTCTAATTGGTCATAAGAAGGTACTTTCTCAGTTGCACTTCAAAAGTTTCTGGAGGTTGAGAGAGGTTGGACTACACGCGCAGAAAGATTAACATGAATAGGTGATTCTTGAGTATCCACTTGAAAGAAATAATTGCAGAAGATTGTGAGTCTGGATTTTACAGTAGATCTTGGAAGTTACATGAGGTAGATCGGAAAATCTAGCAAGTTGGTTAGATAGTATCTACGGTAGCAGATCGCGAGTCTGTAGGAACAACAAATTTTGGAGATTACAACAGCTGGAACTAGTGGAATTTGCTAGGCTAGAAACGAACTGTAATTCACATTGTCTGTGGTGGAGGCAACCGTCTTAGTCCAAGAGTTTTTACTCAGTTGGGTTTCTTCGTCATCATATTGGTGTTCATTATTTATTGCTTTCCATATTACAAACTGTGGTATTCAAACATAGGGTAATTTGATTGTATGATTAACCATCCAGAAACTAATTAAAAGTAACTTGTTGCTTTAATTAGTATATTTGTAGCGACTGAGAATTTTTAAATAATATAAAATTATTTTTCTCGAAAAACGTGTCGCTAAATTTTAAACCCTAACGTTAAAGTGAAAACGTGTTCGTCTAGCCGTTATAAACGAATTTAAATTATTTCAAATCGAATTCATTTTCGAATAATTTTAAAGTATCGATTTATTATTTTATATATATATCTTATGATTATTTAAAGTCCAATTAAAATAAGTCCAAAATCGAAATTATTTATTTTAGCCCAATCCATTTAGGTCCAATTAGGAGATCCTTAGGCCCAAATTTGAAAACATTTACAACCCAACTTCTTGGCTCAATTAGTTTCCTAGGGATTTGTGCCCTAGAAAATTCTATTCATAGTAGACTTCACCTCCCTCCTCTCCTCACCATTCTAGCAACCATTATTTTGGCAAGTCTCTCACTCTCTCAATCATTTCCAATGTGATTTCACTATTGATGCTAGAACATCAATTTCTAGCATTCACAGGAAACCACCAATATCACCATCTCAACACAACAACACCACCAACTCAATCACCATCTCCACTGCCCAAGCAACAACTCCTTTCAACACCACCAAACTGCACACCCAGCTCAAGCTACTGCCACCACCAAGCTAACCCAAAACCACCAAACCGAGAACACCACCAAGCAACAATGCCATCAAAACCACTAAGGCCGAGACCACCATTCCCTCACCTCAAAACCTCCAAAACCGAACCACCAATCGAACCACCAACACCAACTACAAACACACTGGCTAAAACCACAAACACACAAACTGCAGCAAATATTTCCCACGGTCCAGCCACCAGTCAAGCCACCATGCCACTATACCCCAAAAATCAACACTAAACTGCCACTTCCTCACCCCAAGAATCAACACCAAATGGCCACAAAAACTAAGAACAGCGAAGACGCAGATAATTACCTCATTTCTCCAACCCATTTCCAGATTCATCACTACCAAGAAACTCAAGGAAATCGAACCTCCAAGCCTCGTTTTAGCCTTTGACCGCGCGCTAAAAGCCTAAATTGACCCCCCACTTACCTACTTGCTCTGCCACTGACTGCTATCGACGATGGTGGAATCAGGGAAGGGGCTAAGCCCTTCCCCCTCCCCGTCGCTCTCTCCCTCTTTCTGAAATGAGAGAAAGAGAGAGAGAGAGAGAAACTTATTTAAAAAGTTTTATTTTATTTTTTTAGATTAGTTTAATTATTTTAAGTTTTAGAAATTTTCCTTTCAGCCGCTAGATTTAAAAGTTATTTATTTTAGTCCCGTAGTTTAGAAACTTTCATTTTTAGTTTTTAAGTTTTTCTAATTTGAATTACACTTTCATAAAACTTTCAATTAAGTCCCTTAATTATAAAAAGTAAATGTTTCAGTCCTTAAATTTTTATTTTCAGCTTTAATAGATTTACAGTTTAGTCCCTAACTTCTAAAAGTTATTATTTCAGCTTTTAGTTTTTATTTTCAACTTTAATAGATTTACAGTTTAGTCTCTGAACTTCAAAAAGTTATTATTTCAGCCTTAGTTGTTATTTTCAGCTTTAATAAGATTTATAGTTTAGACCCTAACTTCTAAAAGTCACTATTTCAACCCTTAAATTTCCAATTAATCCCATGAACTTTATTTTATTATTTTAAGTTATTTATTTCAGTTTCACAAATTTTCAATCAAGTCCTTAAACTTTATTTTATCACGTTAAAACTTTAAAGTTTCAAAATACTAATTCAAAACTTATTTTCTATTTTGGCTAGACGAATCGTACGGACAATTAAGAGCTTGAGATTACTTTTCGCTCCATGTTTTGCACGTAACTCGAGATTATTGAGGTAGACTCGCCTCCATTAATTAGTTTAAATTATAATTGCACGTCTTATGTGATTTTACGTGATTTATATGCTTTAATGCATGAGAAGAGAATATGTCATATGAGATACATGATATTGTTATGCTTGCCATAACTTGTATGCTTTAATGCATGAGAAGAGACGAGTATCTCTTATGAGATAAGATGATAATGTTATGCATAACTTATGTGGTTAAATGCATGAGACGAGACTATCCACACCCTATGATTTTAAAGAGCATATGATTTATTTCAAGAAAATGTGCCTATGATGATGTTGATGTCACGATATATATTGCATAAGTATGTGTTCAATTATTCTGTAAATTAATTATCGACGATGAGTCTATTGAGTATTTCTTTGAAATACTCATCCCGTTATTTTTAACAATATTTGCAGATTTCGGAGATGGTCGAATGTGATGGGCAGTGGTGGCATGAATTGAAAGTCGTAGTTATTTACTTACAAAAATTCCGCATTTTGAAAACTATTAACGTACTTTGTAATTTCGTTTACTTCAAAAACTTGAGATTTAAATTTTAAAATGATTATTCTAAATTATTTAAATGAGTTTTTGTTGCCGACGATAATTACCGTTATGAATGTGATGTGGTTTTGAAAATTAGGTTATTTTCGCAATGTTTGATTATTAAAATTAGGGTAAAAGACGATGACGTAGCAATCCGGGTTAACGGAACTCGAAGTGCTACAATATTTTCGCATGTAAGGTCGAACTTAGTTATTAAACTATGTGCTTTCATATTTGATTGATGAATTATAAGAAGGCAATTCATGATTAATATTTTTATTAAGAAAGAATAATCAAATTGAGTTCATGGATGTGTTCAAGAAAAAATTGAAGCCTGAAAGATGTGACAAGCACAAGTGATGTGAATACACGTGAAAGGCCGTTAATTAAGGTGTCTAATGGACTGACTAATGGCTATGAAAATTGAACAATCCCTTCATACTAGGAATTGTTCATATAACTCATATACCATTATGGGTGAATTTTTTTTCTTAGTTGCCCAATCACATAGCACCACATATATTTTGTAAGAGAAATATGTGAAACTATTTTGTACATGTAGCATGATTGAAATTGAACATGCCACACTTTACATGTTTAATATTTCGATGGTCTCAATAATTTATTGGGTCTATCTATCACTCGACGGATGGATGGTCTATTTAGGGGTTTAAATTCAATACGAGACTTAAATACGATAATTATGATGAAAACTGTACTTAACAGTCATATAAAAATAGGGTTTTTCTATTTTCACACATTCTAAGAAAACATAATAAATATATGTTTGGAACTATAAATTTTATATATACTTTTCCTAATATATCTCTACATTGAATAATAGTAGTTCTATTTGTTGATAACAATGCACAATAAAAAAAGGATATATTATAAAATTAAAACATTATTTATGCTCTCAACAAGAAAAATAGTGTATAATTTGAGACAAACAAGAAGGGAAAGCAAGTATATCTTGTGGGACACAAGGATTATATGTTAAGAATTTCGTTTTTTGGATGACAAAGTTGTTATGATACTCAATGTCTTTAAAGAATTTGAAAGCAAGACCTTTGGCTCTAGGTTAATCATGTAACATTACTTTGCATAACATTATTATCATTTTTATTAACCATATCAATTTGATTTAGAATGACAAAGCTAGAAAAATGCCAGAGCAAGTAATGATGTTCTTTTTTCTTCTTTCACTTAGGAGTCATATGAGTTGAACCTCTCATATAATATAAAGAAGTATAGAATCTTGTAGATTATTAAAAAAAATTATATGCAACTAATTTTCCTTCCAAGAATGTAGCTGGCATCCTAATATTTACTCTTTTTGGGAATTGTGGTCTCATTTTTTCACCTTTTAAAATTGAATAATGCTATTTATCATTATAATGATGGAATATTAATGATGTGACAATCTATATAGAATAATGAGATTCAATAGTTCAATTTTACGAGAGAGGGGAGAGAAGACGTGGTTTCAAGAGAGAAAAATGTGAAAGATAGAGTCATCACATCATCGATTTCCATCATCATGATGATAAATAACATTACTCTTTGAAATTAGCTGTCCCTATTGATGGAACCTATCCAAAATACTGATTATCAGACATGCATGCTTACTGTTGATCAGCGTGATGATGGGCCCTACAGAAATTCCTTCTTAGTCATCTGAAACAATTAAAATTCTCACTGTTCACTATGAGTTTGGTGTTAACAACATAGACCCAAAGTTTTTATATTTTCCCTTAAAACTATTCTGAGCATTTACGCGTTGGCTTCAATATTCACACATGGGGGCACTCTTTATAGGTCAAGGTTTATGTCTCTCCAATCATGGCTGTATATGATAATATCATGGTCTATTGATTAGGAGTCTTGACACTTTGAAATTCTTAATAGTCAGGTTTTCCAGCATGATAGCATCTTTATCGATGTTGACTATACAACTTCCTCACTTAAAACTCTTGTGATGGAAATGAGAGCAGAAGGAAAATATGGGGTTGTGAATGTAGCAGACATCGACTACTACAACAAACTCATTGATGCTCTTCTCCTCAAAGGTTTAACTTCGTTTGTAATTTAACAACAAATTGGCTACAGGACACAGATAAAATCATGAGAATTCATAATTTTTTAGCAAGAAAATTCCAATCTTAGGATCTAGTTCAAATTAAATTATTGAAGCAACTTTCTCATTTCTCATGCTTCAATCTTTGTCCACAGGAATCTGGCCATTCGTGACATTAGTGCACTATGACATCTCTCAAGAACTAGAGAATTTATATTTATGATTTTGTTCAATGGAAATATCCTCATTTATCTTTCCCCCCTTGGTGTGTGATGTTTAGGAGGCATGTGGAATGTATTGATTCATCCATTCTTGCTGCACATGTTTGGATTCAAAAGGGAAGTTCCATTTTTTTTTATTATAGTAAATCCTTGCCTTTATTTTGATAGAAAGTAAATTGTTAATATTGGGTTTATTGCAAGGTGATTTCTAATCCTACAAATTGGTATGAGAGCTTATTGGTTGGCTCCTGTGAGTATTTTGGAAGCAATTATTAAGCATATGTTTCCCAATATGGACAGAATTAGAAGGCTAGTGAATCATTCCAAGTCATTACAACATAAGATGCAGCAATTATTAAGCATATGTCTCCCAATATGGACATAATTAGAAGGCTAGTGAATCGTTCCAGGTCTTTACAACATAAGATGATAGTTAAGGAAACCACAACTTGGTCAAATGTTATTAATCAAGAAGAAGCCCTTCTAAAACTTACTGAGAACGCACAAAAAATCCTCCCCATTACTCAATTGGTGAGTTGTTATTTGGGTTTTTACAATAAATCTATTTTCTAGCTCTTATTTTGTTGATTTCCATAATGATTTATTTTCGTGGGTTATGCAATTTTGGCATCCTTTGCCTGAAGAGCAGCATAGAGGAATTTGTAGAATAGTGCATAAACGTGTTGGATTACTTGACAATTGGAGTAAGGAAGCAAAGCAAAGGAGTTTGTGGGTACCTTATCAACACCAGATGGCATAAGAATTTATGGCTTTTGGCTTGAATTACAGCTTAATTTAGAGGAGTATTATATTGGGAAATAATTACTTATTGTAGTAAATATGTGTGTTATTCACTAGCTCTATCTAATTCCAAAAACCATTAGTATGTAATTTTACCCTCACTCCACCACTTGTTTATGAAAATTGTTGCACGTTTTAGACCTTTGATAACAAATTTTATCAACTATGCTCAGGAAATTCAAATATTGTATTGATTAAAAAATTTGTAATGAAATTATCAATTTTTATGCAATTCCAGAATTTGTTCACAAAGTGCCATTTTCAATTTTGTTGGTCAATTATCGTATATAACCTTAAAAAAAGAGGTCTACGACAACGTTGGAAAAAGCTGCAAAAGAACTACCGCAACGCTGAAAAAATGCTACAAAAGGGGTCTACCACAACGTTTAAAAAATGTTGCAAAAGGGGTCTACCGCAACGTTAAAAACGCTGCAAAAGACTTTTTCGCAAAGTTGAAAAAACATTGAAAAAGATTTTTTCGCAACGGTGAATAAACGCTGCAAAAAGTCTTCCCTCAACGGCAACACCGACATTCGTAACACTTGGAAAAACATTGCAAAAAGTTTTTTGCAGAATTTTTTAGCCACTGCAAAAGTTCTTTTTTGGTGTAGTGTTTCCTTTGACAGTCTATGGTAGGATATATAGTTGTTCATGGGATACTTAAGATCAGAACTAAGAATAGGTTTATATTTAACTCTATGAATACCTCTAGTAGCTCGATTAGGTAGTAATTTTGGAAGGAATTGAGGTTTAGGATATACCTAAGATGCGTGAAGAGAATTGACATCAGAAGATGATTGGTTAGATGGTACTTGAAGTGGAGTCGCTTCCATCTGATTCTGATTATTTTCTTCATTAAAACAAGCATTAGGTTGTTCACCTAATTCACCAATTATCCCCTCTAGACCCTCAGTTACCTCTTCTGGATACTCATCACTTTTATTCACGACTTGACCACTTGTATTATCCAGGTCCAAGGAAGGAATTAGATTTAGAGTCTGCAATTCATTACGCATTTCCACTGGAATTGAAGACTCAAGAGCGGCATAGTACATGTCATTTTATGAAAGACGACGTTGAAGGTGACATACAACTTTCGTGATGGATGGTGATAGCAGTGGTAGCCCTTTTGAAGGGAGGCATAGCCAACAAAGACACATCGTATGGCTTGTGGTTCCAGTTTATCACGCAATGGCTTGGGAAAATGCACAAATGCCACACATCCAAAAATCTTCAGTGGTAAGTTCGGAGTAGTATGAGCATTGATGGTTGAATGAAGGACTTCAAAGGGTACTTGAAAGTTTAACGAGCTTGAGGGTGTATGATTTATAAGGTAGGCTACAACACTGAGCGCTTCTCCACAGTAGCTGGTGGGCATGTGAGTGCCAAATAAGGTGGCTTGAACAACTTCAAGGAGGTGGCGGTTCTTGCGTTTCGCAACCCTATTTTGTTTGGGGGGGTATAAGGGCAAGTCGTCTGGTAAGACATGCCATGTTCCAATAAATACTTCTTTAGGTCATGGTTAACAAATTCCCCAGCATTGTCAGTGTGAAGGACTTGTATGTGAGATTGATAATGAGTGGCGATTTTCCTATGAAATTTCTGAAATAAGGAGGTAACTTCATTCTTTGATTTCATCATGCAAACCCAAGTCATATTAGTGTGATCATCAATAAACGACATAAACCAACGAGAACCATTCAAGGAATGGTTCTTGGCTGGCCCCCATACATCAGAGTGAATTAACATAAACGACATTGGACTCTTATTCATGCTTAATGGAAACGATACACGATGACTTTTTGCAAGTTCACAAATATCACATTTGAAATATGAAGTGTTTAACTGAGAAAAGAACATTGGAAACAATATTTTTAAATATCCAAAAGATATATGTCCTAATTGCCTGTGCTACAGCCAAATATTGGAGGATTTGTCGACTTGATTTGTTGAAAGAACTTGAGTCAATTGATGTGAGCTAGTAGGTTTCAGATCCAGATAGTACAGCTTGCCCTTTCTAGTACCATAACCATTCGTCTTTTGGGTTTGAATGTCCTTGAAAACACAAAGGTTATGCCAGAAAATTACAACACAAAATAATGCACTGGTTAATTACGCGACATATAATAAATTATGATTGAGGGAAGGTACAACTAAAATAGAATCAAAGTTTAAATTATGCGACAAAGGAATTGAACATTCTCCAATCACACGTGAGAGATTACCATTAGCTGTAGAGACTATATTTGTTGCAGTTTGTTTCATAGACTTAACATATTGATTGTCGAAAGTCATGTGATCCGTTGCGCCAGAATCAATTATCTATGCATTGCTATTACTACCAACTAATGCAGAAGTATGGAGAACCTTACCAGTGTTACCTGAAGTTGCAATAAAGGAAGAAGCTTCTGCGATATCATTGGAAGAATTGGGGATTGGTGGTTTGGTTTCGGATTACGCTTACGTGGTGTCTTTACTGGATCCCACCAATCGGGATACCTAATTAGCTCAAAACACCATGCCTTTGTATGCCTAGTCTCGCCACAATGAGTGCACAACGTTCAGATTTAGGAGACCATGTTCCAGTTCCATTGATTCCTTCTCCAATTTCATAGTTATCCTTCTGGAATCGGGCTTGTTCAGAATCAGATTTTGGGGTAAATTGTCGGAGCTGAGGCTTAGTGCATTGGACCATTAGAGCAAATGATTCAGATTCATCAGTTTCAGTACTTAAGGTGGTTCAGCGGACAACATCTCTAGGACATAAGCATAGGTATTGTCGAGGTCCACCGAGAGATCCTTTTGAAGAACTTCTCCCCTAATTTGTTCAAAATCAGTAACCAGTCCACTGAGAAATATGTTTACTCTCAACCTTGCAACATATTTTTATAGGAGATAATATCATCGGGATCCTTCATTACGACATTATCATGATACTCTTAACTCTTGAAAAATTTCAACTAGCTCACCGTAATACATTGACAGAGGTCAACCAACTTGTTTGGTGGTAAAGGCACGCTGATTTAGTACAAACATCCGTGTTTCGTCTGATCTATCGTAGAAAGCTTTGGCAAGAGTTGCAGATAACGTTTCATTATTTCTGGCTACATAGAGGTCATCAACTAGCTCTTCACCGTTCTCTGTATACCATTTCATGTAGGTATTATCAGTTTCTTTTGGTGGATCTATTTTGCCAATAATATAATCGAGCTTCTCTCATCCTGCGATTTGCATCTCTAGTATTTGAGACCATACATCATAGTTTCTTTCAGTGAGGACAACTCTAGCATGGAAGCCAGAGTTTTTAGTTTGAATATGGATTACGGGAGTTGATGGTTTGAGGACAGAAGATTCAGACTTGGTAGCCATATGTTCTGGTGGGTTTTTTTGGGTTTTTTTTAGCCAGCTCTGATACCAAGTCAAAAGTTTGGTATTTCATTTAGTTTCATCTTCTTTACAATATTAGGGGAATAAAATAGCCAACAACTATACATGGAATGCTATAATTTAGGTATACAAATCTACATAGTATAATTCTATTCTAGGGAAAAACGTTCCTTATATGGAAGTATGCCAACTTGGGATTAATTCTAGAATCTTCAACAAACTTTCCCTGTGTTCTATGGAATTGCTTCTCTGCACTTGATAAGAATGTTGATGCACTTGTCGTCCCCCCAGTTGTACAATACCCACTTCAACATATTATCTGACAGAAAATGTCAATATTAATTATAATAATAGTATAAAAATGTAAAAGATGTGTTTACATTAACAATTCAATTTTAGTCTCTCTTCTTTAAAAAAGTTAACCTTTCCCTTGTAACTCGAGAGGCCCCACATAACTCCTCGACATCTCGAGAGTAACTTGTGGGGTTTCTAGACAATAGGGGTAGGAGGTGGTAGGATGAGGAGGAACTTAGAGTAAAATACCATGAGGAAAGCAGCATCAGCCTTTGGAATTTTCTCAAACATGTTGCCACCAACATGCTCAACACTATCCCAATTTTGAGCACTAGATACCACGTGAGGGAGATCAAAATTAATCCCACGAATCCAAGGACATTTTTTTGACCAAAATCCCAAGAGTTGTCCCATTACCACCTCCAACATCTACCAAAGAGCCAATCCCTTTAAACAACTCTGCATAATTATCAATAACTGTTGACATTGCCACCCTTGCATGGCAAGCCATTACATCATCGATCAGCTTGCTATGCACATGATTCGCCACTGCATAGCACCATACATCTTCACCGTGAGCAACCATAAATGCCGAAGTGCCAGTCACTAATACACGTGCACTTAGGTAGTGCCATAGCGCAAGCATTATCAGGCTGCTCTCTAGCAACACAAAGTCAGCCATGCTGCTATCTCCATATTTCATAAGAAGACGCGAAAGGGGTGATTGAACATAATTTCTTGATTCTTGATCGACGCTAACTTTCTTAAAGATTTTGCAGTGGATCAAGAACCTCATAATGCAATAGAAAATCGATGGCGAGCAACTGAGAGCGCAAGATAGGCCCGTGAGGGTCATGGGTCGGCCACCGTGGCTTTCTAGGATATCAGCTATTCCAAGCTCAATGGAAAACTTCACCACTGCCACTTCTGTAAAACCAAATATATGCTTCCATAATCCACATGAGATTGTGCTTCTTCTTCCATTATACATTTTGCTTCTTTGTTCCAAGAAACCAATATATTGAAGCTTTAAAGGTAAAGATTCTATTATTGTTATAGAAATAAAATCTAGCAGGAGGAATAATAAATATTGGGCCTTGTGATTTATTACTTAATTTTGTTCACCAACTCGACACATTAATCACGTTGTACCTTTTATTGAGTGAGTAAGTTATGATTTGCCTACTAGCTTGCTCACCACAATCAAGCAAATTTTCCGACCCCATTAGTGAAGATTGTTGTATTGGTGAACCATTTCATGATTCATGAGTAGATTAAAATGGGGAATGTTGGGTTTATGGACACCACATATCTCCACAATGGTATGATATTGTCCACTTTAGGCCTAAACTCTCATGGATTTACTTTTTGGGCTTTACCCCAAAAGGCCTCATACCCATGGAGATATTGTCCATGTTTATAAACCCATAATCTTTCCCATTTCTAACCAATGTGGTACTTTAGGTGCACTTCAAACAATCATCTCCTCAAATAAAGGACCATCGAGCCTCTACTCAAATGATCATCCATCCGTTTACTCTCTACCAACTAGGATTCTCCACTCTCCTCTTCACCGTGTTGGGGTCATGATACATCAGCGAAGCATTCCGAGAGCACTACCTGACTCGAGAACTTGTTCTATTCAGGTTAACTCATCTTTATTGTATTAGGGTCAGGACACATGCATGAAGCATCCGGAGCACACCGCTTGTCCAATAGAGCTCATCTACGGATCCCATCGCAAGCAAATTGAGGCTCACCACCTTCGTTAGGCATTCCGAGGAATTCATCCACATGGCTAAGTCTGGGCTTGGCTTTGATACATCTTGTTGGGTTTATGGACAACATATTTCTCTACAATGGTATGATATTATCCACTTTGGGCCTAAACCCTCATGGATTTACTTTTTGGGCTTTATCCCAAAAGGCCTCATACCAATGAAGATATTGTCCATGCTTATAAACCAATAATCTTTTCCATTTCTAACCAATGTGGGACTTTAGGTGCACTCCCAATAGAGAAAAAAGTGTATATGACGATAACAAAAACACTTACTAGTGTCGACCCCTTTTGTCTCGTCCTGCCCACACGTTAACTCATGAATTCCTCATAGCAGGCATAAGAGCCTCGACGTATTCTATGCAATTATGAATTCCATGAAACTTTTAAAAATCCAGGGCAATTAATTCTTTGGAGTTCATTACGTGGTATTAAAAAGAGAAAATAAGTGTGTATATATATATGTATGTGTGTGTGTGTGTGTGTGTACATATAAAGTTTAGGTCCTCTCCGGAAAGTCTCTTCTGGTTCAGGACTGCATGCTTTTCCACTGCACTTATAATCAAGGAGTTTCATCTTCTTTTAGTAACTGAAACCTCTTTCTTATATCACAAATTTGTATAGTTGAAGCTACATTTGATATCTAAACTTATACCAAGGAGAAGTCCTTTTTATTAACCAAATACAGAAACTGAACAATTGATGATAATGAAGCCGCAAATCATTTCTATTAGGCCAGGGCACACGATATTAGATCAAGATCACAAAACATAAAGTTTGTAAACTGAAATTAAAGTGCAGAATTAAAAGAACATGATATGTTTCGGCCTAAGCCCCAGAGGTTCGGTAACCACATCCAACACCTACATCCCCGTTGAGCATCCAACATTATGGATTATGCTCGGTTCTACTATAAAGCCCAAATCGACAAGAAAGATTATAAGAATGTTCAGAACAATGATAAAGAATGTACAAGAACACTTATCTCTCGAAGTACAACAGTTGATCCACTCAAATAACAAAGAATCGACCACTAAACAAACAGAATCAACATTATAGCCACTTGAATACTTCACACCAATATTCACTCAGAATATCACCACCAAGGAACCACTTTATATCACAATACTATATCAAATCAGAGATTTGATTTTGGTTTTACAAAGAAATCAGAGATAAGTATGAAGAATCGCGTAGCCAGAGAGAGAGAGAGAGAGAGAGAACGAATGGTATGAAAAAACCCTAGAAGAATGACTTCTCATTGTCTCAAAACCAAGTGAAAGGTCAATAATAATAGAACCCTCCAGAAGCTTCATCCAACGGTCACAATAATTCCACGTGTCAACCATCTAGTGTAATCTATAGAATAAGTAAAGTTGCACTTTTAATAATATGTTTTTGCCAAATTTAGGAGCAGCTAATGAACCCGGTTCATATATCAACAATCTCTACCTTGCTACCAGAATTTAGGTCATAGTGTAGTCCAGAGCACAATTTTATACTATTTTCATTTGCTAAAAAATACACGTACAGTAATCACAAAGATCCAACAGATAAAAGTTTCAAAAAATTTAAGAACTTATTCAAATGAATTATTTTTGTTCCCAATCAGATGGATTGTATCGAGTAGGTACTTTACCAATCTTTATAATCCCTTTAGAAATGATATCTCTTATAAAATGATACTTAACGTCAATATGTTTTGTTCTATCATGAAACATAGGATTGTTGCTCAAATGTATAACACTTTGGTTATGAGATAAAAGTAAAACATCATTTTCAGAAAAACTAAGTTCAGAAATCAATCCATTTAACCATATACCCTCTTTAACAGCATCTATAGCAGCTATATATTCTACTTCAGTAGAAAATAAAGCTACTACCTTTTGTAACTGAGATTTCCAACTTACAACAGTGCCCACAGAGTATGAAAATAAGAGGAAGTAGATCTTCTATTATCTTTGTCACCAGCAAAGTCAGAATCTGTAAATCCCCTTAAGATAACACCATGTTTACTTGATTTAAACATTAAACCCAAGTTAGAAGTGCCTTTAAGGTATCTAAATAGCCATTTTAGTGCATTCCAGTGTTCTTCCCCTTAATTACTCATAAATCTACTCAATATACTAATGCCAAAAGCAAGATCAGGTTTGGTACAAATCATGAAGTACAACATAGAACCAACATCATTTGCATAAGGTACTTTAGACATTCTAGCATATTCTTTTTCAGAATCAGGATAGAATTCAGAAGAAAGTTTAAAATGATTTGCAAGAGGTAAGGTAATAGGTTTATAGTCATACATGTTAAACTTTTTCAAAATATTGATCACATAATCATGTTGATTAACAAATAACAGATCTTTCTCTTTATTTTTCCAAATTTGCATGCCTAAGATTCTTGTAGCTGAACCAAGGTCTTTCATATCAAATTCTGACTTCAATTTTAATTTTATATTATCAATTTTAGCTCTATCATAGCAGGCAAGAAGCATATCATCCACATAAAGGGCTAAATAAAGAGAATTTTCACCTCCATCACCTTTAAAATACAAACAGACATCAAATTGGCTTCTTTTAAAACCAAGTTTTAACACAAAGTTATCAAATCTCTTATAACATTGTCTAGGAGCCTGTTTTAACCCATATAATGACCTTTTTAACAAGCAAACAATATTATCAGGATTTCCAACTTCAAATTCAACAAGTTGTTTCATATAGATAATTTCATCAATGTCACCATATAGAAAAGCAGTTTTTACGTCAAACTGATCAAGTTCCCATTTAAAATGAGCAACTAAAGCAAGTAAACATCTAATCGTGGAATATTTAACAATAGACGAGAAGATTTCAATGTAATCAATACCCTTCTTTTGTGTAAAACCTTTCGTCACAAGCCTAGCTTTGTATCTAATGGATTTACTATCTCCTTCCCCTTGTTTAATTTTGAATATCCACTTACAATCAATTAATTTCTGCCGATTAGGTTTCTCAACAAGTTCCCAAGTCTTGTTTTTCAAAAGTGAAGATATTTCATCTTCCATGGCAGCAATCTAATTTTTCTTTTCATTACATTTTATGGCATCATCATAGGAATTTGGTTCATTTTCATAATGTTCTTGATAAGTGAAAAATGAGACAAAATCATCACTGTCAAATATAGTTGATGGTCTGATTTGCCTCTTTTTTCTATCCTTTGTGAGTTAATACTCATTAGTGGGGACAGGGAAAGCAGTAGAACCATATTCAAGAATATGATCAAGTTCTTGATCAATATCAGTCACAGTTTTGTATCAGTCCCATCTATTGGAGGTACAGGATTGGTAGATTCAATTTGAGGAGACTCCACCTCAATTTGAACATCATTTTCAGTCAAACTTTTATCTTTTCCTTACAAACATGGCATTAGGGATTCATTAAAGACAACATCCTTTTTAACAATCACTTTATAATCCTTTTCAGATTTAACCCAAAATCAGCCTTTAAAATGTTCATCATAGCCTAAGAAAACACATTTAATAGATCTAGGTTCCAATTTTCCACCATTTTGATGAGCATAAGCAGCACACCCAAATATTTTTAAATGCGGATAATTCACAGAACCATCAGACCACACAGATTCGAGCACATTAAAATTCAAAGCTTTAGTAGGACTTCTATTAATCAAATATGCAGCAGTTTTTAGAACTTCACCCAAGACATTTTAGGCAAACCACAACCAAGCAACATGTATCTAACTTTATTTAATAAAGTCCTATTCATTCTTTCAGCTATTCCATTTTGTTTGGATTTATGAATTTCAGTAGGAAAAAGTAGTTTGACTTGTTTACCTATAATACATTGCTCACAAGAGCCAAACTCACCAAGATTTTGTTTTCCAAAAACTCCATTTGTTTGTAAAAAGTTTAGAGCCTTTTTGCCAATATGACCAAGTCTGTGATGCCACAATTTAGAAAGAGTAAAGCTTTCAAACATAGCAGAAGTAGTAAGACCAAGTAGGGGTTTTGCTTTCAAGAAATAAAGACCATGTCTCTTAGGGGTGCTAATGAGTAAATCATTGCCCCTAAGAATTTTAATATGTTCTTGTCCCATGTTTACGTTAAACTCCATATCATCTAACATCAGTGTTCTAAATAGCGTAAAGCGTCGCGTAGCGTCGAGGTCGAGAATCAAGAATCATAAGCTAAAGCGTGTCAATGCGGAGAATAAGCGTCATAAAGCGTTTTGTACTTTTAATATTATTTTAAGTATAATAATTAGATTTTTATATTTAAAAAATAATTTTTTTATATAAAAATAAACATACACATTTACTATTAAGCATTAATTATACTGTTAATGGATTGGACACTAAGTATATGATTTTCTTGAGATCTTGCACAATTAAATTCATTGAGGAATTCTAATTTTAGACAAGAAAATTTTGATAATCTCATAATAGCATATCATAGATTCATAATAGTAAAATGCCTTCATGGTATTGATAAGTTGAGGGTAAAATTGATCTCTTCTTAAACTTTGTAGGTGATGGGCCGGGTTTTAAGTGTAGTGGGATGTTGGGTTTACTAAGTTTGGGCTTATTAGAATGTTATTGTTAGGTGAGATCCATTAACTCTAAAGCGGGTTTAATCGCGCTTAATCTCGCTAAATCGCGCTTAATCTCGCTTTGTTCCGACTAATCACGCTAAATCTCGCTAAATCGGTCAACAAAAAAAGTTGACCGCTATTTTACACGCATATCATAAAAGCGTCGCGTTTTCTTCACGCTACGCGCTATAGCGCGCTATAGCCGCGCTATTTCCCGCTATTTAGAACACTGTCTAACATACCTAAGGACATCAAGTTCTCTTTAAGTTAGGTATATACCTAGCTTCTTTTAGAAACAATACATTTGCATTTTCCAACAATAGTTTTATAGTCCCTATTCCTTTTACTTTACATGTATAGTTGTTACCCATTATAACTTGCCCTCCAGCAACCCCTTTAAAATCAACAAAACAATTTTTGTTAGGGCACATATGGAAAGAACAACCTGAGTCTAAAATCCATTCATCACTCAGTTGTTTTTCCATGTTCACAAGGACCAACCCAAAATTAGACTTAGCTTTATTATAAACCAAAGCATTATACCTTTCATGAGATTTGTTATCTTTCAAATCATATTTCTTTTTGAAACAATCTTTTGCAAATGACCCAACTTCCTACAATAATAGCATTTCTTACCTTTAGCCTTAACTTTGGACTTATGCTTGTTATTATATCTATTTTTGTTTTCAGAAAAAGGTTTAGAATAAAAATTTGGTTTACCAAAAACTTTTTCTTTCACAAGTAGACTATCTCCAATGTGACTGTTGCTAGAATTAGACTTTAGTTCAAGGGCTTTATTTCTTAAAGAATTTATTATAATATCAGTGGTAAGTTCTTCTCTACCATATTATAAAGCCACATTGATGTCCTTATATTTGTCACTTATGGAGTTTAACAGGACTACATCTATATGATCTTTTGAAAGTTTTTCATCACAATTAGCCAAATCTTGAGTAAGTTTTGTAAATCTATTTAGGTTTTCATCCAAATCAATAGAAGGATCCGTTTTGAAAGGAAATAATTGTTTTAACAAGAAACACTTATTTGGTGTAGATTTAGTCACATACTGGGCATGCAGTTTGGTCTACAGTTCAGATACATTTTTAGTCTCACCATTGACATCTTATAACATTTTAAAACAAGTATAAGAAAATGGTACTCCATGCAACTTCATCAAGTTCAGATTTCTTTGCAGTATTTATATCAGTAGGCCAACTATCATCTATGGCTTTCACACATTTCATTTACATTAAAATAGCCCTCATATTCTGACTCCATAAAGTAAAATCAATTTTACCATCAAATTGACTAACTTCAAATTTTGTTGAGGCCACATTTTTGGAGACAAATCAAGCTTACAAACTAAATACAATTAACGCAAATATGAAAAGAACAGAGTGGGTACAGAGATGTGTCAATAAGAAATTCACAATAGTACACACAGTAATCCAAGAATTTCAAATATGGTGCACAGTCAGAGAGCATATAAAGCATTTGGAATTCAAAAGAAGTCACAACAACAGAGATCACGGAGAGAAAAACACTGTGTTTCACAGAATTCTCCTTCAAGATTCTCCAGGTGCACAACTATTCTTGATTAATCTTAGATTCCCAAGGCCTCACAGTAGACTTTGGACAAAGACTAAGATCAATGGGGGTAAACGTACACGGTAAATCAAGGAAAAAAATCAAGAAACCCTAAAGTTTTGAAAGTAACTTAAAAGGAGTTTAGTAAGATCTCACCCAGCGAGTTTAGAACTCAGTATTTTACAAATATTGCTTAACAACAATTCCAAAAATTTGTAACCTTATCAACACAGCCTTTCAGCTTCAAGATCCTGGCAACTTGTTCCTTCCCTAATGGCTCTGATACCACTGTTAGGCCATGACACACGATATTAGATCAATATCACAAAGCATAAAGTTTATAAACTGAAATTAAAGTGCAGAATTAAAAGAACACAATCGATATGTTTCAGTCTAAACCCCGGAGGTTCAGTGACCACATCCAACACCTATATCCCCCGTTAAGCATCCAATATTATGGATTATGCTCGATTCCACTATAAAACCCAAATCGACAACAAAGATTATAAGAATGTTCAAAAATGACAAAGAATGTACAAGAACACTTATCTCTCTAAGTACAACAGTTGATTCGCTCGAATCACAAAGAATCGACCACTAAACCAATAGAATCAACATAACAGCCGCTCGAATACTTCACACTGATATTCACTCAGAATATCACCACTAAGGAACCACTCTATCTCACAATACCATATCAAATAAGAGATTTGATTTTGGTTTTACAAAGAAATCAGAGATAAGTATGAAGAATCGCACAGCCAGAGAGAGAGAGAGAGAGAGAGAGAGAGAGAGAGAGAACGAATGGTATGAAAAAACCCTAGAAGAATGACTTTTCTTTGTCTCAAAATCAAGTGAAAGGTCAATAATAATAATATAACCCTCCAGAAGCTTCATCCAACGGTCACAATAATTCCACGTGTCAACCATCCAGCGTAATCTTTAAAATAAGTAAAGTTGCATTTTCAATAACACATTTTTGCCAATTTTGGGAGTAGCCAATGAACCCGGTTCATATATCAACAATTCCTAATAATATCATTTGACAAAGGAAGAAGACCTCTCTTTTTAATCAAATATCAATATTGAACAATAAGAATTTGTGCAACTCTCCACAAAAAAACTTTAATTGGTTGTGCATAATGAGGACAAAAAAAAAATAAAAATAAAAAAATGATTGCAACATTGAAGTCTTGAATGGGCCTCAATAAGTAAACAATTCTTGTACATTGAAAATATAAAATTCTTTTAAATACAGCCAATCAAATTGAAGACTGATGCTTTTTCTTCAAGCTCCATTTTGTCAAAACCAAAACGTTATCGCCATTGTCCAATGGGTCGATGGTCCTCCACAGTTCTTTAATATTCTCAAAGTTCGTCAATCTATGCATCAAATAGGCTACATCGAGATTTACGAAATCGATTTTTTTTGGAGTCAACTCTATAATCTGGTCCTTTCTGATGACCACCATGTATTTTTATTGTTAGTGTTCATTATAATAGTGGTGAGACTTTCAGTATGGTATTTGATTTTTTAAGGACGATGATGGGGATGTGGTACCGGAGAAGGAAAACTCGTGTGATTGTTTTTGAATCTTTTAAAGCCACCAACACAATCCAAACCTACCTAAACTTGGTTGGTATGAGTTGGGTTGGGTTTCAACCTTGGATAGGTTGGTATGATTTGATTTCTCATAAAACCAAACATGTTGGGTTAGGTTTGGGTTGGGCACATAAACCCAACCTATGCCCAACCCTAGTGACTGGTGAGGTATGCCTAATTTTGTACGAGATTGATAAAGACAAAAGGATAAGCACCCAAGATTGGCCAAATTGTAAGCTTCACCTAAGGATTAGGGTGGAAGAATGTCGTCATGCAAAATTTCAGAATTCAAAACACCAATAATTCTGGACACTATGATGTGGAGATCTTCATTAATGAAATAATAGTGCAATAACTTTTCGAAGTGGGCTAGATACTCACTAACAGTAGATCTACATTACCTACAACACAAAAGTCTTTATTTAACAATTGAATTCGATAATATATAGGGCATAGTTATTATTTAGAATTCATTTCACCTATCTCACGAAGTGACAAAGCGTTGTCTAGACTATTACATAAAAGGAATTTCAAATAAATCCTGACAGAATTGACCAGTGACATATTAGCATGACAAATTCAACTGGAGTCACTCAAGTTGTGGATGGCAAAAAAACTTTTTATGATTATTGACCGAATCCTGAAATTATTCTGGACCAGTCCAACCATTAAAATCCCATGGTTGTACTCTAACATTCCTGGAAGGATAATGGACATTCTCTAAATAGTCTCCAGACGGGGTAATTGTATTGGTAAGGGGACATGGAAAGCACATTATTGTGATAATGAGTTATGGGTTCGGTGTAGGTGTAGGAGATTTTATAGGGTTCGTACGTGATTTTTTTAATTGAGCAAATGAAACTAGAAATAAGAAGTTTTTTAATAAATTTATTTGAATCATCGTTACAGTGGCATGGCTATGGTGGAAGAGCATATGATGACAATGGGTTGATTTAATTAAATTCTCTGAGCGGTTGGTGTAATAAATGGAAATAGGTCACAAATATTGCATTCAGTGTCAGAAAATTCTATATTTTTTTTTTTGCTATATTTTTTTCACCTTTTTTCTTTTTTACCCCATTTTCTGTAAACCAATGAATAGAAAAAGAAGTTGAAATAGAAGTAAACATTGAAATAGAGATTATAGCCAATCAATTTAATGAAGTGGTATTGCAGCAGTGGATTGGCGATCAAATAGTTGTAGGGTATGAGTGTAAGGATGATGAGTATCATGGATGGCCGATTAGCAAGGATCCTTTACATATTTCGGATGGATCAATAACAAGATCAAGAGCAATGAAGATCAAGGAAGCCATGCAAGGACTTATCCAAACTACATAGGCTAAAAGTTTAAGTGCATTGAGCAAGACACCAACTTTAAAGATGGGCATGAAAGAATAACCAACCTTATTGCATTTGATTCGAGCTAAGGAAGAGATAGCTAATCTAGAATACCATGCCCACATAGGCTTAAATTTCCTTACCCATGCAACAAGCAAACTTTCAAGACTTGAGAGTAAAAGTCTTGTACCATGCATACGCATGGTACTCCTTGGTGGCCTTACATGATTAGTTGTTTAGTTTATTTCGAATTCTATTTGTTTAGCTTTATAAAGTTAATTTTTGAGTAAATTAAGGTTTCTTATGAACAATTAACTTATGATTTGAGGATTAATTATAAAGTGAGATTTTGATTTTAATCTTGTTCTTAACTGAACTATCCATAATTTATAATAGATTTTCGATCTTTATGGCATTCAACCTTTCAAACACTGGTTCTCGATTCAAGAAATTATTGGGTCGATGTTCCAACTCTGATTTTAGCTTTCTTCATATTGAGTCTTGTGGTGGGTTTGAAGATATATACGGAAGTGTTATGCCCTAGGTCCAATCAACTATGGACATAAACACTTTTAATGTATATATAATCGATGCATATTTATAGCAACATCTATTATTTAATTAAATTAAATAATAGAATCCGTAGATTCAAGTCTTAGTGATTTGTTAATCACAAGGAGTTATGATTGTGAGATACAAATTACATATGACTGAATCTTAAATTGTCCGTGGTCGTATGTAATAACGAGATACGGATATCATTATTACGGATAGACCATCACGTATGGTATTTCTTACTTATGAAGTAAATAGTTGATCTCACAAACTCAAGTGTGGTGACACTCGAATGAACACGTGAATGTTTTGTTATAGAACAAAACATTGGAGACCCGCTGAGAGATTTTCCATGGAAAACTATCTGAGTGTCAGTGGTTGATCTCTAACGTTCGGTAGTGGAATTGGTCATTTGACTTGAGGTCATCATAGTGCCTTATATGAGGATAGTTATACTTTGGTGATGTCGAATGTTGCCTGTCAAGGGTCGCTAATACGACATCGTTCGGGTATGTCAAGAATCATATGAATGTTGTGAATGATCAATAGAGGATTCGTCACTCTTAGATAGTAATAGATTATGATATACATTTCATCCAGTTAAGTTGATAATGAAATCCTTAGCCAAGGTGAACTCATAAGTCGAAAATGAGTTTTCGACTTGCATTGACTTAACAGTAGGATAAAAGATATGATCGATAATTGCGATTGACAGATATCCATATCTCATAATTGATCGAATCATATTGAGGGAAGGATTATAGTTTCACGGTAAACGAACAAGTTTGGTTTTGTCATACCACATGACATTTCCCATCACATGTATTGCCCGACACATTGCTAGATGTCAATCTGGGACGACGGATGTGAATTGATGATAAATTAAAAAGAGGTATCTTAATTTATCAATTTTGATTAGATCAAAATAATAATTCATGTCGTTAGGCATCGTGATCGGGAACCTAATGGGTCACACACAAAAGAGAACCAGAAGAATGAGATTTATCAATTAATTAATTGGCAGGTGTTGGATAATTAATTAATTAGGTTGCTTATTAATAGGCCCGAATTAATTAATTGGATTGATTAAATGCTGGATCGGGTTAAGTTAAGAGATGGGCTAAGCCCGTTTGGACTTGTATTAATAGGCTGCTAGGGGTATGAAAACTGTAATGGAATATTCATTATTCTTGCTAGCACGAGAAAAGAAAACCCTAGCCGTCATTCTTGTTCTCTGTGTGGATCATCGTTCGAGGCTGGACAGTTGGATAGTTTGGATTGTAGACCATGATCATTCCAACTCGAGAATCAGCAAAGGAGTTTGCAGAATTTATCAAAGGAATTATTTCTATCACAGTTTCTATCTAAATACAAAGCAGATCCTTGTTTGGGAATCGAAATTGCTTTATTTCCGCTGCGCATGATTAAATAGATTCCCAACAATATCCTGCAAAGGGGTTTACATATGTTGGTATCACGATTTTTGCTCTAAAATCAGGTTTTTAATTTATTTCTTTTCATTATAATTTCTTCTGACTCTTTCGTTGAGCTTATCCCATTCTTAGAGTCATTGACATAAAACATTATACCAAGTATATTCAAGAATTGATTAGTGTATCAACACAATTTTTTTGTTTTTGGTTTCTTGCCTTATGATTTGTCTATTCCATTAAGTTTGCCTCAAAAAATGAAATTCAAGAAAAAAAAAGCAAAGAAAAATGAAAAAAAGTAAAGAAAATTCAAGAAAAGCTAAAAAGTTCAAGAAAAGCATAATCAAATTTCAAGAATTATTTTCTTAGAATTCTTGTGGTGTTATTTTTCTAGAAACACCATCTTTACTATTGTTTGATACATAAATCATCATTGGAAATCAATCTTATTGTGAAAAGGGCTTAAACCAATTTTAAGAAATCTTGAATTTCTTATGGCGTTTCCATTCTTGTTATCTTTCCTTCTTGAGTCATTTCTGGAGTTTGTTATCTTTCTTATGTCTTGGTTCTTGTTGGTTTGAACATTTTAAAGACCAAATTCTTGATTGAATTTAGTTAATCCTTAAAGAACTTGGAAGAGAAAGCATATAGAGAAAAAAATGCAAGAGTGATGAGCTCATTAAAAAGAAAAAGCCAATATAGAGTATAACACTTGAGTTTAAATATGTGAGGTTACTTTTCCTAGTTATTAAAAATGTGAGATTCAACATCTGGGGAGGAGACCAAAAAATTCTTTATATTGAAAGTCATGCAACAACTTGAGCAGATGAATGTGATGTTTGAAAAAAATTAAAGATAAAATGAATAGGTAAGATACAGTGATTGCAAGTTCACAAAGAGAACAACCAACTAGAGGACCAATTGGGTGTACATAAAATAGGCATGGAACTATTCCTTTAGGTGAATATGAGGATGAAAATGAGCTTAGAAGTGGAGATGCGGAGGAAATAGCCTCTGAAGTGGATGTGGGCAAATTTGAGCATAGATGAGATATGCTTGAAAGGGGATTTCTAGAGGTCGAGATGAGTTAAATAGGAAACTTTGGAATATTAAAATGAAAATGTTAGGTTTTTAATATAATTGGCAAGTCTGTCAACAAATAGGACTAAAAATTAGTATATTGTAAAAGTCAAGGAGTAAGTTGCAAATATTATAAATTGAGTTGTATTAGGTCTAGGATTCGAGAATGGAAAAAAGGAAAAAATGGCGCTCCAATTTTTCTAAATTGTCACCCTGACTTTGCTTGAGTGGCCGAAATGGAAACATTGTCACTCTCCTGCCGCCTTCGCTCGAGTGACAACCTATGCGATAGGGTTATCCGAAGAGTTTTAATTCGTGTTTTTAAAGCTTTTTGTCTGGCCCATTCAACCCTAAACCTGCAGTATAAATCTATAAAGTCTTTGAACAATTTTTCCTACGGTTGAACATTGAGAAAACACATTGCTTTATATCCTCCTCATCAAAATCATCTATTAGCTTTAAATCTTCATTGTTTGATGTATTCTTGGCGGTGTAAACATAAAATCCATATAATCAAAATACCAAACTGCTACTTCTTAAACATCTGCCAGAGTTATGAAGAGTTCTGAAGATCAAGGAAAGATGACTGGAGTTCCAGTTGTTGGAGAACACAGAGTTCTTCGTTGATCCATAGGAGATAGATGGATTCATAAAGCCGACAGTTAGTGTAAGAACACATAATCCAGGAGGGCTATGGGAATTGCAATCAGGAGGTCAGAAATTATTGGTGGTAGTTGTGTCATGCGGACTGTAAGTTTAAAATTCATTTATAGTGAATTTTTTATTGGCAAAGTCCTCGAATTTTTTTACCGAGTTGGGGTTTCTCCGTCATTCCGTGTGTTATTTAATTTTTTCATATAACTGCGGTAATTCAATATAGGAAAATTAGATTGTTTAATTAATCATTTAGAAATAATTAAAAGTAAATTGTTGCTACTTAATTATTAATTTTTAATTCCATATAATCACATATTCACACCCATTTAGGTGTAATTTAGGTCGAACATCGTAATTTCAATTAGTATCAAAGCTACATTTCGATTCCTGACCCATAAATTAATCTAGATGAGTCGGTCTCTATCCATGCCTCCGTTTTTTTTATAGAAGCAACTATGCATACTGGAAAGTTTGAATGAGAGCATTCCTTAAAGCATTGGTTGAGCGTATTTAGATCAGTGTACAAAATGGTCGGATTGCACATTCATCCACTGTTGCTGGTGTAGTTACACCCACTGACATTTCTCTTTCGACCAAAGATGAATTAGTTGATTGCAATAGGAATAGTAAAGGGCTTTATGCCCTCTTTATGGTTGTGTCTATAGAGCATTTTAGGAGAGTTCATCGTGTCGATGTGAAAGATGTTTGGGATATCTTAGAGACCATACATGAGGGTACCAAAACTGTTAAGAACTCCAAACTGTAGATGTTAACCTCTAAGTTTGAAGAAATTAGAATGAAGGAAGATGAATCATTCGATGAGTTCTATGCGAAGCTTAATGACATAATAAAATATAGCTTCAACCTAGGTAAGAAGATCCTCGAGTCTAAAATTGTTAGAAAAGTCCTTGGATCCCTACCTGAAGGTTTAGACCTAAGATCACTGCTATTGAAGAAAGTAAGGACTTAGATGCAGTTAAGATAGAGGAACTCATAGGATTTCTCCAAACCTATGAACTCACCATATCTCAAACGAAAAAGGTTAAATCCATAGCTATGATACCATTAGGGAAGAAAAGAGTGAGTTTGCTGATGCTGAGATCCTTATGGACGACGAAATAGCATATTTTATTAAGAAATTCCAGAAAGCGATGAGGAATAGGAGAAAACCTCAAGATAGGAAAAATGATATCCCTAGTAAATTCTCGAAAGATAAGCATGATAAGAATAATCGTAAGACTTCTAGTAAAAAAACCTAGTAGTTAGATGCCATGAGTGTCAGGGTTTTGGTCACTAGAGGAATGAATGTCCTAACTTAAAGAAGAATATGAATAAAGGAATGGGTAAGACATTAGCCACCTTGAGTGATGATGAATTAGATTCAAGTGTTCAGAGTGATACCTCTAGGAGTGAGGATGAACAAAACTTTATGGCTTTTACATCTATAGCTAAGATCGAATCTGATAAAGAAAGTAAAGAGGTAAAGTGTAACGCCCCAAATTCTAGGAACTTGAAGAGTTAAAAGTTTTCTTAATTTGGCTTTTTAATGTCAACCAAAATAAATTTCAAATAAGGACAATTTGAAGTTTGAAATATATTAGAAAAATATGATGAGAGATAATTGTCTATATAGACTTAGACAATTACGGTAAAATTTGATTTTTGAAAAAAAAAAAATACACTCGGAAGAAAATCAGCAGTACCAATTGCGTAGCAGGGGAAAGGAAGATATGTTTGGCCTAGCAAAAATTGACAAGAATTTATGAAATTCTAACAGAGACTATAACATTCATATATGTAAAACGTATAAAAATTCGAGATCATGAAGATAACGTTCGAAGCACGAAAATACTACACAGTTATGCTGGACAGAAAATTCGAAACAGACCCAATGCAGTTAAGGAAATTCCAAAGATTACTATTAGGAGACTTATAGGCCTTTCAAACCTCACTAATTTCGCTCTAAAATATGCACTGTAGCCCAAGTTATACAATTTTCAAATTGAAGGGCAGAATCTAAAATTCAGTTCAGCAGTAAATAAATTTCATGCGTTGTCAATTCAACATTTGTAAATTATAGTTGACATGCAAAGTACATAACACTAGATGAGATAAACATTAAAACATTGTTAAGATTGTCATATAAGCATTCATAAAGAGGTTTACACAATTGTAAATTTTTACTAGAAATTTGAAAGCATTTCAAACTGCCGAGCACTTCCACTATGCCAAACCATTGCCATGCCTCGATTTAACCAGTGAAAATTTAATAGGGGTGAGTATCATAACTAATACTTAGTAGGAAGACACTTCAGTAATTGGTAAAAATATATATTTTCAAAAATGTAAACTTTGGTTATTTGTGTCACCTTCAATTTTGCAAGGCGAATCGGTATAGTCTACTCACTCTTAGGTTTTTAATAACCTATCATAAATCATCTCTTCATATTTTATTTAAACCACCAAACGGTGATCCCTTCATGACACCAAACGGTGCTTCGTATCTTATTTGAACCACCAAATGGTGCTTCTATCATAAGTAACACAATAACACATTTAATGCAAATTGAAAATGAATAATTCTTACATCACTTACAAAAGTGCCGAAAATCACCATACCTTAAATGCTTGGAGTTTGAATACCCCTTTTTGTTCAATTTGTAACAAAATGCAACGTGATGCTTATGCCCTTCAATAAATTTCCAGATTCCAATGTGTTGGATAATTGGTGAGTGACGTTTATGTATTTGGAATTGTGGTTTGAGAGATACTTGCTACATATTTTTGAAAGAGATAATGTCTTTAATTGAATGATAATGGACAGTTTCTAGTAGTTGAACGGATAGGAGCTAAAATGTAAGTGGGGGTGGGGAGTGCACTTAGTGGGTAGTATAACTAAATAAGGTGCTTATAGGAGAAAAGAATCACGTTTGAGGGTTTTAAAATGCAGAAAATTGGAGCCAAACATAGTGGAAAAACATTATATTTTAAGGGATGTTTGACATTCACAATAAATGTATCAAATCTTGATTTTAAGGACTTGACATAGGTGGTAATTAATATAGAATGAGTCATCTAAAAAGAAAATTTTGACACCTTACAAAATTTTAAAACAAGTGTACGCAACTTTACTATCGTGACCAAAACTTTAATTTAACTCTTAGGAATGGTCATAGTGATGTCATAATATAACTCAAATTACTTTTGAGTTATACAGGAAAATTTTATTTGAAAACGACATAACATTTTTTTGGGTCGCTACATAGAGAATAAAAATCATAGTGAGAATTCTGAGGATGACTCTAAGGATGAAACCAATATTCATGAGTCTTATCGATAGCTATTTTAGAAGAGTCTTAAAATCAAGAAGGTCAATAAAGCCATACTAAAAAAGGTTAATGAACTTGAAAGAGAAACTTATAGCTGACCTTCAGGACTTTACAAAAAATCTGAGTGAGTTGAAACTTGTTAATGAGAACTTAGAATCTAAATTTAATTCCTTAACAAGTGATATAGAAAAATCTAATACTCAACTTCATTTCTTCATGAGTGGCACTCAGAAACTCGATAATCTATTGGGGATGAACAAACCTGTTAGAAATAGGCACGACTTAGGATATGTTCAAAATCGCAATACTACTGCTAGTACATCCAAGACCACGTTTGTCCCAGCCACCAACAAAGTTAGGAATGCTGCTAATCCTGAACCCAAGGACAAGACTGTTTTAAGTTCGAGACCTACTAGACAACGTATGACCAATCGTCTTATAAATCATCAACAACCTCCACATAGGTTTGAACCTAGGTTTATTCCCACTTGTCACTATTTTTGTGCACTGGGATACACAAGACCTAGGTGTCGTAAACTCGTAACTAGTAGTAAAAGTCTGGATATCTTGAGCAAGGTTAACTTTCTCGCCACTTAACTGAGATGGACTCAGTTAACTAGAATCACCTCTGTTTCTAAGAAAGTTTGGATTAAGAAAAATGATCTTCCTAGGTCTAATGATCACTTGAATTGTTATGTTGCCCATGTTGCACTTTAAGCTCAAAATAACTCTATGTGATATCTTGATAGTACATAATCTAGACATATGTTTGGTAATAAAGCTTTGTTTTCTACTCTCGATGATTGGAATGACAGTATGGTTACTTTTGGAGATAGTGCTACTGCACCTATCCTAGGTAAATGATCGTTAATATACCTGGATTACATGCTACCTCATATGTACTTTATGTGAAAGGTGTAAAGTCTAATTTGTTAAGTATCAATCAAATATGTGACGCTGGCTTTGAGGTTAGTTTTTTCCAAAAAGGTGTACTATGTATAATTCTACTGGTAACGTTATCCTCAAAGGTGTAATAACTTCTAACAATTGTTATAGTGTTTTTCCTAATTCCAACTATGTGTGTAGTAGTGCCAAGATTGATGTGACGGAACTGTGGCATCAACACTTTGGTCATATGAACTATAAGAGTTCGTCTAAACTTGCTAAGAATGAACTTGTTAATGAATTACCTAACCTTGAAAATAATGAAAACACTTTGTGTGGATAATGTCAGCAGGGTAAACAGCATAGAGTAAATCATAAACAAACTTCTAAAATCTTGACAAAAAAGTTGCTAGAATTACTCCATATGGACTTAATGGGACCATCTAGAACCGAGAGTCATAGTGGTAAATGATATATTTTAGTTATGGTAGATGAATTCTCTCGATATACATGGATTGAACTATTGAGAAAAAGATCTGAGGTATTTAGTCTTGTCATATCTTTGTGCAAAAGGCTTAGAAATGAGAAAGACTTCACCATATCTAGAATTTGGAGTGATCATGGAAAAGAGTCTGAAAACTCTAATCTTGAGAACTTCTCCACGGAGAAGGGTGTTCTCCTCGTCAATCACTCCACAACAAAATGGAGTAGTTGAGAGGAAAAACCACGTGCTTTAAGAAATGGCTAGAGTCATACTTCATGGAAAGGGACTAGCTATGCATTTATGGGATGAAGCCATCAACAGTGCGTGTCACATAGTGAACAAGGTTTACCTTAGACCTAAAACTGATAAAAATCGTATGAGATCAGAAATGGTAAAAGGCTTACTGTCAAGTACTTTCGTGTATTTGGCAGCAAGTGCTATATTCTAAGAGATAGAGGGAATTTGAACAAGTTTGACTCCAAGAGTGATGAGAAAGTTTTCCTAGGATACTCTAGAAATAGTCGAGCCTATCAAGTATACAATTCTCATACGTGGGTTCTGATGGAATCCATCAATGTAAGGGTAGATGATGTTTACAGTGAGGAAGATATTGGGAAGAGTTAGATAATTTGAGTGTAGATCCCATCACGGTAATTGAACCTAAAGAAACTTCAATTCTCGATTCTTCCACGCTTCTAAAGGTTTAGAAACATCCAATAAGGAGTCCTCACCTGATGATAAAACTAAGTCTCCTAAGGAACCTTCATGTAGATTTAAGTCTAATCATTATACGGTAAATATGATTGGGGATTTAGATGAAGGGATGAGACTTCGTAAGAGGATTTTAAACAACCTGATATTTGCTAGTTATGTGTCTCAGATTGAGCCTAATAAAGTTGAAGATGCCCTTAGTGATGAATGTTGGGTAATTGCGATGCATGGGGAGCTAAATCAGTTTGTGAAAAACAACGTATAACATTTAGTTCCTAGGCCTGATGATTCTAATGTTATAGGTACTAAGTGGATATTTAAGAATAAAACCGATGATCAAGGTACTATAACTAGAAACAAAGCTAGGTTAGTTACCTAAGGATATGTCCAGGTTGAAGGAGTTAACATTCGCCCCAGTAGCTCGACTTTAATCCATTAAAATTCTTCTAGTTGTTGCTTGCACTTTAGGATTCAAATTATATCAAATGGACGTCAATGGTGCTTTCTTGAATGGAATACTTCAAGAAGAAGCCTTTGTTCAACAACCAAAAGGATTTATTGATCCTAAGTTTCCGCATTATGATAGACTAACTGCATATTTCATGGAACAAGTTTTTCCAGAGGTAGTATAGATAGAAATTTATTCATTAGACATATTGATGAAACCATCACCATAGCTCATATTTACGTTGATGACATCATTTTTTGTTCTCCTATAGATTCTCCTGCTCATGATTTCCTTGAATGCATGAAGCAAGAATTTGAGATGAGTATGGTTAGAGAATTAAATTACTTTCTTAGTCTCCGAATTAAACAAAATGATAATGGGTTGTTCATATCTTATCGAAGTATGCTAAAGACCTAGTCAAACATTTTGGACTAGACAACAAGAAACACACTAGAACCTTCATGAGCAGTAGTGTCAAGTTAGGTCATGACCATGCAGGTGAGAATGTTGATCAAACACTGTACAAGAGTATGATAGGTAGTTTACTTTATCTAACTGCAAGTAGACCTGACATAGCCTTTAGTGTTGGGATATGTGCGCACTTTTAGGCTGATCCCAAGGAATCCTACCTGAGTGATGTATGGCGTATCATCAGATATATCAATATAACCATAGATTATGGAATCATGTACTCTCAGAACTCTAATCTTGACATTGCTGGCGATTTCGATACCGATTAGGCTGAAAACCCCGATAGTAGAAAAAGTACTTTTAAAGGATTTTTAGTTGGTGCTAATCTTGTATCTTGGATGCGTAAGAAATAAAATTATATCTCATTATCCACTACAGAAGCCGAATATATAGTTGCAAGAAGTTGCTATACTCAACTGCTTTGGATGAAGCTGATGTTGAGTAATTATGTTATTGAACATGGTACTATGACTATGTTTTATAATAACACTAGTGCCATTAATATTTCCAAAAATTCCATTCAACACTCTCGAACCAAACAAATTGATACACAACATCATTTTATAAGAGAGCTTGTAGAGGCCCGTGTTGTAACTTTTGAGCACATCTCTATAGAAAATCAATCAGCTGACCTATTTACCAAACCATTAGATAGTTTAAGTTTTGAATCCCGTAGGATGACTATGGTGTTTGTGTACCTCGTTGATTAGCTACTTTGGTGCATGTTCATGCTTTCGTATTGTGTGACATTGAATAATGCATGCATCATATTTGTTTATTTTCTAGGTACAAAACTCATGCATATTTTTTTATGTATTTATTTGTACTATTATTTTTGTATACTTGGTGCATTCATGTTTAAAAAAAAATATGAAAATTGGAAAATAAAAATGCGTGAAAGTATTTTTACAACATAATATATAATATACTTGAATTGTGATCAAGCATGGATGTAATCGTTGAGTAGTAACATAGTTTTCGTTGCTGGCTTAGGTTATTTTGGAGTACTTGATATAGGTGTCTTCATGTACCATTTGCACTACACACACTATGATATTATTAGTGTGACTCTACCGTGTGTTCAGGTTTGGGATGTAAATCATATGTTAGTAAGGTGACTTTGAACTTATTTATTAGACCTAAACTCATAGCTATCCCCGATAATAAAAAGCTCAATATTGAAAGATGTGAAAATAAAATATACTCAGAGTGAGGGGAAGAAAAGAAAATATCCATACAAAATGAGTTTTTCTTTATATGTTCTAATGTGCTTTAAATGAGTTGACTTTCATAAGTAGAGGAACACAATTATAGGCAGCGATGTTTAGCATGTCATTTCTCACAAAATTAAGGTTTGGAGTTCTACTTACGAAGGATTAGTGACACTTTACACATATGGACCACTTATACAATTTACTCCATGATAACTTGAATTACGTAAGTAGGAAGGATTACTGTCCATTGATTATACTTGTGCATGCTAACAACTGTATTTTTGAGATATTGTATGTTAATTATCTGATAATAGTGCAATTATCACGTCTTTCATCCACTAATAGTTGCATTTTCATAATTTATTACTGTTTAAATGTTCTAAGTACACTTGTATTTTGGTTTAGGTTGCAAATGGACGAATACAATGGAAATTAGAAGAAAAGAGCGAAAAATGATCAAAATGGAGGAAAGTGACAGTTCAGGGACTAAAGTGAAATTATTCTAAACTTGTTTCGAACCTTGTGATGAAGATTTGAGAGTGTTAGATGTCAATTTGATGAATAAAGGAGTCAAATGGATGAAATATAGCCAAAACATTATCACATATCAACTTTCAAACTGAAAAGTTTTGCACTGGTTTTCAATCTCATATTGAGACCAGGGGTAATTTGTGCAAAACGTCCTATCTATGACGGGTTTTGTGGAAAACGTCCCTACATTTGATTTTTTGGTGCAGAACGTCCCTACCTTTGCATTTTCTTGCGCAAAACGTCATTTTCACCAATTTTTAACATAAAATGACAATTATACCCTCTTATATAAATTAAAAAAAAAGAAAAGAATAATAAAGAATAAATTGCAATATGCTCCTCAATTTTTTTAAAATACAAATTAGTCCAAGATAATTGCAAGAAAATGACTCACTTTATCATAATTGCACCCAAGCCCCCATCTTGAACTGGCATAATCTTTCCATCTCTGTCACCGCCGACTTCCACCTCCAAAAAACCACCATCCCGCCCCTAGGCTATCGAGTATCATCACCACCGGTATCGGCCTCACCCGCCCAACAAATTCGACCACCATCCCTACCTCACGCCGTCCCCAAATGCACCCCCATAGCCACAAAATGGTCACCGTTCGCAGCCAAAAAACTTGGCGACAACTACTCTTCCGATCACACTCATCACGCCCAACACATATCGGTCTCTTCTACACTCCAAGGCATATCACCATGGTTTCATATCATCAAATAGTACAACAATTCAAAATTTTTAGGCCCAAATTCTAGTCCCTCACGCACGCGTATAAGTTTAGTGAATCCACCTCCAATTGACATGCAAAGTGATGTTATTTCTACAAATTGGACCCAGTAAAACCTTCAACAGGTCAATACGATATTGGGTAACTCCTCAATTGAATTGATTGATCCATTACTTGCTCCAATTTTTAGCCATTTGACATAAAATTTGCCCTATTTTTTCTTCTGTTGAAGTTCGAATTTGCTATCTAGTGGTGGTGGATATGGGCATCGGTGATGTGGCTTACGACGATTGGTGGTGGTGGTGATTGTGGTTGATTTTGAGGAGAGAGATCGGAGATAGGAAGGTTCTATAGGTTCGAAAATGGTGGAGATGGGTGCTTGGGTGCAATTATGATAAAGTGAGCCTTTTTCTTGCAATTATCTTGGACTGATTTGCATTTAAAAAAAGTTGAGGAGCATATTACAATTTATTCTTAATTTTTCTTTTCTTTTCTTTTTTTTTTTATTTATATAGGAGGGTATAATTGTCATTTTATGTTAAAAATTGGTGAAAATGACGTTTTGCACAAGAAAATGCAAAGGTAGGGACGTTCTGCACCAAAAAATCAAACGTATGGACGGTTTCTACAAAACCCGTCATAGGTAGGGACATTTTGCGCCAATTACCCTTGAGACCAGTTGTTGACATGGAGAACGATTGAACTAGACGATGGTATCTGAATCAAAGTTGTATATCTTGGAATCAGTTTTCCAACGTATCTTGAATCGCCTCAATTAAACATCAAGAGAGAACGTTATGATGAAAATACTGAAGACTATCCGGTGGAAAACTTCTAAAGCTATGCGGTTGCGTAAGGTTATTTCTATGCGGTCGCATAATACCTTTCAGAGATTTTTAGTAGCAAATTCCTATCTTCCATGCAACCATAACACCTATAACTATGCGGTCGCATAGAGTATTTTCGAGGTACGATTTCCAGTTTTCTAATTTACGTTAAAGTTTTATGCTACTTATCCTTAGGTTTAGGTGAGATGAAGCCTACCTCTGTTGTCTTACAATTAGCTGATAGGTCCACTATTAGACCTATGGGAGTAGTTGAGGATGTTTTAGTTCAAATTGACAAATTTGACTACCCCGTTGATTTTTTGGTTGTAGATGTAAAAGCTAATGTGAACGTTACCTCCAAGATTCCTAACATTATTGGCATACCTTTCCTTTCTATTGCTAATGCTTTGATTAATTGTAGGAATGGTTTCATGAAATTATCTTTTGGGAATATGACCCTAGAAGTTAACATTTTTCATATCACTAAACAGTCGGAGGAGAACGACGAGTGCCATCAAACCTACATGATCATTGCACTCACTCAGGAGGTAGTTGATGATATGTTTCTTGGACCAGCACAGAAAACTCTAGAACCAGATGGTTTGGTGGACGCAACCATATATGAACATGTCCCCACTCCAAATTTTGAGCTTTTCCCTAGTAACCCCACACATGTATTAGATAGAGGTGGATGAGCCACACCGATGGTTGTGTCTAATGAGTTTGGTATACCGCAAGGAAAATTAGGATCACCCTAGCTAGATGCCGGATAAAAATTAGAACATTGGGTCGAGCCAACGACGATAAACAAAGATGCTGCTTGGGAGACAACCCAAAGGAAGTTCTTTCCTTTATTTTTCATTTTTATTTTCATTCCACAATTTTTATTTGTAGTTTTATTTTCTTTCTTTACACCACCATCCATTTGAGTACTTTCAGGCGTCTCATCCTTTACAGTCATGTCAATTCACTACAATGTTCATGTGACATCTTTCCTTTCTTTTTCATTGGAATCATGTTGATGCATTGAGGACAATGCAAAAATTTAGTTGGGGAGATGGTCAATTTGGATTTTTGTTGAATTGCATGTGAATTTGAGAATTTTTTTTGTTTGAATCTCTAATTTGCTGAATGTTTATGCTCTTAAATGATAACATATGCCATTATGAATTAATTTTATTTGTGAAAATCTAGATGTCATGACACTGAACTCTTTGTGTGCACACGAACCTTGTGGTAAGATGATAGTTTAACACGTGTAGCTAGAGGTGTATCTTGCTGAAGTTTTTCTTGTGAGATACTTGGTGAGGATCGAGAGCCACAATTTACTAAAATATGGCAATAAACATTCATTGATCTTGTGAATTAGAAACTCCTTTGCGAATAACATTACATGGTTTGTGGTAAGACGTTGGATTACTTGGAAAATGATAAAGGTCAATTTAGAATCGATATTTAAGCCTTTCAAGCCTTTCTTTTCAATAAGTACAACCTCTAATAGCCATTTTTAGCCGATACACACATATAGCATTTTCCTTCATGCACCTATGTCATCCATACCCCTCCATATTGAAATATAACCTATACACATATTTTTCCACATTTTTACTTCCAAGTGTGTAGTATGTATTGGATGTTTATTTGCGAAAAATAGAAGCAAGGAAAACGACAAGAGTTGGTCAGTGTCAAATATTTGAGGAAAAAAGATAAAAAAGAAAAAAAAAAGAAAAGAAAAGAAGAAAAAAAGTGAAGAAAACACTGATTGATTTTGGGGTTTGAAATGCTAAAATATGTATTTATTGGAAGTTGTGATCGATAGAGATGTTTGATAAGATATCTAACTATGTGCTTGGAAGTATTTGAATTTTTATATCCATTCTTCTCATATGATCAAACCTGAACTTCATTACAACCCTTTATATTGACTGCTTTGATCCCAAATAGGCTGTGGTAAGAAGTTGATGAATTCTCATTTGGTAGTATGTATATCACAGAATCAATAATTGCTTGTTGCTTGTGCATAATTGTTTAAGCCTTCAAATTTGAGCGTTCATCTTTTCCAGCTCAATAGAGAGAAACTCCATACTAAACACTTTGATACCTATGAGTTATGGAGCTGAACCTTCAGCTTGAAGTATACTTGATGTTGCATGTGTTAGGATTGGCGATAAGATGACTATGGCTTGACACACACTCATACATTTGGCATGTGCTTTTGATATCTTGATGATCACAACATTGTTAATTTTTTGTGGTGTTAAGTTTGAAAAGAGCATGAACTGTGGTCAAATTAGAACTTGATAATTTAAGTTGCATAGTGACTAGTCTTTCATCTGTATTTTGCATTAAATTGCTAGGGACTAGCAATAAGTAGTAAGTTGGAGAGTGTGATAATAGTACAACTATCACATTCTTCATCCATTGATAATTGCATTTTATGATTTATTGGAGCCTAAATTTTCTAAGTACACTTATATTTTGGTTTAGGTTGCAAAATGGATGAATACGGTGGAAATTAGAAGAAATGGGCAAAAAATGACCAAAATGGAAGAAAGTAAAAGTTTAGGGACTAAAGTGCATATACTCTAAACTTGTTTCTAACCTTTCGATGAAGATTCGAGAGTGTTAGAGGTCAATTGGATAAAAAAAGAGTCAAAGAGATGAAATATAGCCAAAACATTATCACATATCAACTTTCACGATGAAACGTTTTGCTCCAATTTTTAGCCTCATATTGAGACCCTTTTTTGACATTGTACACGATCAAAATGTAAGTTCACATCTGAAGTAAAGTTGTATCTCTTTGAGTTACCTTTCCAACACATCTCGGATCACGTCAATCAGACACTATGAGGGAAAGTTATGGCCAAAATACTACAAGTTGTCCGGCGAAAAAAAGGTAAAACCATGCCGTCACATGGTTATAAATTCATGTGATCGCACAGAAGCCTTCAACGAACCAAGAGGTTGAAATACTTTGTTCTATGCAACCGCATAGGTTTGAACTATGCGGTTGCATAGGTCATTTCTGTGCGCGAAATTTTAGTTTCTGAAATTGATTCCAACACTTATGGTAACTAATTTCTCACACGTCTCTCAACCCTAAAATACACCAGAAAGCTCCAGACGCCTCATTCTTCATCTTTATCATCTCTTGGGCTCAAGAAACACCATGAACAACTAATTCTTTTGGTGAAGCTGGGGAGGAAATCTTTCAAAATTGGTGATGTCACATCTATTAGTCACATATTTTGGTATTCTCTTGTTAAACGACTCTAGAATTTATAGTTTCTTTTCATTAATTTGTAATGAGATTGATCTAACTTTTATTAAATGAATCATAGATTCAGTTACACTTTTTCTATGGACGAATTGAAATATTTTTGAATTATAATCTCATGAATGTTATTGGTGGATTGTTTACTACTTTATGCTAGATGTATAAAGCCGCTTTTTTGATCTTATTAGAGTATATATATTCTTAATTGTGTTATAAGGAAATTAGATTCCAGAGTTACAATTGAAATTAAATTGATATAATGGTTTTATTCTCCTCATAATGAAAAACTTAGTTACTCATAATAATGGAAGAAAAACAAATGATTTGTATTGAATAGGGTTTTGAATTGAGATGTAAAAAAGTGGATGAATCTTGCCCCAAATTTTTCTTCTTGTTCCAAATATTGATTCCCAACCCTTGATTTCTTGTGTTCTATGTATCTCAATGTGTGTAACCTTTCAAAAGTTTCTCCATTCTTCTATTTATACTTCTCCCCACGATTGTGCCGAATATAGAGTTTTAGGGGCTTCAAAATGGGCAGAAAAAAGGTGCCATATGTAACACCCCGAACTTAAGCTTCGAGTGTCATGTACTAAACGTAATAACTTCCGCTTTAATTGCATGTAAAAACTCTTAAATAAAAGGTAATGCATATTGGAAACCTATTTTAATTTATAGTAAAATATCTCTATAAAGTTTAATGGCTAGCAGAAGTGCACGCCGACTTGAAATTATTCTTTACATACGTGGACTCGATGCTGTCATGGCTAGTTTGGGCAGCCAGTTCAAACATTTTTATAAAATTCACCTCAACTCCGTTTTCTATGAAATTTGTGGCATTCAAAATATATTTCTAAGTAGTTTCCCTGGTTAAAATATGGAGAGTTTTGGAGATCATATGATGTGGACGTTTTACTAAAAACAGCGAGGTATTGACAGAACTTCAGATTGACCTTTCGACACTTAAAAATTTATATCTCCGGCCACAGACATCCAAACTGAGTGATTCTTGTGTTTTTATTAAGACAACTCAAATAGGAATTTGGGAGTATTTTTAGAGTCTCAAATAGGTATTTATAGAGTTAGTAATAGCATTTTGAACGGACCCAAAAAAACTGTCCAGCTTCTGCCTTTTTTATCGTCGTAGGAAAGAAAATCTATAAGCATGCCTCTTAGCATAACATGAAAGATATGATTACAAAATTTACTTGTAGTACCATAGTACCTCATGTTTTATACATGTTTATATATAATACCACACAAAAACATATGGAAAATATTCTTTGAACAAAACGTACTAACGAGACATTTCAATACAAAATAACATTGTCCTTAACCCATCATCGAGTATGCCGACTGACTTCCACCAACTCAACGCTTATGGATCTGAAAATTTAGTATAAAATACTATGAGTATAAAGAATACTCAGTAAGATACCATGCTTGGGTTTAACATGTTAATACTACACAAAAGAAAGCATTCAAACACATACTTGCGCATTCTGGCTTGCCGATGCCCTTCGGACTCGTCCTAAGGCATAAATAGATATCTAACTTTGTGGACTTGTCCACTTCTTTCATATTATGGTTTTCATGCATAGCTTAAGCATAAATATTATCATGAAATCTTACCACTTGAGCATAGAAAGTATCTTACCTTAAAACTTGGAGAAATTTTTAGTTGAAATGTATACTTGAAAGTGCTAGCCTTTGCTTTCCTTTTTTCACGCATCCTCTCTTTCTTTTGTTTGCAAGTAATTTTCTGGTTTTCCAAGACATTTGTAGGAACATTTTTTAAGTATTTAAAGGCAAGGAAAACTCATGACTAAGTAATGTATAATGGTGACTATTGACCAACGTAAAGGGTATGCCTTCCACGTGGGTTTTGATTCATCTTCATGCATGAATTACTATCACCCTAAGCCTTACTTTTAAACAGCTCATGGTTGCTAAAAACACCTCATACTTGTTTAAACATTTAACCACCTCATACTTGCTTAACCATTTACCACATCATGCTTGTCTACACCTTACAATTTAACATGTATTCTAAACCCTTAATTAACTAATATTGGTAAACTCTCAATCACCAAATAATGCAAACGAGGCAATCACTAATAATTTGGCCATATAAAAATTTTTAAAAGTTAAATTACTATCCTAAAAAATTAAATGAGCAATCTAAACGAGCACAAATTTTCGGAGTATTACATCCCTCCTCCCTTAAAAAAGAATTTTGTCCTCGAAATTACTTCGAACTTGGTTGAAAAGTTCTGGATACTTAGTTTTGATTTCTTCTTCTCTTTCCCAAGTTGATTCTTCGACATTATGGTTTCTCCATTGAATTCTCACTAATGGGATTTCTTTGGTCCGTAGTTGTTGAACTCTGCGATCCAAGATTGCTACTGATTTTTCTTTATAAGTCATGTTTTGTTCGATATCTAATGGTTGATAACTAACCTCATGACTTTGATCTGATACATATTGACGAAGCATTGACACGTGGAATATGTCATGAATTGCTGACAAATCTGGTGGCAGAGCAATTCGATAAGCTGCATTTCCAACTTTTTCCAAAATTTCAAAAGGACCCACGAATCTTGGTCAAAGTTTTCCCTTCTTCCCAAAGCGAAGAACTCCTTTCATCGGTGCCATCTTTAAGAAAACTTTATCACCAACATTAAATGCCAAATCTTTTCTCCTTTTATCAGCATAACTTTTCTGTCGGTCCTGGGCTGCCTTGATTCTAGCTCTTATTTTAGCAGCCGCTTGATTAGTTTCCTCAATTATTTCTGGTCCTAAAACTTTTTGCTCACCTACTTCATCCCAATAAAGAGGAGATCTACATCTCCGACCATAGAGAGCTTCGTAAGGTGCCATCTCTATCGTAGCTTGATAGCTATTATTATAGGCAAACTCTACCAAGGGTACATAACTTTCTCAACTGCCTCCTAAATCAAGGATGCATGCACGCAGCATATCCTCTAAAGTTTGTATAGTCCTCTCCGACTGTCCATCAGTTTGCGAATGAAAAGTTGTACTAAAGTTTAACTTGGTGCCCTAGCGTCTTGCAGACTTTTCCAAAATTTTGAGGTAAATCTTGGATCTCTACCAGATTCAATTAAGGCTGGGATACCATGTAAATGGATGACCTCTTTGATGTATAATCGCGCATATTGATCCATACTGAAATTCATTCTTACGAGTAGAAAATGAGCTGACTTTGTTAACCGGTCTACTATAACCTACATAGCATCATTTCCCTTGGCTGATTTTGGAAAACCCATAACAAAATCCATAGTTATATGCTCCCATTTCTATAGTGGAATTTTTAATGGTTCCAACAACCCAAATGGCCTTTGATGTTCAACTTTCACTTATTGACAAGTCATGCACTTCCTAATAAAAAGACCTATGCACCGTTTCATATTTCTCCACCAAAATATACTCCTTAGATCTCGATACATTTTTGTACCTCCTAGATGAGCAGTATATAGAGTTAAGTGTGCTTCTTCGAGAATTTCTTTCTTCAATCCCTCGTCTTTTGGTATACATAACCTTCCCTTAAAGAGTAAGGCTTTATCGTGGCTTAATTCAAAATCCTTTCGCTTGCTAGTACCAACTTCTGATTTAATCTTTTGTAGGAAAGAATCATCATCCTGTGCTACTCTTATTCGATCTCTAAGTGTTGGTCGAATCATCAGAGCCGCTATCCTGGTGATAGTTTGGGTCGGTGGAGCAATTACTTCTAGATGTAAGTTTCCGAAATCCTTTAACAACTGGTCATGTATAGTAATTAATACTGTTAATTGTCCAACTGTCTTTTTGCTAAGAGCATCTGCTACTACATTAGCTTTACCGGGATGGTAAAGGATAGTGCAATCATAATCCTTTACTAGCTCTAGCCATCTCCTCTGCCTCATATTTAATTCCTTTTGGGTGAAAAAATACTTTAAACTTCTATGATCAGTATAAATATCACACCTACTTCCATACAGGTAATGACGCCATATCTTAAGGGCATGAACTACCGCAGCCAATTCTAGATCATGGGTTGGGTAGTTTTGTTCATATTGTTTCAATTGTCTGGAAGCGTAAGCTATCATCTTTCCTTTTTGCATCAGAACGCACCCTATGCCCTGTTTCGAAGCATCGCTGTATATAACGAATCCTTCTAGTCCGTCTGGTATTGTTAACACTGGAGCTGTAACTAATCTTCATTTCAGCTCTTGGAAACTTTGTTCACATTTCTCTATCCATTGAAATTTTATCCTTTTTCGAGTCAATTGGGTCAATGGTCCTGTTATTTTGGAAAATCCCTCGATAAATCTTCTATAGTAACCAGCCAATCCCAAGAAGCTACATATTTTTCCAACATTGGTTGGTCTTGTCCAATTATTCACCGCTTCAACTTTAGTTGGGTCTACTTCGATTCCTTGTGTTGTGATTACATGCCCCAGGAAACCTATCTTATTCAACTAAAATTCACATTTCTTGAATTTGGCATAAAGTTTCCCTTTTCTTAAAGTTTCCAAGACAATCGTAAGATGTTTCTCATGTTCTTCATCACTCTTCGAATACATTAAGATGTTATCAGTAAAAACTATGACAAACTGATCTAAGTATTCATGGAATACTCTGTTCATTAGATCCATAAATACTGCCGGGGCATTATTTAATCCAAAAGGCATCACAAAAAACTCATAATGCCCATAACGCGTTCTAAAAGCCGTCTTAGGAATATCGTCTGACTTAACTTTCAATTGATGATATCCTAATCGTAGATCGATGTTTGAAAATATCGTAGCCCCCTTAAGTTGGTCAAATAAAACTTCTATTCTTGGAAGTGGATATTTGTTTTTGATAGTGAGGCGATTTAATTCTAATAGTCAATGCACAGCCTCATTGTTCCATCCTTCTTTTTCACAAATAGCACAGGTGCACCCCAATGTAATACACTTGGTCTAATGAAACCCTTATCAAGAAGCTCCTTCAACTGTACCTTCAACTCTTGCAGTTCCAATGGTGCCATATGATATGTAGCCTTTGAAGTAGGTGTTGCTCCTGGCACTAATCGATGGTAAACTCTACTTGCCTGTCTGGTGGTACGCCTAGAAGATCTTCTGGGAAAACATCTTTATAGTGTTGAACTATCCGAACATCCTCAACTGACCACTTATCTTGTTTATTGTTGGACATCGATATTGGAAATCCTTGACATCCTTTCTCGCCGTCCTTTCAACCTGAGTTGTTGACACTATACAAGGTAAAGTATTTGTCCTAGTCCCCATAAACTGGAACTCTTCCTCGTTCGGTCTTTGAAAACTCACCACTCCCTCGGTACAATGAATAATGGCATAGTTTTTAGACAACCAGTCCATACCAAGGATAATGTCAAAGTCTTTTATCATTAACAGAATTAAGTCTACCGCTATACTTCTACCATCAATTTCCATCTTAAGGTCTCTAGATATTTGGTTAGCAACAAGTATCTTTCCAGATGGAAGAGAGATTTCTAAAGTATACGGAAGGAATTCACATTCCACTTTAGACTTTGCAACAAACGAAGAAGAAATGAACGAATGTATAGCTCCAGAATCTATAAGTACAAATGTAGGCATATTGGAAACATAGACGATACCTGCTAGGACATTAGGGTCTCGCTCTGCTTCTTGTCTGGATAAGGGGAAAACCCTTGCTTTTCCCTTTTTGTCATCTCCAGCCTTCTGTGTCTGATTCTGAGGGCATTCTTTAGCAAAATGTCCTGATTTTTCACACTTGAAACAAACATTTTCCCCAGTAAGCATTCTCCTTTGTGAGGTCTATCGCACTTAGGACAACGTTTATCACCACCAACTCCTACTATCTCTGTCTTTCCTCTCTTTGCTGCATTGTTCATTTTCCTTTAGCGTTATTTTGTCTGTCACAGTTCCACTTCCTCTTATCGGAGAAATTTTGAACCTGATGAGAATTTCCAACATTTTGCGTTCTTTGATAAGAAATAGTCTGAGCCCGCTTCAGGACTTCTAGATAAGTGTTCAGCTCGAGAACTGACACTATATCACGAATATAAGGTTGAAGCCCACGTTCGAACCTTCTAGCCTGCCTTTCCTCCGTATCCACTAGATGTGGAGCAAACCTTGATAATTCCTCAAATTTACGCTCATACTCTACTAAGGTCATGGTTCTCTGTTGGAGTCTGATGAACTCCATTTCCTTTTGATGCTCAGTTGGTACTTGTTGACTTAGTGTTCGTTGCCCAGTCAAAGGCGGTGCTTGTTGTTGTGGTTGTCCCAACTCCCGCATTATGGCAAGTAGTTCTCGTGCAAAATTTGCTACATTAACTTCACCATCACTAGAATTAGCATTAGCATTGCCACTACCTAAGTTCATATTGGAATTTGGTGCACTTCTGTGGTTGCATTTTGGAGGCATTTCCTTTGAGCGAAAAATATTCATCCAATTAGAATTACATCAAAATGTAACACTAACTTAGAAAAAGCCAAAGGCCAAGACAACTTTCTTTTATATATACATTATATACATATATTTTAAACAAAAGTCATATTAAGATACGATACATACATTCAAAAGTAGATGTACGCACTACATTCTATTCTATTCCAAAAACAAAGATAGCTAGATAAGATGGTGTCTAATCTTCTGCATCCCACTCAGGGTCTTCATCTGGGTTTTCCTCTGGTTCTTCCTCCAACATGCCTTCCTCTGCACTCTCTAGGAATGGTACGGGAAGACTTTCATTGAGAACTCTCGGAAAGCACTTAGCCAACAGTCCATTATCTAGCCTAGAATTGGTAGCTCGTATACTAGTATTCATGGATAAGGTTATAGTCTTCTTAAAGTTTCACTGTAAATTGCGGCTAGTTTCATAACTTTCTCGAAGTAAATACGTAATGTCCTTGTATGAAAGGTCATTATCAGACCATTGCACCATCTTATTTATGACTAAAGCCAAAGGTTCTGGAACAATTTCATATAACCTCTGTATCTTCACCTTATCCCTTATACTATGGTATATCTCCCACAAACTCTCAATAATGCAGTCCAACATATCAAGATGTTGTTCGAAGCTATGGAGTGGGTGCATACCATAATTAAAATAAAATGCCAATAACATGTCCCGTTGCCGCGCAAAACCATAAACTTCTATCTTTGTAGGAGTTCTTATTATTCGTGTCATAACTAGGACAAAAATTGATTATGTTACTCCACTAGGCTCTGATAAATAATTACATATAAATGTTAATGACTTCATAATCTCAGACATGACTTGATTCAAAGAAAACTCATAAAATTTGAAAAAAGATTTTTACCTTGATTGTCGGTTGAAAGTCAGTTGCTAGCTTGCTCGATGATGACGGACAGTAACTTTCTTAAAAAAAAATTCCATAATCAACAATATATAAAGTTCATACTAAACTTATTATCTAATTAAAAAAAAGTCTACAGAAAAGTATAACCGCTCTGATACCAAGCTGTAACACCCCGAACTTAAACTTCAAGTGTCACGTACTAAACGAAATAACTTCCGCTTTAATTACATGTAAAAACTCTTAAATAAAAGGTAATGCATTCTGGAAACCTATTTTAATTTATAATAAAATATCTCTATAAAGTTTAATGGCCAGCAGAAGTGCATGCCGACTTGAAATTATTCTTTACATATGTGGACTCGGTGCTGTCATGGCTAGTTTGTGTAAGTGTTATGCCCTAGGTCCAATCAACTTTGGACATAAGCACTTTTAATGTATATATAACCGATGCATATTTATGGCAATATCTATTATTTATGTCAATTAATATTCTAATTAATTAAATAATAGAATCCGTAGATTCAAGTCTTGATGATTTGTTAATCACAAGGAGTTGTGATTGTGAGATACGAATTACATATGACTGAATCTTAAATCGTCCGTGGTCGTATGTAATAACGGGATACGGATATCGTTATTACGGATAGACCATCACGTGTGGCATTTCTTACTTATGAAGTAAGTAGTTGATCTTACAAACTAAAATGTGGAGACACTTGAATGAACACGTGAATGTTTTGTTATAGAACAAAACATTGGAGACCCGCTGAGAGATTCCACATGGAAAACTATCTGAGTGTCGTGGTTAATCTCTAACGTTCGGTAGTGGAATTGGTCTTTTGACTTGAGGTCATCATAGTGCCTTATGTGAGGACAGTCATGCTTTGGTGATGTTGGATGTTGCTCTGTCAAGGGTCGCTAATACGGCATCGTTCGGGTATGTCAAGAATCATATGAAGGTTGTGAATGATCAATAGAGGATTCGTCACTCTTAGATAGTAAGAGATTATGATCTACATTTCATCCAGTTAAGTTGATAATGAAATCATTGGCCAAGTGAACTCATAAGTCGAAAATGAGTTTTTCGACTTACATTGACTTAACAGTAGGATAAAAGATATGATCGATAATTGAGATTGACACACGTCCATATCTCGTAATTGATCGGATCATATTGACGAAGAGATTATAGTTTCACGCTAAACGAACAAGTTTGGTTTTGTCACGCCACGTGACATTTCCCGTCACATGTATTGCCCGACACATTGCTAGATGTCAATCTGGGACAACGAATGTAAATTGATGATAAATTAAAAGGGTATTTTAATTTATCAGTTTTGATTAGATCAAAATAATAATTTACGTCGTTAGGCATCGTGATCGGGAACCTAATGGGTCACACACAAAAGAGAATCAGAAGAATGAGATTTACCAATTAATTAATTAACAAGTGTTGGATAATTAATTAATTGGGTTGCTTATTAATAGGCCGAATTAATTAATTGGATTAATTAATTCATGGACCGGATTTAATTAATTTGATTAATTAAATGTTGGACCGGGTTAAGTTAAGAGATGGGTCAGCCCGTTTGGACTTATATTAATAGGCTGCTAGGGTTTGAAAAACCTGAAAAGATTTTCATTATTCTTGCTAGCACGAGAAAAGAAAACCCTGGCCGTCATTCTTGTTCTCTGTGTGGATCACCATTGGAGGCTGGACAATTGGACAGCTTGGATTGTAGATCGTGATCATTGGAGTTCGTGAATCAGCAAAGGAGTTTGCAGAATTCATCAAAGGTATTATTTCTATCACAGTTTCTATCTAAACATAAAGAGATCCTTGTTTGGGAATCGAAATTGCTTTACTTCCGCTGCGCATTGATTAAGTAGGTTCCCAACAGTGGTATCAGAGCCTACTTTGTGTTTGTTAGAAATTGATTTGCATGATTAAACAGTTAAAAGTTAATTGTTTAATTTTTCTTGAATCTAGCAATTTAGAAAATTATTTTTCATCTTCGAAAATCTGTTCTGAAAAGGAAAATAATGTTTTTTATTTTTTGGTTAAATCTTGGATCTGAAATTCATGTCGGCGGCGTCGAGGCCACCGGCCGTGGGGCGACGTCACCGGACGTGGCGGCACCAACTACCTGAAGAGCGCGGCTGCGCACCGGACGGTCCGAAAACAGCAGCGACGGTCGCTGCTGCTGCAGCGGCGTTCGCCGTCGCTGCAATTTGCAGCGGCGAACGCCGCTGCTGGAAATCCCAGCAGCGCGCGGCGCTGCTGCCGTTCCCAGCGGTGCGTCCCGTTGTGTGACAGCGGCGACGCACCGTTGTTTCTCCATAGAGGAAGCACCGGCGCCGGAATCCAAGAGAAATGGGACGGTTTGCATTCTAGGGTTTTCTGTTACGGGTGAGGAGAATTTGGGACGGGGGCTTACATGCAATTTGTCAAATTGCAGGGGCCCGTCTGCAATTACGATTTAAGGGTCAGTTTGCAATTTTTAAATTAAGGGCCTGTCATGCAATTTTCGAAATTGAAGGGCTGCCTTTTTAATTTTAAACTTGGGTCAGAATTGCAAATTTCAAAATGGTTTTGAATTTAAATATTAAAATGGTTTTTAATTTTATTTTAAATGGGTTTTGACCCATATTATCAATGATGACCCGTTTGAAATTTTATTTAAAATTGACGACTTTTTTTTTTATATATTTTCGTTAAAATTGGATTTTAACTTAAATATTAAACCTTTCACCCTAAATTGAATTTTATTTTAGTTAGGAGTTTTATCCTAAATTAGAATGTTAATTTAATTAAATTAGAGTTGGACGCTAATCCAATATTTAATTAAAATTTGATTTTAATTAAATTATATCACCCTAATAGATTCTTGAAATTAGAGTTGGACTCTAATTTGACATTTTAATTGAAATTTGATTTTAATTAAATTGTCTCGCCCTAAAACTTTTCTTAGAATTAGAGTTAGACTCTAATTTTGTATTTAATTAAAATTTGATTTTAATTAAATAAGTTCGCCCTAATATCTTGGTGTTGGAGTTTGACTCTAATTTTGTATTTATTTAAAATTTTGATTTTAAATTAAATTTAATCGCCTTAAGTTTTGAAATTAGAGTTGGACTCTTATTTGATATTTAATTAGAATTCGATTTTAATTAAATTATCTTATTTTAAAAACTTTGAAATTAGAGTTGGACACTAATTTTATATTTAATTAAAATTTGATTTTAATTAAAATAGTTCCGCCCCGTAATAGTGGAATTAGAATGAGATTCTAATTTGGTATATAAAATTAAAATTTGATTTTAATTAAATATACCCGCTAATTAAATTAATTGATTAATTTGATTAATTGATTATTTAATTGTTCCGATCCATTTGTCTAAATTAGTTTAGACGACTTTAATTGCTAGAAACTTGAAACATGTTTGCATGTAATATTAGATATTATATAGGAATGTATTTATATGATGAATGTTCTACTAGTGGATGATTATAGACTCGACCATGTGGATGTGTTGAATGGTTAGTTTTATTCTTGTTGTTATTATGGGCCTGCGAGCTCTAATTTATTTTGGACCTGCGAGTCCGTTATTATTTTGGGCCTGCACGTCCAATATCGTTTAGGCCTGCGTGCCAATTAGTATAGGATACAAGTTGCAGCTGGACTAATTGAAGATACAAAAGGAGGAGGAGACCATAGAGATGGAGCATTGTATGAATCAATGTGATACCCCCTAGGAACTGACCAACTAGTCTTCCTTATGGCTCGAGAGGACTAGATAGTATAAGTCCATAATCATCCACACTATTATATGTATGTTTATTTGCATGTTAGATGTATAATAAAATATATATAATTATTACGATGAGACCTTTGCATGCAAAACCCCTCGTTGAAAATATTAAGTCATTTTATTATTCGCCTTCCATCATTATAGTGAAAAACTAGAATCCTAAATCGATCTCAGCTTGTTGAGTACACTCAAGGCTGGTCTATTATGGATATGTTTGGCACTATGAAATATTAGATATTTCTAAATGATGGGTTTGACTTAACTAAAATTTATCTTTTGTTGAGTACACTCAAGGAGATGAATTTTAGAGGCATGTTAAAATATTAAGTCATATTTATATTGGCCTTCCATCATTATAGTGAAAAACGAGAGTCCGAAATCGATCTCAGCTTGTTGAGTACACTCAAGGCTGGTCTATTAGGGATATGTTTGACACTATGAAATATTAGATATTTCTGAATGATGGGTTTGACTTAACTAAAATTTATCTTTTGTTGAGTACACTCAAGGAGATGAATTTTGGAGGCAAGTTAAGCTAACACTTACGATGTGTGAAGACAAAGAGTTGTCAGCTTAATGATCTGTGAGTTGTATGGAGATACAATTGATAATAGTATCTACCTAAATGTTTTATTAAGGCTTGTTGAGTACACTCAAGGTTTTGATATACAAATGGGATCCCAGCCCACTGGGAATCAAGTATGGATTCCATAAATTTATGTAAGAGGGTCATAAATTTGAGTTAAACAGTGGGAGCGAAATTAATTTAATAAAAGACCATATTAAATTAATTGATGCATTTTATATATTATTCTTTTACTTTTCGTCGTTTACATTTATTGAATCTTGAGTAACCATATATATTTGAGCGGCATACTGTATGCCAACAACCAAACCAAATTTTCTTGATTGGCACCACAATCTGAGAATTGTTCTCATGCATGATAATTGATTATGTCCTTGAGTAGCCCTTTCCAGAGACACTCGTTGATGACTCGATAAAGGAAGAGGTGGCTGCTATAATAAACACAGTGATGACGATAGTACTGCAACATGTGTGATGTTTGCGACTATGTCACCTGAGTTACAAAAGCAACATAAGAGTATAGATGCTAACACATGATTTTCATCTCAAAGTGTTGAATGATAAATAATCACGTGTGGAAAGATATGAGATTTCCTAGCAACTATACCAGTGTATAATGGCAAAAGAGTCTCCAGCCAGTTCTGATGTGCTGAAGACGTTGATTACTTTAAGAAGTTGTCTCAATTGAGTTCAATCATGAACAATGAACTAAGTATGACTTGGTTCTACAATCTTTGCCAGTAGGTTATTCATGACTAATTATGAATTTAACATGGATAAATTCGAATGCACACTTATTGAGTTGTTGAACATGCTTAAGACTGTTAAGCTCGATATCTATGTTTATAATGGGCAAATGTTAGTCATAGATTCATCCAGTGAAGTCTAAATGATGTTTTAAGAAAACATCTAAGATGACTAAGACAGTTAAAGCAAATAAGGACAATACCAAATCTAATGACCATTATTATCATTTTGGAATGATAGGTCATTCGAAAGAAAATTGCAAGGCTTATATCTACTTCATTAGTTTCATGGGTATTGGATACTAGATATGGATCTCATATTTGTATAAATATGCAGAAACTAAATAGAAGTAGATCACTGCAAAAAGGGAAGAAGTTGACATGTACGTTGAATATGAGCAAATGTTGCTGCATTGCCTATAGGAGCTATTTCTTATCTTTGCCTTTAGGCTTAATATTAGAATTAAAGAAATATTTTTTTTGTTCTTTCCATTACCAAGAGTATTAAATAAATTTCATGTTTGGACATGAATTATTTTAACGTTAAGGACAATTGTTGTTCCTTTTATCTTGATAAGATTTTAATGGTTATGGTAAATTACAAAATGACATTTATATTCTAAATATTGAGTATTCTATAATGAGTATAGATAAATAAAGGCATAAAAATGATAATCTGAATAACACCTATATCTGGCATTGCAGATTTGGTCATATAAATGAAAATGCAATTCCAAACTTACATGGAGATGTACACTTGGGTCAAATGATTTTGAATCATTTGACAAATGCAAAATATATGTGTTAGACATAATGACCATATCTCCTTTTACTTGAAAAGGAGAAAGATCTGCATAATTACTGAGTCTAATACATAGTGATGTATGTGGACACATATCAATCAATGCTAGATAAAGTTTCTCTTATCTCATCACATTTACTAGACGGCTATTTCAGAAATGGTCATTTATATTTGATGAAATTCAAGTATGAAACTTTTGAAATGTTCAAGGGATTCAAACTAGAAATTGAGAAACAAATAGGTAAATAAATTCTCACACTAAGATTTGATCGATGTGGAGAATATCTAAAATGTAGAATTTTAGATTATCTAAAAGAGAATGTGATTCTCTCGCAGTGGATTCCTCTACATGCATTGCAACATAATGATGTATTTGCAATGAGGAATCATGTACTATTAGATATAGTGCAATAAGGACAAGCCATACAAATGCTTCAAAATCGTTTTGAGATCATGCACTGATTGCCACATGCCACACACTAATCGTGTCACATCTAAATCGGTTAACAAAACTCCATACAAGTTATGGAAAGACAGAATGCCCCACTTTTCTCATATGAAAGATTGAGGCTGTGACACTTATGTGAAGCGCACTAAATCGGATAAGTTTGAAACTAAATTCGATAAATATATATTTGTGAAATATTCAAGAGACAATTGGATATCAATTCTATAATCTCATTGAGAAGAAGGAGTTCATCTCAAGACATGTCATACTCCTAGAGAAAATGTTTGTTCTAGGAGAGGACAGTGGGAGTAGAGTAAATCTTGAAAGAGTTCAAGGATTCACAAATATAGTTAACCAAGTAGATAACCTGAGTCTGATCCTAAAGTGTTGATGGACATACTCTTGATCAGGAAGTAGAGACTCCTGAGGACACGACAGCTCCATGTAAATCTTGTAGGATCATTCGACCTTCTGGAAGGTAAGAATCCATGATTACTAATCTAGCATTACTAATCGAGGATGATGAACCTACTAATTATGCATAAGCAAAGTCAAGTGTTGACTCGTTGACATGACATAAGGCTATGATATCCGATATGAACTTAATGTTGCCAAGGTTTGGACCTTGGTCAACCCACCTAATGGATTAGAACCCATAGGTTGTAAATGAGTTTACAAAAAAAAGTTCAATATGGATTAAAATAAGTCTTTTGGAGCTGAAATATTCGATTTGATATAAAAGTCAAAATGTTTGATTTTATCAAAAATGAATTGTGTGTTTAAAAGAAGATAGTGGGAGCAATGTCGTATTCCTAATATTATATGTATGAGACATATTAACAGGAAACGACGTCTTTATATTTCAATTGTTGAAATTATGGTTGTTAAATAATTTCTTCATAATAGATATGTGAGAAATAGCTTGATCTATAGAGATAGATCTATAAGATTGCTTAACTCATCCAGATCTATATAGATAAAATCTTAAGAAGATTTTATATGGAGAAAATGAACTGGGAGTTCATGGATACATTGATGCTAACTTCTAGTCGGACTAGAATGATAGCATATTTCAATTAGGATATTGGTTTACTCTTAAGCGATATGTTGGAAAGGTTCCAAATCGAAAATCATCGTTGATTCAATAATAGAAGCCTTATACATCACTGCTTTAGAAAGCAACAAAAGTTGTTGTCTGGGTCAAAGTGTTCATTAATGAACTTGGAGTAGTTCCTAACATTGTTGATCACATGCTTCTGTATTGTGATAATAGTGGAGCCATCGTGCAAACGAGGGAACTAAGGTCTCATCACTGATCCAACATGTGTTAAGGTAATATTATCTCATTGGAAAGATAATACAATGAAATGACGTAAAGAAAGAATGAATTCCCACGAGTTATTAAATTGCAGATCCATTGACAAAGAGTTGTCGCAGTATAAACATGATTGTCATGTAGACTCTTATGACATAAGATACATAAGGGATTGGATCTAGTGCAAGTGGGAGTTTGTAAGTGTTATGCCCTAGGTCCAATCAACTTTGGACATAAGCACTTTTAATGTATATATAACCGATGCATATTTATGGCAATATCTATTATTTATGTCAATTAATATTCTAATTAATTAAATAATAGAATCCGTAGATTCAAGTCTTGATGATTTGTTAATCACAAGGAGTTGTGATTGTGAGATACGAATTACATATGACTGAATCTTAAATCGTCCGTGGTCGTATGTAATAACGGGATACGGATATCGTTATTACGGATAGACCATCACGTGTGGCATTTCTTACTTATGAAGTAAGTAGTTGATCTTACAAACTAAAATGTGGAGACACTTGAATGAACACGTGAATGTTTTGTTATAGAACAAAACATTGGAGACCCGCTGAGAGATTCCACATGGAAAACTATCTGAGTGTCGTGGTTAATCTCTAACGTTCGGTAGTGGAATTGGTCTTTTGACTTGAGGTCATCATAGTGCCTTATGTGAGGATAGTCATGCTTTGGTGATGTCGGATGTTGCTCTGTCAAGGGTCGCTAATACGGCATCGTTCGGGTATGTCAAGAATCATATGAAGGTTGTGAATGATCAATAGAGGATTCGTCACTCTTAGATAGTAAGAGATTATGATCTACATTTCATCCAGTTAAGTTGATAATGAAATCCTTGGCCAAGGTGAACTCATAAGTCGGAAAAGAGTTTTCGACTTACATTGACTTAACATTAGGATAAAAGATATGATCGATAATTGAGATTGACACACGTCCATATCTCGTAATTGATCGGATCATATTGACGAAGAGATTATAGTTTCACGCTAAACGAACACGTTTGGTTTTGTCACGCCACGTGACATTTCCCGTCACATGTATTGCCCTGACACATTGCTAGATGTCAATCTGGGACAACGAATGTAAATTGATGATAAATTAAAAGGGTATTTTAATTTATCAGTTTTGATTAGATCAAAATAATAATTTACGTCGTTAGGCATCGTGATCGGGAACCTAATGGGTCACACACAAAAGAGAATCAGAAGAATGAGATTTACCAATTAATTAATTAGCAAGTGTTGGATAATTAATTAATTGGGTTGCTTATTAATAGGCTCGAATTAATTAATTGGATTAATTAATTCATGGACCGGATTTAATTAATTTGATTAATTAAATGTTGGACCGGGTTAAGTTAAGAGATGGGTCAGCCCGTTTGGACTTATATTAATAGGCTGCTAGGGTTTGAAAAACCTGATGGATTATTCATTATTCTTGCTAGCACGAGAAAAGAAAACCCTGGCCGTCATTCTTGTTCTCTGTGTGGATCACCATTGGAGGCTGGACAATTGGACAGCTTGGATTGTAGATCGTGATCATTGGAGTTCGTGAATCAGCAAAGGAGTTTGCAGAATTCATCAAAGGTATTATTTCTATCACAGTTTCTATCTAAACATAAAGAGATCCTTGTTTGGGAATCGAAATTGCTTTACTTCCGCTGCGCATTGATTAAGTAGGTTCCCAACAGTTTGGGCAGCCAGTTCAAACATTTTTATAAAATTCATCTCAACTCCATTTTCTATGAAATTTGTGGCATTCAAAATATATTTCTAAGTAGTTTCCCTGGTTAAAATATGGAGAGTTTTGGAGATCATATGATGTGGACGTTTTACTAAAAACAGCGAGGTATTGACAGAACTTCAGATTGACCTTTCGACACTTAAAAATTTATATCTCCGGCCACAGACATCCAAACTGAGTGATTCTTGTGTTTTTATTAAGACAACTCAAATAGGAATTTGGGAGTATTTTTAGAGTCTCAAATAGGTATTTATAGAGTTAGTAATAGCATTTTGAACGGACCCAAAAAAACTGTCCAGCTTCTGCCTTTTTTATCGTCGTAGGAAAGAAAATCTATAAGCATGCCTCTTAGCATAACATGAAAGATATGATTACAAAATTTACTTGTAGTACCATAGTACCTCATGTTTTATACATGTTTATATATAATACCACACAAAAACATATGGAAAATATTCTTTGAACAAAACGTACTAACGAGACATTTCAATACAAAATAACCTTGTCCTTAACCCATCATCGAGTATGCCGACTGACTTCCACCAACTCAACGCTTATGGATCTGAAAATTTAGTATAAAATACTATGATTATAAATAATACTCAGTAAGATACCATGCTCGGGTTTAACATGTTAATACTACACAAAAAAAAGCATTCAAACACATACTTGCGCATTCCGGCTTGCCGATGCCCTTCAGACTCGTCCTAAGGCATAAATAGATATCTAACTTTGTGGACTTGTCCACATATTTCATATTATGGTTTTCATGCATAGTTTAAGCATAAATATTATCATGAAATCTTACCACTTGAGCATAGAAAGTATCTTACCTTAAAACTTGGAGAAATTTTTAGTTGAAATGTATACTTGAAAGTGTTAGCCTTTGCTTTCCTTTTTCACGTATCTTCTCTTTCTTTTGTTTGCAAGTAATTTTCTGGTTTTACAAGACATTTGTAGGAACATTTCTTAAGTATTTAAAGGCAAGGAAAACCCATGACTAAGTAATGTATAATGGTGACTATTGACCAAGGTAAAGGTTATGCCTTCCACGTAGGTTTTGATTCATCTTCATGCATGAATTACTATCACCCTAAGCCTTACTTTTAAATAGCTCATGGTTGAAAAATCTTAGAAATGTTATGCGATCATTTTTTGATTGGCCTAGGATAAAAGAAAAAAAAGATACTAATTGCATTTTAGTAGATGCATTAGCTGTAAGAAGGTCAAATCTGACTTGCAAAAAGGATTGTATATACCCCTACCCGTTCTTAGTGGGTCATGGGTTAATATGTCTATGGACTTTGTATTGGGGATGCCGAGGACTAATAAGAGTAAAGATTTTGATATGATCCAAGAGTCAAGCCCGACGAAGACAAGCCCGGGACGAGACCCATTGATTATCGAAGGGGGCCCGATGACATGTTCGAGGGCAAAGTGGGTGAAAGAGGCGATGTAATTGCTTACTCAAGCTATGGTGGACGAAGTTTTAAATTTAACAAGTCAAGGAACATTTTCATGTTGGGTTCGGAAGAAGAAACCGAATGGATCAAAAAAACCAAATGGATCAATTCGATTCAAGCAGGATGAATGAAAACGGGCATAACTTTCAGCTCGGTTGTCAGATTTTTGCCCATCAGTACATTCCAAAAATAGAACAAAACTCTACACAAGGTTACATGGGCGCATGATACTTTTGGGCTTGTAGTCGCACAAAAACATGTCGAAAACAAGTTGGCAAAAAACTTTCATTTTTTCACGAATTTCCTTGTTAGACTAGAATTTTATTTTCTTTCCAATTTTACAATATTTTGTAACCTAAATACGTTTTTACTAGGTTTTCTAGCCATTAGTATAAATAGGACTTCATTATTCAATATATAAACCTTTTAACAAATTTACTATCGAGATATATTCGATAGCCTATTATGCTTTTCAAACTTCGTTCTTCTTAGAACAATTTGAACTTATCAAGAGAATTCTTATGTCATTCAACAACAAGTGTGGATCACGTGTTGTATAATAAAGAGGTCAATCAAACTTCATTTTTGATTGGTTGGTTGATTCATTTAATTCTTGATTCAAATTTAAAATCGGGATTATCTTTTGGACTTTCTTGGTATCTTCAATCTCGTTGTGGGATGCGTAGTGTTCGTTTCTATATGGTTCTCATCAGTTGGTATTAGACCAAGGCTCCAAAATAATCAGGTTATATCTTTTTTTTTGTTTGAGTCTTATTTTTTTTATTTCTCCATTGTTCTTTGCGTTTTTCGAGTCCATCTTATTTTTTGAGTTTTGATCCAGAAAATTACAAAAAAGAGTAAAAGTTATTTTTCGGACCAATTACAAGTCCAAATCAAATTTTGTTTGTTTTGTTGGATTTGTAGTTGAATTCCCGAGGTAAAAAAATCCAAAAAAAATATAAAATAATAGTGTTATTACTGAGAAATTTCCAACAGTTTAAATTTCAGCTTTGAGTAAAAAATTAAATTTCAGCTTTGAGTAAAAAAATGATCATTCAAAATTTATTCCATTTTACATTCTTGAATAGTCCATTAAATTCATTCTTCATCCTTTCACTTATTTCGTGTATTTGAGTCATTTTTCATCGTTTCTTTTCTTTCTCCTATCACAATTTGTGATCAATACTCGATTGGATGCATGGAAATACAATATTGGTTGAGTTTACATTGTCCTTTGAAATACTTGGGCAAAAGCACTAAGTGATAAAAGGAAGAGTGCGAGATTAATAGAGGAAAAAAAGACAATAATTGAGTGACACACGAGTGATCATTTGTAAGTCAGAAATTCAATAGAATTAGGATGTCAGACAAAGAGGATTATAATTCAAACAGGCAGCCAAATCAAAACCACATGGTAGATGATGTAATAAGACGATTTGAGCGGGTGCTTGGGGATGTGAGTAAAAGGCTTGATAGGCTAGATACATTGGTAGCAAACCTTCATAGGGGACAATCAAGTGCAAAAAGACCGGGTAGGCGAGAGCTTAGGATGGATGTTTATGATGATTATGAATTTAGTAGTGATATGGATGATGGTGCATCGATGGCGGGTGATATGGGTAGAATGATAAGTAGAAGAGGTAGGTTTGGAAGAAGGGATAGAAGTCATTTTTGGAGATGAAGTGGATGGGAATATGGGTAATATTAAGATTTCAATTCTACCGTTTAAGGGAATGAGTGATCCAAATGCTTATATAGAGTGGGAGTAGAAAGTAGAGTTAATATTTGATTGCCATAATTATTCGGAAGAGAAAAAGGTGAAAATTGCAGTTCTTGAGCTTGTTGACTACGTTATAACTTGGTGAGATCAAGTGGTTACATCAACGAGGAGGAATTGGGAGTGAGCAGTTAATACTTAGGATGAGTTGAAAACTATCACGAGGAAGCAGTTCGTACCTAGTCGCTATTACAGGGAGCTGCACCAAAAATTGCAAGGTTTATATCAGGGTCCGAAGAGTGTGGAAGACTACCATAAGTAGATAGAAATTTTAATGATTAGGGCGAATGTGGAAGAGGATCGGGGAAGCCACCATGACTCACTTCTTAAATAGGTTGAACATAGGCATTGCTAATATTGTGGAGTTGCACATAATGTGGAAATTGAAGACATATTACATGTGGCCATGAAGGTGGAGAAACAGTTGAAGAGGAAGGGGACAGCTAGGTAACCATTGGGTGCTTCGAGGTCTAATTCATCTTGGAAACCGAAGTGGGATAACAAAGGTGATGTAGCTGTTGCAAAATAAAGGACTGAACTACCAATGGGAAAAGATGATGGAGCTAGCAGAACAACTCCAGAACAGAGCCACAACCAGCTAGAAATTGGGATATCAAGTGCTTCAGGTGCTTGGGAACTAGACAAATCCCTTCTCAATGTCCAAATAAAAGAATGATGATAGTACGCAGTGGAGAGGTGGTAAGTGACAGTGAGGATGATTATGAAGGCATGCTGACATTGGAGGAGGTTAGTAAAAGAAATGACACTGAATTTGATCTTAGCGAGTTACTAGTCACAAGGCGAGCTCTCAACACTCAAATCAAAAAAGGATGACTTGGAGCAGCAAAGGGAAAATATATTCCATACACAATGCCACATTAACAACATGCTATGTAGCATGATCATTGATGGGGAAATTTTTCCTAATGTGGATAGCAGAAATCTTGTTGAAAAATTGGGATTAACCTTATTGAGACACCCTAGGCCATATAGGTTACAATGGCTGAATAATAGTAGAGAATTTAAGGTAAATAAGATGGTACTGATTAGTTTATCCATTGGTAGATATAAGGATGAAATTATGTGTGATGTGGTACCTATGCATGCATGACATATTTTGTTGGGTAAACCATGACAATATGATAGGAAAGTCATTCATGATGGGTACAAGAATCACTATAGTTTTGTTAAGGATGGGAGGTCCATTACCCTTGTGCCAATGACACCGGCACAAGTGTATGAAGACCAAATCAAATTGAAAAATGAGGAAGAAATGAGAGTGAAAGAATTAGAAAAAAAGAAAGAAAATAGTGAGATGGCGAGCACGAGAGAAAATGTTAAGGTGGCTAGTGGAGAGCAAAAGAGAGGGAAGCCACATGAGGGAAAAGAAAGAGAGTCTTCTGAGAGGGGAGAAAAGCCGAATGTAAATTTCTTTACAAAGGGGAGTGAGTTAAAAAATACAATAAATGAGAGACAACAAATGATATTGTTGGTTTATAAAGAATCATTCCTCAATTTTGAGGAACCTAACACACCACTCCCTAGTTTGGCTATCTCTTTATTGCAGGAATTTGAAGATATGTTTCCAGATGACATTCCTAGTGGATTACCTTCCATTCGAGGCATTGAATATCAAATTACTTCATTCTTAGAGCTGTCATTCCAAACCAACCAACTTATAGAAGTAACCCCGAGGAGACAAAGGAGCTTCAGAGGCAAGTGAAGGAATTGATGAGCAAGGGATACGTGAGGGAGATCATGAGTACATGTGCCGTTCCAGTGCTACTTGTGTCGAAGAGGATGGAACTAGAAGGATGTGCGTGGATTGCAAAGCTATCAACAACATAACGGTAAAGTATCATCATCCTATTCCTAGGTTAGATGATATGTTGGATGAATTGCATGGTGCTTGCATGTTTAGTAAACTAGACCTTAAAAGTGGATTCTACCAAATTCGAATGTGAGAAGATGACGAGTGGAAAACTGCTTTTAAAACTAAATATGGGTTATATGAATTGTTAGTTATGCCATTTGGACTCACTAATGCACTGAGCACTTTTATATGCTTAATGAATCATGTCTTACATGCTTTTATAGGTAAATTTGTTGTTATGTACTTTGATGATATTTTAGTATATAGCAAAGACCTTAATGAGCATGTAGAACATCTTAAAAGTGTACTTGTGGTTTTAAGGAAATAACAAATTTATGCTAATTTTAAAAAGTGTAAATTTTGCATGAAAAATGTTGTTTTCTTAAGATTTGTGGTGGGTGCTAATGGGGTAGAAGTTGATGAAGAGAAAATAAAAGCTATTAAAGAATGACCAACACCTAAAAGCATAATTGAAGTTAGAAGTTTTCACGGATTGTCTAGTTTTTATAGATGTTTTGTAAAAGACTTTAGCACAATTACTACACCATTCACAGAGATTGTTAAAAAAAAGTGTGAGATTTCATTAGGGTGATGAACAAGAGCATGCATTTAATACAATTAAGATTAGGTTGTGTAAAGCATCGGTTTTAGCACTTCCTAATTTTGATAAAACTTTTGAAATTGAATGTGATGCGTCGAGAATAGGTATTGGTGTTGTTTTGATGAAGGATAGAAGACCTACTGCATACTTCAATGAAAAGTTAAGTAGAGAAGTACTTAATTATCCCACGTATGACAAAGAGTTATATTCACTTGTTTGAGCCTTGGAGACATGGCGGTACTACTTATGGCCTAAAGATTTTGTGATACACATGGATCATGAATCATTGAAGCATTTGCAAGGTCTTGCAAGCTGAACAAAAGGCATGCGAGGTGAATGGAGTTTGCAGAGACATTTCCTTATGTCATCCGCTACAAGCAAGGTAAAGAAGATGTGGTGGTGGATGTATTGTCTCGAATGTATGTGTTACTAACTTATCTTAGTTCTAAGTTACTTGGTTTTGAGCATATTAAGGACATGTATGTTAGTGATTTGGATTTTTCTAAAATTTATGCATCATGTAATAAGGGGACTGTAGATAAGTTCTTTAAGCATGATGGATATTTATTTTGGAAAAATAGATTATGTGTTCCTAATTGTTCAGTGCGAGAGGTTTTAGTGATGGAAGCTTTCTAGAACAAAGGAAATCAAAGTTGCAACCACGAGGGGATGGTTCATTTCAAATCTTGGAGAAAGTCAATGACAATGCTTACAAATTGGATCTTCCGGGTGAGTATAATGTTTCAGTAACTTTTAATGTGTCTAATCTCTTTTTTTTCGATACAGGTACAGATTCAATGATGAATCCTTTTGAAGAGAGAGGGGATGATATGATCCAAGAGTCGAGCCCGATGAGGATAAGCCCTAGACATGACCTGTTGATTATCGAATGAGGCCTGATGACACGTTCGAGGGTAAAACAGGTGAAAGGGGAGATGTGATTGCTTACTCAGGCTATGGTGGACGAAGTTTCAAACTTAACAAGTCAAGAAACAAGTTTCAAGTTGGGTTTGAAAGAAGAAACCAAATGGATCAACTCGATTCAAGCAACAAACGAGCAGCATGGATGAAAACGGGCATAACTTTCAGCTCGGTTGTCGGATTTTCACCCATGAGTACATTTCGAAAATGGAACGAAATTCTGCACAAGTTTACATGGGCATATAGTACTTTTAGGCTTGTAGTCGTATAGAAACATGCCAAAAACAAGTTGGCGGAAAACTTTCATTTTTTCACGAATTGTCTTGTTAGACTAGAATTCTGTTTTCTTTCCAATTTTACAATATTTTGTAACCTAATTACATTTGTACTATATTTTCTGGCCATCAGTATAAATAAGACTTTGTTATTCGATATATGAACCTTTTGACAAATTTACTATTGAGATATATTCGAGAGGCTATTGTGCTTTTCAAATTTCTTTCTTCTTAGAACAATTTGAACTTATGAAGAGAATTTTTGTGGTGTTCAATACCGAGTGTAGATCATGTGTTGTGTAATCAAGATGTCATTCAAACTCCATTTTTGATTGGTTGCTTGATTCATTTAATTATTTGCTCAAACTCAAAATCGGGATTATCTTTTAAACTTTCTTGAGATCTTAAATCTCGTTATGTGTTGCATAGTGTTCATTGCTACGTGGTTCTCATCAGATTTCATATTTGTGATAGTGGATAAATTTAGTAAGATGGTACATTTCATTTCATGCCATAAAATAGATGATGCCTCAAACATAGCTAATTTGTTTTTCACAGAGATAACGTGACTCCATGGTCGACCTAGGCACATTGTATCTTATGGGGATGTTAAGTTCTTTAACTACTCTTGAAAAGTTTTATTTGGTACATTGGAAACAAAAATGTTATTTTTACTACATATCACCCACAAACGGAAGGACACAGAGAAGTAGGTAGTAGAACTCTAACTCAACTTTTACGCACTATAATCAATAAAAAATTGAAATGTTGGGAGGTTTATTTACCATTTATAGAGTTTGCATACAATGGAGCCATGCATTCTACTACTTATGATTCTTCCCAAGCCAATAAAGGAAGAAGACATGTTATATTTGAATAAGAAGATTAGGTTTGGGTTCACATTCGAAATGTAATGCCCTGAGTTCCATGAACCCGAATTGTCACGTCATCCTCATATGTCTTGAATTTAATAAAAAGATTTGCGGAAATAAATAACTTTTAAACATCACATTTATAACAGTAAACCTCATTGGCAACAAAACTCATTTGATTAACTTAAGAAGATCGTTTAAACTTTAAAACTCAAGTTCGAAACAACGGGAATAACAAAAATAAGTTAATAATATTCATAATGCGTAAATTTTAAAACTTAAATATCTTCATCTATTAAATCGTACCACCACTGCCCCATCAGACTCGACCGTCTACGAAATCTACAAATGTTAAAATAACGGAATGAGTATTTCGATGAAATACTCAGTAGACTCATCGTCAATAATTAATTTACAGAATAATTGAACACATAATTATGCAATATATATCATGACATCATCATCATCATCATATGCTCATTTTCTTAAAATAAATCATAGGCTCATTAAAATCATGGGGTGTGGGTAGTCTCGTTTCATGCGTTTAAACACATAAGTTATACATAACATCATCTTATCTCATAAGAGATATTATCGTCCATTCTCATGCATTAAAGCATATAAGTTACGACAAACGTAACAATATCATTTATCTCATAAGAGATATTCTCATTTTATGCAATTAAATCATATAAATCACGTAAAGTCACATAATATATGTAATTATAATTTAAACTAATTAATAAGGGCGAGTCTACCTCAATTTCTCGTGTCACGTAAAAAGTGAAGCGGATAGAAACCTCAATCTCCTAATTGTCCGTACGTTTCGTCTAGCCAAAATAGGAAAATAAATCTTGAATTAGTATTTCGAGCTTTTAAGGTTTTCAAAATGATAAAATAAAACTGAGGGACTTAATTGGAAATTTATTAAAACTGAAACTTGAAAGTTTAAGGACTGAAATAAACTTTTGTAGAACTTAGGGACTAACTGTGAGAAAACAGAAACTTTAGGGATTGAAATCAGCAACTTTCTAAACTAGGGGCTCAAATGGGCAATTTCTAAAACAGATTGGGGGGCAAAATCTACTAAAGTTTAGTTGTATTTGGATCAATTATGTAAGTTAAATATTGTCTTAGTGGATCTTTTAGAGGCAAGAAGTGCCCGGAGGTTCTTTATCTTTTGAAGAGTCTTTCAAAGGATTTTCTTTCGTAAACAAATCTAATTGTTGATTTACTTTACTGCTTTGATCTATATGCTTAATTGAGTGTTAATGTTTAACTTGATTAAACTTTATCTAAATATAATAATTTGTGACTTGTTGCATGTTATTGTTTTTTTAGTTTTAATTCCGCGTATTACACATATTACCCCCTCAGGTGTTCGTTGGGTCGAACCTCATTACTTCAAATACTTCCACAGAAAACAAAATAACTAGCATATCAATGAAATACCTTAATAGGTTCAAGATAACCATCACCTTTAGCAATGTACTTCTCTAGTAGTAGAAGTTCAAGAACTCGTGCATCAGATACAACATTCCACGCAGCCAGCCTGATAGGAGCTTCAACATATCTATGAAATATATTGCATCTCGCTGACCAAATACCACGTCACCATAAGACAGTCGCAAAATTACTCCACAAGAGTTTATATGAATGTAGAGTAACTCTCATATATCTCTGACTGGAAATAAAGGGACTTGGCCATAGACATCCATACTCTTTTCTTCTTCAAGAATATTCATTCCATCAATTAAAGTGACAGCAATTTCGAACAATTATTATACTATCAACGGGAAAGAGAGTGGGACTTGGCAGCAACAAAAGTAACATTGTTTTAATACCTAGGAGAAAGTGTACCTCTAGCAACTTCAAGAAAGTCTACAAAACTTTTGGTGTTTTTTTCCATACAGTATAGTTGATATTGCAACGAGAAACTAATAATAGGAAGATGAAATCTCTGATGAGCCTATACCAGTATCAAGGAAGGTGGTGAATATTTTTCTTGTGAAAATTTTCTAAAGGAAGACTACCTTCCTTTATGTTTTGTTTGTAACATGCTTGAACCTGTCCATTATGATTGGCTCGGTCAACATGTTTGCCATATTCTCTGAGGTATGTACCTTCTCTAGTAACAGTTCTCCTGAAATAACCAACTCTCTTATCTTGTGAAATTTCACACAATATGCTTGGTTCTTGCATGGTAAATCCGGCTCTTTGCTAAGAAGATGACACTCTGAATATCACAATATAGCTTCATTCCATCTTGCTTAATCACAAGCTCCTTGATAAGCCCTATAAACCACAATAATTCATTTGCTACCTCAGTTGCTACTATGTACTCAACTTCAATCGTGGATAGCTTCATTCCATTTTGCTTGGTCCTAAGCGCCCTAATAAGACATCTCAACCACAATGATTCCTTTACTACCTTAGTTGCTACCATGTACTCAACTTTAGTCGTGGATAATGCCACAAGTAACTACACCATTGATCTCCAACATATAGGCATCGCTGAAAGTATGAAAACATAATATGTATGAGACCTCGTGTCATCTAAGTCGCCTACATAATATGCATCTACATATCCCTGAACTGAAACATGATCCCACACTCCATTGTACCTCTCAAGTACTTGAAAATTCACTTTACAGCTCTCCAATGCTCTCTGCCTAGATTAGCTATGTACTTGTTTACCACACTAACTGTATGTGCTAGATCATGTCTGGTACACAACATTGCATACATCAAACACCCCATTGTAATAGCATAGGGTACCTTTGACATTTCTGAAGAAAAAAATTTCTTCATGATTTAGGCACTAATTAGTAGACAGTCTAAAGTGATTTGTCAATAGTGTAACCACTGGTTTTGCATTGAACATGCTAAATCTCTGAGACACCCATAATTTTATGGCATTTCTATCTCTATTGATCTCCGTGCCAAGAATCTTTTCAACCTATCCCAAGTCTTTCATATCAAACTTACCGCTCAACAAAGACTTCACTCTGTCTATGTCATCCTTGCTCTTAGCTGCGATTAGCATATCATTTCTATACAATATCAAAAATATATACGAATCATCTTTAAGAACTCTGTAGTAAACATAATAATCATACTCACAACGAATATAGCCAATCTGAATCATGTGGTAGTCGAACATCTTGTACCATTGTCGTGGAAACTACTTAAACCCATATAAAGACTTCTTCATTTTACACACAAGATTTTCTGATCCTGGTTCCAAGAACCCGTCTAGTTGCTTCATGAAAATCTGCTCTCCCAAATCACCATGAAGGAAAGCAGTTTTCACATTCAATTGCTCAAACTTCAAATCAAAACTGGCAACCACTGCCAAGACAATCTTGATGGAAGTGTGTCTAATGACTGGAGAAAAAGTCTAATCATAATCTATTCACTTCCTCTGTGAGTATCCCTTAGATATTAACTGAGCCTTGTGTTTTCTCCTTTATTTATCGACATTGATTCTTTCTTTCTTTACATCTACTTATAACCTATCAGACTCTTCCCCATGAAAGCACCACCAAGTCCTAGGTAGCATTTTTATGCAATAACTCAATTTCCTCCATCCATTTTATTTTTTCTGACTACCAATGGCATCCTGAAAAGTTATAGGATCACTATTGCTGGTAATGAGTTCATAAGAAACCAAATCCTTGAATCCATACTTCGTCGATGGCTTGATAGTGTGACATAGTCTATTTATGGCAATACTGGATATTGACCTCTTTTGAGCCAGAAATCTCTGCTCCATGAGCATTGATCTCTATGTCAACTTTTATTGCTATCCTCACCTAAACTGAGCTTATCTTCTTCTGAATAAACTTTAAGCATGAATGATTCATTAAAGACTGCATTCCTACTGATCACCGTTTTCTTTGATCCTAGATCCCAAAATTTATGCCATTTTATTCCGTTTAGATAGCCCAGAAAAATGTACTTTCTTGATTTCACATCAAGCTTGGATCTTTAACCACTAGATACATGAATATAAGCTAGATCTAAATATTATCAATAAAAAATAATCAACTTCATTACCTGCCCAAACTTCTTCTGCAACTTTTCCATCTAGTACTGGCCGTAGTGATCTATTTATGACATAGCATGCCATGTTTACCGCTTCTGCCAAAAAACAATAAATAAAGCAATAAACAACACAGAATTGTTCACGAAGAAACCCAACGTGGGAAAAATTTTGGGTACTTTGCTAGTCAAAGATCCACTATAAACTGTTAATTAACTTATAGACCACTAGAAAAGTTGACAACACAAGCTTTCTGATCTCCTGTCAAAGTACGAAATAGCCCTCCTGGAATGTGCACATGAACACCAATCCCGACTCTTCTTTGTAAAGTAGTCCTCCTGGAATGAGCACATGAACTCCAGTCTTGACTCTTTATGTAGTTTATCTCCTGTAGATCTTCCCAAGGAACTCTTTGTTCTTCAGTTTTTCCTTGATCCTTAATGCAGCACAGTTGACAAAAAAATCTTGCTGCAAATCCAAGCGAATAAGACAATTCGGTGTTTGATTTGACTCTTTGATGTTTTCACAATGAATGATGCATAAACAATGGAGGGTTTGAACTTTGGATAGGATGAAGCTTAAATTCTCTCAAGAATGTAATGTGTTCAACCTCTCTACAGTAGAAGACGAGACGCCAATATTTATGTGTTGGATGAAACATGTTGTATGGGCCAAGTAAAATTCTCGAAAAAGGAAAATTAGATCTGGTCGTAAAAACGTCGATCAAGCGAACAGTGAGGCGAAGGGCGAGCGAGGCAGTTTTTGATTTCTCCGCTCCAGTAGCACTCCGATGAGTAGTTAACAAAAATCGACGTGAATCTTTCTTGTTCCAGATATGGAACCCCGAACCCTACAAAAACTAATCACGTCCAACTAAATCAACTGAAAGCAGCTTCAACTTTGTTTATCTTGTATCCTGAAATCAAAACTTACATACCGGTGTAAAAGCACATGACACAGAAAATAAACAATAAAGTACTTAGAAGCATAATCAGTGAAAAAAGCAAGCTAGTTTGAGATGCAACACTAATGTTAACCAAGACACCATAACCACATTAATACTACAAAATATCAAGAAAAAAAACTTAAATAGCCAAGCATGAAATACGACACAATTACAAAGCACAAGCTCTTCCTCAGTGCATGATATGCAATGCAAGTGTAATGCCACTACTGCAAACAAGTGTTAAAGTAGTAGAAAATGTATCTATGTCTCTCCCTAACGACCCTTCAAGACATATGACAACAAATGTAAAAATCAATACAATGTATATCAAGTCAAATGTCAATATGTATCTATGTCTCACCCCAACGACCCCTAAAGACAAAGACATGCAAAAGATCAAATCAAGTTTAACGCATAATATGTCTATATAGTATCTATGTCTCACCCCATCGACCCCTCAAACAGACATATGATATGTATCAAGCTGCTCAAATCAATAAATATGCATGATTAAAACTCTCCCTTACCATAAAATATCTCCTCCTTTTGTCACAAATGGCAAAGGAATGGAGCAAAAGCCACACAACAACTCAACAATATAGGTGTAAGCAATCACAAGTATATGCAGTGAACAATAAACTTTCCCACAACACCAACTTAAGTAACTCATGGAGTAAATGATATACGTGACCCATATGTGTTAAGTGTCACCATTCCTCTAGCAGTAAGACTCCAACCTTAATTTTGTGAGGAAGGGCATGCTAAACATCATTGCTAATAAGTATATTCCTCTACTTATGAAAGTCAAACCTTAGATCACATTAGGACCTACAAATGAAAGCTCATTTCAATCAAAGCATCGTTCTTCTCCCCCGACTTACAGTACAAACAGTTTTTCATTGTTCACTACTTGCAACCAATATGCTCAAATGTATTTTCCAATCTTAAGTGCAGACTGCTTTCCATTAAGCGACTAACATGACCCCTGTAACGAGCCTAAGGCCGGTTAACCCAAGTCAGATGACCATAGGTAACAGGTTATGAGAAACCCCGCGGGCTTAATTACTCGAGTAAAGTAGGTTTCGAAAAGTAGCATCAAGATATTGAGCCCTCTAGATTATCACTTTTCATACATGAAACATGCAAGGGTAATATCAATCTTAGGTCTAATAAAATGGTCAATTCATGTTCAAAGTCACCTTCATGTGACTGTCATCCCAAATCTCACACATGCGATAGAGTCCCACTATCAAAGTCATAGTGTGTGCAGTGCAAATGGTATATAAAGTGGCCTATATTAAATACTCCACAAGTATCATAAGCTAGCAATGGAAATTATGTTACATCACACCAAATAAACTCATTCTTGATTAAAACCAACAAAATCAATCGTAATGTGTATCAGGCTGTAAAATTAATGAACAAACAAGCTCCATTTGTTCTCATTTCATCATTTTTTTCGTACAAAAACATGAATGCAACACAATACGCGCACACACAAAAATAAAAAATAAAATAAAAATAGGAACAAATAAATAAAATATGATGCATGCATATCACAATTTGCAATTCATAGTAGCATACTTGCATGCGCCAAATAACCTCAATCAGTGAGGAACACAAATACCAATAGATGTACGAAGAGACTCAAACTGAAGACCATCCAACAATTTAGTAAATAGATCAGCTAATTGGTTTTCAATGGAAACGTGTTCAAGAGTCACAATTTGAGTTTCCACAAGCTCTCGAATGAAATGATGTCTAATGTCAATATGTTTAGTTCGAGAGTGTTAAACAAGATTTTTAGAAATATTAATAGCACTTGTGTTATCACAAAATACAGTTATAGTACCATGTTCAATCCCATAATCACTCAACATCTGCTTCATCCAAAGTAGTTGAGTGCAACAACTACCAGTAGCAATGTACTCAGCCTCGGTAGTGGACAATGAGATAGAATTTAGTTTCTTACTCATCAAAGCCACGAGCTTAGCATCAATATAAAAACAACCACCCTAGGTACACTTTCTATCATCGATATTACCAGCCCAATCGACATCAGAATATCCAGCAAGATCAAGAGTAGAATCTCTAATGTACAAAATACCATAATCAACTGTTCCATTGACATATCTAATAATACGTCGTACAGCACTCAGGTGAGACTCCTTAGGATCAGCCTGAAAGCGTGTACATACCTCTATATTAAGTGCACTGTCAGGTCTACTAGTAGTGAGATAAACCAGACTATCTATCATGCTCCTGTAAAGTGATTGAAACTGGTGCTCGTAGGGGTTCTAGACCTAACACTTTTATCTGTAGGATCTAGACCTAACCTGAAACTGGTGCTCGTAGGGGTTCTAGTGTGTTTCTTACTGTCCGTCTAAATCGCTTCACAAGATTCTTGGCATACTTTGATTGGGAAATGAATAACCCCTCATCGGTCTGCTTGACTTGAAAACCAAGAAAAAATGTTAATTCTTCAATCATGCTCATCTCAAATTCTCGTTTCATACATTCTGCTAGGAGAACCAAAGACGATGTCATCCATATAGATTTGAGCTATGATAATGGTGTCCTCAACATGTCTTATGAACAAGGTTCTGTCAACACCACCACTCATGAAGCCATGTTCCAGGAGGTATGCAATAAGCCGATTATACCAATCTCTAGGAGCTTGTTTCAGCCCATATAAGGCTTTATTTAGCCTATACACGTAGTGAGGATATTTAGGATCAACAAACCCTTTGGGTTGCTCCACATAGGCTTCCTCCTGAAGGATACCATTCAGGAACACACTCTTGACATCCATTTGATACAATTTAAAGCCCAAAGTACAGTCAACTGCTAGAAGAATTCTAATGGATTCAAGCCTAGGTACAAGGGCAAATGTCTCATCAAAATCAACTCATTCAACCAGAGTGTACCCCTGGGCAACCAACCTAGCCTTATTTCTTATAATGGTACCTTGATCATCAGTTTTATTCTTGAATATCCACTTGGTACCGATAACATTGCAATCATCAAGCCTAGGCACTAAATCCCAAACTCTATTTCTAACTCTTCACGCATCGCATTCACCCAGTATTTATCCTTAAGGGCTCCCTCAACCTTTTTTGGTTCAATATGAGACACATAGCTCGTATAAGACAGGTTGTTTAGAACCCTTCTGCGAACTCTCATACCTTCTTCGATATCTCCAATCACATTGTCCTTAGGATGATTCACTTTCACTCTAGACGAAAGCTTTTTAGGTGGTTTAGCTTCATTATCAGATGTAGTATCCTTAGTAGAAACTACCAACTCATTAGATGTCCATGGGAGATCAGGAAATGAAGCTTCCTTAGGTTCAGTTACCTCAGCAGCTTCAACATTCAATTGTTCCATCTCAACACAATCTTCACTGGTCTCCTCCTTACGACAAACATCATCAACCACCACATTCATAGATTCCATCGCACCTCATGTACGATTGTTGTACACCTGATACGCCTGGCTATTCTTGGCATACCCTAAGAATATGCCTTCATCACTTTTTGAATCAAACTTTCCCAAATCCTCCATAACTCTCATAATGTAGCACTTGCTGCCAAACACACGAAAGTACTTGACAGTGGGCTATTTCTCTTTCCATATCTCATTGGGTGTCATGTCAGTCTTTGATCTGAGATAAACTCTATTGATAATGTGACATGCAGTATTAACAGCTTCTCTCCAGAAATGTATAACAAGATCTTTACCATGAAGCATAGCTTTCGCCATTTCTTGAAGCACACGATTTTTCCTCTCAACAACACCGTTTTGTTATGGAGTGATCAGCGAGGAGAACTCATGCTGAATTCCCTCCTCCAGACAAAAATTCTTAAGATTTGGGTTTTTGAACTCTTTACCATGATCACATCGAATTCTGGAAATAAAATAACCTTTCTCATTCCTAAGCCTTTTATACAACGAGATGACAAGACTGACCACTTCTGTTTTGTCTCTTAACAACTCAATCCACGTGAAGAGAGAAAAGTCATCTACCACAACCAAATATATCTTTTACCACCAAGACTTTCAGTCCTTGATGGTCCCATAAGATCCATATGAAGCAATTCAAGGGCCTTGCTTGTCAATATCTTAGAAGTCTACTTGTGAAGAACTCTAAGTTGTTTACCTTGTTGACACGGACCACATACAGTGGTATCAGTAATATCCAGCTTAAGCAAACCATTGACAATCTCCGTCTTGGCCAGTTTAGACATACTGACATGATTTATATGACCCCAATCTTTGATGCCACAACTTAGTGATGTCTATATTGGCACTACTGCAGAGATAGTTCGAGTTAGGCAAGACTCCATAATAATTTTCAGACGTTCTTATGCCTTCAAGAACAATGTTACCTGTCGAGTCATATACCGAACACTTTTTCTGAACAAAGGTTACCTCAAAATCAGCATCACAAATTTGACTAATGCTTAACAAGATGGACTTTAAACCTTTCACATACAACACATCTGAGATGACAGGTGTAGTGGTTCCATCCTTAAAAGGTAACTACACCGCCATTCCATTCATCAAGGGACGAGAAGAGGGCTTTATCACTACACATATGTCTTGAGCGTGCACTGTCAAGGTACCACATGGAATGGTTCTGAGCTTTAAAAGCAATGTGAGCATCATGACAATTTAGCCTATCTTCAGTTCATTCACTCTCACTCTCAGATGTCTCATCATGATAACTGGAATCTGACTCCTCATCTTCCTTGGTCACAGCTAAAACCTTACGCCTTTCTCTTCCAGAACTCTTCTTTAGATTACAACATTCACTCATAATGTGACCAAATCCATTGCATTTATAGCATTAGACAGACTCAGAATTTCTAGTGAGAGTCCTAGAAGTATTCTTCTCACGTCTGTCCCTTGAGAGTTGATTAGGGACAAAATTATTCCATTCTTGAGTCCTTCTCCTATTCTTCATCACCTTCTGGAATTTTTTTACGAAGTTGGCTATCTTTTTACCTTTGAGGGACTCTTCATCACTAGACTCAGAATTTTCTTCCCTACGTGTGTTCAAGGCAATGGATTTCTGTTTCCTAGGTTGTGCTAAGGTTAGTTTATAGGTTTGAAGGGATCCTACAAGTTCTTCTATTTTCAGCGCATCAAGGTCCTTACTCTCTTCAATAGTAGTTACCTTAGGTCTAAACCTTTCAGGTAGGGATCTAAAAACCTTTTGAGTGATTTTTGACTCAGTGATATTTTCTCCTAGATTAAAACTAGAGTTCACAAGATCATTCAATTTAGCATAGAACTCATCAAACTTCTCATCATCATTCATCCTAAGTTCTTCAAATCTAGAAGTCAACATTTGTAATTTGGAGTTTTTCACAATCTTAGTACCCTCATGTGTTGTCAGCAAAATATCCCAAACCCACTATCATATCGAAATTTTATGTATAGAAATCTGTATTTTCTTTTTGCAATCTACTTCATTCATTTACAAAAAATTGGAATAAATCTAGATAGTTATTGGATTGGTTGACACGACCATATAAGTCATGTTATACTGTTAAATAACAAGTCTTGCATTAGGTATATCTTGTCTAGGCAAAATTTTGGAAATGATACCTTTATTTCCGTGTCTTTCAGCTACTTTGTCGCCTACTTTAATTTCACGGTTCTGTGAAATATAGCGGTCTTACACATAGACACTCTCCTAAACTCTTTAGGAGATACAACCATGAACAAAGCATATAAACCTTTGCTATTCCAATTATACTCATCAAGATTAGTTTTAGACCACAATGAAATATTAGTTAGTGTAACAACACCATCAACAGTTGTAGAAGGCGGAGTCCATCCATTCTGTACACTTAACCATATGCGCTCATCCAACGCCTTAAGAAAAGCTCTCATTCGAATTTTTCAGTAGGCATAGTTCTTGCCATCAAAATATGGTGGTACAGACAATGAACTACTCATCTAGACGATAAAAAATGGGTCAGGACACGAGATTAGGCTCTGATACCAATTGAGAAATTCAAGATTCGACCCAACTACACCTAGAGGGGGGATGATTAGGTGTAAATGCAGAAATATCAAATTAATTAACAAGCAACAAGTCACAACTTAATTATGTCTAGGTGATTATTTATACAGTTCACTTTAGCCTATCTTTGAATACTGCAGCAATATCAAAACAATAAATAAAGCAGTAAATAACACAGAATTGTTCACGGAGAAACCCCAACATGGGAAAAACTTCGGGCATTTTGCCAGTCAAAGATCCACTATAAACTACCAATTAACTTACAGACCACCAGCAAAGTTGACAACACAAGTTTTTTGATCTCCTGTCTAAAATGCGAAGCAGTCCTCCTGGAATGTGCACACGAACACCAATCCCAACTCTTCTTTGTAAAGTAGTCCTCCTGGCATGAGCACACGAACTCAATTCCTGACTCTTTATGTAGTTTATCTCCTGTAGATCTTCCCAAGGAACTCCTTGTTCTTCAGTTCTTACTTGATCCTTAATGCATCACAGTTGACGAAAAAATCTTGCTGCAAATCCAAGTGAAGAAGACAATTTGGTGTTTGATTTGGCTCTTTATTGTTTTCACAATGAATGGTGCATAAACAATAGAAGGTTTGAACTTTGGATACGATGAAGTTTGAATTCTCTAAAAAATGCAATGTGTTCAATCTCTCTACAGCAGAAGACGCGGTGCCAGTATTTATATGTTGGATAAAACATGTTGTATGGGCCAAGTAAAATTCTCGAAAAAGAAAAATTAGGTCTGGCCGTAAAAATGTTGCTCGAGCAAGGCTAACATTTCCCTCGAGCGAAGGGCCTGGTGCTCGAGCGATTTGGGGCGAAGGGCGAGCAAGGCAGTTTCTGTTTCCTCCACTCGAACAGCACTCCGACGAGCAGCTAGACAAAATCGACGTGAATCCTTCTTGTTCCAGACATAGAACCCCGAACCCTACGCTATCCTACCAACTATGAAACTTTACAATTCAGTCCCTAAACATAATAATTGTTCAAGTTGGTCATTTTGCTCACAGAATTGCCACTACAAAATATAAAACTAATACTTGTGTTTTCCCATCTTGAATTATACTCTGGACCGTTTCCCAAGTACACAAAACTTGCAGAATTATACTCTCATGATTTTACTCTCTTCAACAAATTCCTCTTGTGAAGCTCAATTATACAACATTCTCATATATGCCCCTATCATATATGCCACAAGTGAGTTTCATCTAACTTAGATTCTACTATAGCAACTCCACCTACAACTATATTCCCAGAAGTTTGTAAATATTATCTTCCAGTTTTTGACCCTTCATCAAAATCATAGCTCATTTCTTCACTGTCAAGACCCCACACTCTGAAGTATAAGAATAGCCACTAGTGTCTAAAGTGCCCAAAAAAATTAGGTTTTTTCTCAACTTTGGTACATGCCAACATCATCTAAAATCCTTACCACACCATCGAACATTTTAAATTTTTTTGGCCCCCATTCCATTGGCCTTACATGATGCATCATTACCCATCTGAATAGATCTAAAAATACCAAAACCATATGAATCAAACCATCCGCTCAGTTCCGTTTGGTGCACTCAGCTCCCTTCACTCCACTCCGCTCTACTGCATCGACCTATTATTCCAGTAAATCATGTCTCACTTTATATGAGCCACATACATAACACATCTGTTAATGGATCTTTGGCAAATGGATTCTAAGTATTTTCAAGCAAATAAATAACATGTCTTACATCTTATTGAGCCAATAAAGTTTTTGAAGACCAATACCATCCATCAGGGAAATCCTAACCTATATCAACCTTAGGTGACGACCTCTTCCAAACATCTCAATGGACCGTATACATTGCCAATCATGGGTGATTAACTTCATAAAAGAGGACAGCAAAGCACCTAGTTCAACCACAGAGGATTGGAGTATACCATCTACAAAAAATTTACCAGTCTTAAAATTTTTTTGATGTACTACTGGTGCATTATGAAACTCGTGTTTAGAAAGGTGGATTAACTTGGCCAATGTGAGTTTATAAGTCAAAAAGAGTTTCCACAATGGTTGACTTAAGAGTGGGACAAAAAATATGAACGATTAAATTGAGATTGACACATCTTTATATCTCGTAATTGATTGGATTATATTCACAAAGGGATTATAGTTTCATGGTAGTCGAACAAGTTTGATTTTGTCATACTAAGTGACATTTTCCATCACACGTATTTCTTTGATACATTATTAGATGTCTATGGAGACGATGAAAGCGAATTAATGATAAATTAAAAGGGGGGGGGGTTTTAATTTATCTTATTTTGATTAGATCAAAATAATAATTCCCATCGTTCGGCATCTTGATCGAAAACCTAATGAAAAAAAAGGTAAGAACTAGACAAGTGTGGGAATAAGAAAAGTTTTGGTGAAATATTAAATCTATGGACCGGTTGTTGAAAAATTTAGATACTACTTGAGTTCCAGGTGGCTTCAAATGATCATATGGCTTGTCTGAGGTTACTCTTGGAGATGTTAGCAATCTTAAAGGCCAGTTGATGGGGTAGCGTATGCCTTGTTTTGCTATGAATTCCAAAATTTCAATAATCTGCAAATGAACGAGAGAGAGATTGACTTAATTTCAACCAAGTCAAGGGTATCAGTGAGGTGCTGAACTTGAGATTCTAAACAAAATATGAGATGGTTACCTCTTCATAAGAAGGTTCGAGAAATTGAACAATGGTGCAAAGTGACTTTAATGGCTGTAGTTTTAAATAATGGGCCTACTTATATCTAATGAAGGGGTACTTACAAAAATACCCTTAAAATTAGGGATGTTTTGAAAAATCATGTGAAATGTTTTTAGGAAGTAAAAAAATACTGTGTAAAATGAAAAAGGGACACAACGTCACTTTATTTTTATAAAAAATTGTCACTTTTTTTTAAAAAAGTGACACACACTCAAAAAGTGATACAAACAAAAAAAAAGTGACAAAACTCAAAAAAAGTGATACAATGTTTTGAAAAATCGTATGAAAAGTTTAAAGAGAGTAAAAAATATTGTGTAAAATAAAAAAGTGACACAATGTCACTTTTTTTATAAAAATTGTCACTTTTTACTTTTTTTTTTTTTAAAAAAAGTTACACAATCTCAAAAAAAGTGACAAAACTCAAAAAAGTGATAAATACCAAAGTAGCACCATCCATTTGAGCAGCACCAGTAATTATGTTCTTAAAATAATCACCACGTTTAGGCCAATCTATATGCTGATTATGTTAGGAAAATATAAAAGTGACAAAATTAAAAAAAAAATGATACAAAACACTAAAAAAGTGACACAAACTCAAACAAAGTGACACAATGTCACTTTTATAAAATTGACGAGCAACTTTGACATCCCTAGACTGTAATGCATAAAACTAAGTAAGTGACAGTGTGACACAATCTCACTTTTATAAAAAAGTGACATAAAACCAAAAAGTAATAGAAAATAGTGACAAAACTATAAAAAGTGACACAAACTCAAAAAAGTGACGAATACTTGCAAAAGTGACAAGTTAGCAATTTTCATATTGGTGTAACACGATTGAGTTATTATTTTTCCGGTCGAGGCATGGCACAATACCTTGTGCAATATGGTTATTTTGCACATCCAATTTTTCTTCTCAAATTTCACACTACACAAAACACAACCAACAAATTAGAATATTATTTGAAGCAAACAAATAAAATTAAAGTTTTCTATAATAAAATTGAACAAAGCCAATTACTTCAATTGAAACAAATTATCAAACACTTCGTACACATGTAACTGAACCAAGAGTGAAACTTTCCATTTCTATTGTGAAAATTCTAGAGATTTTTCTATGGCCTACAAAACCTGCAACTGCAAATGCAATCTTATTTACCAAACATTAGTTGAATAATCCCTTCAAGCAATAACTACTACTCAAGCATGCCCTTCTCTTTTGCATCTCTTCCGCGGTACCTTTTCCCCTTCGAATGGTCACGTTGACAGAAATCTGGAGCTCTTCTTCATCAGTTAGATGAACTTGAGATTGGAACATGCATGATATATCTTCAACTTGAGTAATTCATATTTCTAGAATTCTTTCCTGTCATTCTACAAACAATCAATCGAATGTCAAATTGAAGCACTAATTATGTGAAATATGAATTACTCAAAGAATGAATAAAATACAAACACCAATTGGGAAGAATTTAATCCCTAGTTACATGTGACAAACACCAGCTAAGATGAATTAATCTCCATTTACGTATGACAAAAGTTGAGATGTTAACTCGATCACCAGTTGGGATGAAACAATTCCCACTTACATGGTTCGGTGCCGCCGGAGAAGGACATGATTGTGGTGGTGGTTTTGTGGCCGTGGAAGTTCAAAGCAGGGTTCGACAGTTTTCGATATCGACAAAAACGTTTGGATACAGTAATGACTTTTGTTCTTCATCGATTTTGGCACCGATCGGAGACGAAGATGAGTCCGACGATGTTGTCTCGCTGTTGTGAATGGAGGAAATTGGAGATGGTAATTGAGAGGCTTGGAGGGTTTTCAATTTGGGAGAAATGAATGAGTTCTGAATTCCTCTATCGATTTTTGGGGAAGATGATTTAGGATGTGTAGATGATTAAGTGGGGGAGGATTTGAGCGTATTAATTACGGGAGTAAAAGTTTTAATTAGTTTCAGAGTATTATTCTAATTACTTCTTTTTTTACCGTAATGGACCTAATTATCCCTCTAATGAATTGATCAAGTCCAGTTAACCATCTATTAATAAGTAATTAGTGTTAGAGACGAGATACAATAATTATTCCTATTTTTGTTGGCAAAAAAATAAAATATTCCTAATCCTTCAATCTTGTTCTCCTTATTGATTACCATTTTTGCATGCACCGCCGTTGTCCCTTATGTGAGAGCCACAAGCTTGCAATTTCAAATCTTAGGTCAGGTCTTCGTTGCAATTTATGAAATTGGTTCTATTTGCAATTTTGAATCTGAGGGTCATAATTCAATTTTCAAAAACAAGTTTGGCCTTAATTTTAATTTTGACTTGAATTTTGAATTTGACCCTTTTAAAATATTTATCTAAACTTTAGGAATTTTAATATTGATGTTAAAATTTGATTTTAACCAAATTTAGATTTTCAGCCCAAATTGTATTTCTTAATTAAAATTGAATTTTATTTTTATTTAGGGTTTTTAGCCTAAAATAAAATATTAATTAAATTAGTTATGAGATTTTTGAATTAGATTTAGATTCTAATTTGATATCTAATTAAAATCTAATTTTAACTGAATAAACCTTTTAATTATATTAATGATTTGATTAATTAATAATTAATTAATTATTTCAATCCATCTTGTCTTAATTAGCTTAGACCATATTTTAATTCTGGCTTAAAATTTTAAATTAAATTAACATGTATAATATTAAATATTATATAGAATTGCATTGCAACATTTATGTGATGAATGTATATTTAGTAGATGATTATGTACTTGACTATGTGGACGTGTTAAATACTTTTTGAGTTTACGAGCTCATTATAATTAACTTTTGGGCCTTCGAGTTGGTTATGATTATTTTATGGTCCCACGTGCCCACTTCTTTTAGGCCTACGTTCCAATTAGTATATGATATAAGTTGCAACTTGATTAATTAAAGATGTAAGAAGAGAAGGAGACTATAGAGATAGATCATTGTATAATTCAATTCTATGTCACCTAAAAACTGAGCAATAGTCTTTCTTTTGACTTGAGAAGGCTAGATAGTATAAATTCATAATCATCGACACTATTTATTATGTGTATATTTATTTGTATGATAGAGGTAGAATAATACACATACATGATCATGTTGAGACCTTTGAATGCCAACCATCGTTTAAAATATTAAATCAAATTTATATTTGCCTTCCATTCTTAAAGTAAAAACTAGAGTCGCTCATCGATCTCATCTTATTGAGATCACTCAAGGCTATTCTATTAGGGAAATGTTTGACACTATGAAGTATTAGATATTTCCAGTAGGGAAATGTTTAACACTATGAAATATTAGATATCTAGAAGTTGTATGAAAATATGATTGAAAACACTAATCTACCCAAATATTTTTTTAAAGTTTGTTGAACTTACTCAATGTCTTAATAGAACAGATGGGGTACTAGTGCTCTGAGAATTCGGTTAAGGTTCCTTAAATTTATATGAGAGGGTCATAAACATATGTTAAACAGTGGGACTATAATTAATTTAATAAAAGTTCATGATAAACTAATTCCTGAAATTTTCTATATTAATTGTTTTATTTTTTGAAAAAGCTCCAGTATACTCTCCCTAAATTGCTGAACATATTGTTGAGCCCAATATCAAGATAAGCAATGGGCTGGTTTTGTCTATTGACTTCTCTAAGTATATTAAGAGAAAATTTAAAGGAGGTTTTGGGAAAATATCCAAAAAAGTTAAGACAAACAAGAAAATAGTCAAAGCAAAGAAGGATAATTCTAAATCTGATGAAATTGTTATATTTGTGGAATGAAGGGTCATTTGGAGAGAAACTGCAAGACTTACCTTGCAAGTTTGAAGGGAAAAAAGTCTATTGAGGCTTCTACTTCACGTAATTTTTTTTATTGAGGTTAATGTGTCTACTTCATTAGGTTCTTGGTTATTTTATACTGGATGGATCTCATATTTATATAAATACACAAGACTAAAGAATAATTGACCGCTACTGAAGGGAGAAATTGACTTGCGCATTGGAAATAGAGCAAGGGTCATTGTATTAGCTGTAAGGACATATTTCTTACCATTTTCTTTGGACTTAGTATTAGAATTAGACAATTGTTATTTTGTAAGTGTCATTACCAAAATGTTCTTTTCAATTTCATGTTTGGACATGAATGAATTTTTTATTAATATTTAGAATAAACGTTGTTATTTTTATCATCATGTAATATTTTGTGGTTGTTGTAGATGGTAAAATGACATTAATATTCTACATACTGAGTCTTCTATTATGAGTATAGATAACAAAATGCATAAAAGTGATAACCTAAATAATACGTATTTTGACATTACAGACTAAGTCATATAACTCAAAAAACGTAATTTCAAATTGTTGACACATAAAAGCGCAGTCCAATTAGATGGCCCAAGGAATGAAACCCAAGTAAGAAGTTTGAGGAATAAGCCTAAAAGAGACCATAGGCCCAATACTGGGCAATACAACAAAGGCCCATCATCGCGTAAGCCTATTAGACGCCCAAGCTCTGGGCGAATACATCACCTTATGAATTCCCAGGACGACAGAGCTATTATCGCCTAGGATTACGTGATGCCCAGAATTTAAGTAAGCTATCATCTTAAGTAACGGTTACAAAGGCAGTTAAGGGACAATCTTATCGTGTCCCACGATCTAGAATACCAGTTACGAGTAGTTCAAACGGTACAATTCATGACAACAATTAAGACGGCAGTTCCATAGCAAGTTAGCCATGATGAAGAATGTGGGTAGCTATAGGACGACTAGCAATTTCAGACGGTTTTACGATAATAACTATCAGAGGAGTATAAAAGAAAAGAGAAGGCATAGAAGAAAAGACCCCAAATCAAACACTCTCGAATAGAGAATATGTAATTTTTATTTTCTTTACTTTTATCGAATTTAACTTTCAATTGTTGTGTGTACTTGCGCCCCTTGGAGGCATTTTGCCCTTCTCCCATTGTAAATCTTCGTCAATAAAACACCCATTTTTTAGACTTTGTCTCAAGAGATCTGTTCCTTACATAATCTTCTGAACCTTCTTTTTATTGTTAGCGAGGCCTGACTTTGGCACGCTCGGTGGGACAATTTGGTGTTAGATGATACAAAAGTAAAGGTAATATGTCTCACAAGAAGAGAATCTACAAAGGATGATGGTATGTTATGCGACAGATGCAATAGAGAAATAAAGGAGAATGTGGATGTACCAGGAAGGCAGCCATATCTCTATCATCCCAATGTTGCTCCAAATGTCCAACCTTGTGGAGGACAGAACATACCGTTCTATGAGAAATGGCCCTTTAAGAGGCAATTCAGGCCGATAAATAGTTGGAGAACATTCAGGCCACATCCTCGCCAACCAAATGTATGGCATTCCTTTCAGTACAATGCGGGAAAAGTGGTACCCTTTAATAAGATGACCAAAACCCAGCAAAGGAATTTCCAACATAACTATGGACGAATGATAAGGTAACAGCAGGGATCATCATGTCCTAAGGGGTCTAAATTGCTTAAGGTAGCTAACCAAAAAAACTTTAAAGGTGATAAAAAGGCCAGTATGGGCGAATCAGTGGAAGAACTGCCAGAAAGTTCCTCTGAAAGATCAAAGTTTGAATAAGGAAAGAAGCCTGAAGATGAAGAGGATCCAGGTCAATCCCTCACTATCCAATTTGGCACCTTATCCCCTGTCGTGGCTAACAATTATTTATTAGCTAATGAGTTCAAAAGCAAGCAGAATGAAGAGGATGAAAGATAAGCAAATGAGGAAGAAGCACGTATGCTGGAGTGTGAAGAAGGTCAAACATCTCCGGCAACACATAGTGAAGAAGAGGATGATGGCATGATATATATATATATAAGAGAAAATTGACTTGTAAGCGGAAAGAAGGAAAATATGAGTATCGCGCAACACATTGTTAAAGCAGTTGCATTAGGAAGGTGTCTGCGAAGTAAATCTACTAGGCATTCTTTTGACTTCTATGTACGATATGGAACACCAAAAAAGAAGGTAATGGTGCCTCGTGCTAAGAAATATGGGTCACCTCTAAGAATACTGCCCCCTCCTACTAGTTGGGTAACTAAAGTAGAAGCATTGGAAAAAAGTATGGAAGGATTCGGTGAAACAGAAAATTAGGATGAAGTATTGCTTGTGGACTTGTCGCACAGAAACAAATCAGTAGTTGATAAATATGAAGTAAAAATAGATGTAGCTGAGAAAATTATCTTTAATGACTAACTATGAAGTTGACCAAGCATTTGAGGCCATTGTATGTGAAGGCCTTGGTTAATGATATACCTGTAGTAAAAGTACTCATTGATAATGTAGCAGCCGTCAATACCATTCCATCCAGAACGATGAAGAAATTTACAAAAGGAGACAGTAACATAATCTCAACAGAGGTTATTCTTACCATCTTCAATGGAGGAGCAACTTCAGCCAAAAGGGGTTATATCATTAGATATAAGTGTGGGAACAACTACTAGGACCACAGTCTTCTTTGTAATCCATGGCCAAACCAGTTACAATGTGTTACTAAGTAGAGATTGGATTCATAGAAGTCGTTGCATACCTTCCTCACTCCATCAATGCCTGATTTTCTGGAACGATAAAGGCCAAGCAGAAGTAGTACAAGCAGACTACAGACCTTTTGTCGCAGAAGCAAATTCAGTGGAAAGGTTCATGTACGAAGGAAGTTATGAACCTGTCAGAGTAGTTCAAGATGGAGAAGAGACTCAAATTATCGCACAAACCAAAGAAGCATTTTCGGTATATGTACTTACTGAAATTTTCAATCAAATGAGGCCAAACATAGTGGCCATTGAGGAGCCAGTGATTAGCAAAAAGATAACCATGGAAGCCAAATAAATGGTCAGTGGCAAGAAAATATGGCCCACATTCAGGCCTTCAAAGCTAAATTAATGTTTTTCAGTAAGGAATGTGAGGAAAAGACGAAAGAAGAAATAGCAATGGAGACATTAAGGAACAAAATAGCAGGGTTCGAATTGGAGCAAAACATTGGCCGAAAAGCCAACAAGGTGGATTGCTTGGAGGAGGAATCATTTCTAAAGAACTCAGACTGAAAGGGGATTGGAATTGCGATACCTGGGCATGCCCAAGCACAGGACCCTTTGATGAGGGTGAACATTGGCGACGAAAGCGAGGATCATCCAACGTTTGTCAACCGGATGCTTAATTAAGAGGCAAGTACCAAATTAATAGCTTTATTAAAGGAGTATAAAGATTGCTTTTCTTGGGAATATGATCACATGCCTGGTTTAGATAGAAGTCTGGTTGAACATAGGTTCCAACTAAGCCAAACTTTAAGCCTCATAAACAACCTCCTAGGCTTTTTGCCCCTTACATATTACCTGAAGTAAAGAAAGAGATAGAATGATTGCTAAAAGTAGACTTTATTAGATTATCCAGATATGTTGAATAGTTGTCTATCATTGTACTTGTGTTAAAAAAAAGAATGGTAAGATTAGGGTATGCATAGACTTCAAGAACCTAAATTTGACAACGCCCAAAGATGAGTATCCAATGCCTACGGTAGATTCTTTAGTAGATTCAACTGCCGGTCATGTTATGTATTTTTTCATGGATGGATATTCAGGTTATAACCAAATCTACGTAGCTGAAGAAGACATACATAAAACTACTTTTAGGTATCCTGGATCTTTAGGATGCTTTGAATGGGTAGTTATGCCCTTTGGCCTAAAGAATGCAGGGGCAACTTATCAGAGATCAATGAACTTAATTTTTCATGACATGATAGGCCAATTTGTCGATGTAGATAACATAGTGGTAAATCTTTTAAAGAAGAAGACCATTTTGAACAACTATGACGCACGCTCATTTGAACGAATGAGGCAATACAATCTGAAATTGAACCCTTTAAAGTGTTCATTTAGTGTTAAGTAGGAAATGTCCTTAGATTTTTAGTATACAAAAGAGGGATCGAACTCGACAAAAATAAAGCAAAGATCATTTTAGAGGCCACGCCACCTAGTAATAAGAAAGATAAGAAAGAACTACAAAGGTTCTTAGGACAAATAAACATTTTGAGATGTTTTATCTATAATTGTGCAGGGTGAACAAAAGCTTTTTTGCCTCTCTTAAAGTTGAAAAAATTGGATGAATTCATCTGGAATGAAGAACATCAAAAGACTTTTGATAGCCTGAAGTTATATCTATCAAGTCCTCCAGTGTTGGTATCACCTATCCAAGGACAACAATGAAAGCGTCCATATAGGCTGAACAAGAATCAATAGCCAGAATGGTCGCGTAGGAAGATCAGTTTTGGTGAAGAAATGGGGATCTATTATTTGAGTAGACAGTTAACAAAATGTGAATGTAATTATTCTGCTATTGAAAAACTATGTTTAGCTTTGTATTTCACATGTACAAAACTGATGGCTTATTTGCAGCATGTAACTGTTTACTTAATTTCTAATATTAACCTAGTTAAGTATGTGTTTTCTCACCCTATTTTACACCAAAGAATAGGCCTTTGGACTTTGGCATTATCAGAATTTGAAATGCAACACATACCACAAAAGAGAGTTAAAAATCAAGTATTGACTAACTTTTTGGCCGATCATCCATGCCTTGATTTGCCCAAAGAAATTGAACTGGAAGTGGATTCATTCAAGTTAAAACCTTGGGTTTTATATTTTGATGGATCAAAAACTTCTAGAGGGACAGGGGTAGGAATCGTTTTAATAAATTCTTTAGGGATTTATTATAAATTCACTTTCACGTTGGATAGAATATGTACCGATAATCAGGCTGAGTATAAAGCTATGATTGTGGGATTGGAATTACTACTAGAATTGGGAGTAAAGAATGTACTCGTTAGGGGCGATTCCTAATTAGTAATTTACCAGTTGATTGGTGATTTTAAATGCCAAAGTGACTCCATCATAAATCTGTACGAAATTGCCCAAGAGTCTTTGGAGGAATTTGATCAAGTAGAGTTTCAATATGTTAGCAGAATGTATAATAAGTTGGCAAATGAGTTAGCCTAAATGGCTTTAAGTTACTCAAAGATGCTGAATGTAGAATCCACTTGTGAGTATGGAGTAATCTTGCCAACAGCACAACGGAGGGTGAAGAAGATCAATGTTCATTGCATAGAAGATAGGGATACAATAGATTGGAGACAAGAAATAAAAATGTTTTTAAAAGAACCCAACAAAGAGAAAGGTAAGAAAATGAAACTACGCTCGTTGAATTACACACTAATAGAAGAGGAGTTATTCAAGAAATGTCCGGATGGTGCGTTATTAAAATGTGTAAGTTTGTAATAAGCCAATTTAATCATGGCTGAAGTGTATGAAGGGATATGTGGAGCCCATCAGGCTGACCAAATGATGAGGTGGTTGATTATTAGGAACGGAGATACTTTTGGCCCAAGATGGTAGAATCATGAGTTCAATATGTGAAGAGTTGTTTATCTTGCCAAAAGCATGGCCCAATACAAAAAGAACTAGCAAGAGAAATGGCATCTATTGTCAAGCCTTGGCCATTTAAAGGTTAAGCAATAGATTTGATAGGGAAGATTTATCCCCCATCGTCCAAGCTACATATATTCATAATAGTTGAAACAGATTTTTTTACTAAATGGGTGGAAGCTATACCCTTAAGGGAAATCTCTCAGAAAAGCATTATAGACTTTATTCGTGATCATATCATCTATAGGTTTGGAATACCACAAACTTTGATGATGGATCACGGAATTTCTTTAAATGGAGATCAAGTGAAGGAATTTTTTAGTGAGTTTGGAATTCGGCTAGTAAATTCCACGCCTTATTACGCCCAATCTAATGGGCAAACGGAATCTTCTAATAAGATTCTGAAAAATATCATAAGGAAAATGATAGATAGAAATGCCAGGAATTGACATGAATGTTTAAATAAAGCTTTGTGGGCTTATAGGACATTACCACGCTCAAGTACCAAAGTAACCCTTTTCCAGCTTACTTATGGATAAGAAGCGGTGTTGCCCATGGAAATCAATGTGCAGTCGATTAGAGTAAACTTGCAAAATAATCTAAATGACAGTGATTATGCAGAATCACTACCAAAGTTTGTTGGAATTGGATTAATCAAGATTGGACGTCCTAGATAGACTACAGGTTCAAAAACAAAAGATGGCTAAATTTTATAACAAAAAAGTCGTAGCCAAGTCCTTTAGCTTATACGATTTTGTGTGGAAAACAATACTCCATTTGAATAATAAAGATCCAAAGTATGGCAAGTGGTCGCCCAACTAGAAAGGACCCTATAGAGTAAAAAGTGTATTGCCTAACGGAGCTTACCATTTGGAGGACTTAAATGGTACAACACATGTAAGATTCATCAATGGTAAATATTTTAAAAAGTATGTTCCTTCCATATGGGAGAATGAACAAATATAGGCATACAACATGTTGTCAAAATAAAGTAAATGGGGCGATTACGTTCAAATAAACAAAAAACGAAATACGTTCGAATAAAATATTTCATTATCAAATGTTTCTTACAAATCCAAAGGAACAAAATTAGGCCAAAATACAATTAGCTACAATCTATAAGTTTTCCCTATCAACTACAACATAAAAGAAAAAATCAACCTTCAGTGTCTTCATTGTCTTCCTAAATGCATCGCTACAATGATAGGCAGAGAGGTTGAGAAGCACTTTCAACAAACAATTGGCCTTCAGTGCCTTCCGAAGTGCATCATTGCAATAATGGGCAGGGAAGACCTTTGCTGCTGAGAAAAGCACTCTTAGCAAAGGCACTGAAAAGACCTTTATTGGCTAAAGACCATTTCATATACCTCCCACACCAAAGGGCATATCAACAACAGACGGAAAACTCAGGAAAAGAAAGAGTTATTTCAAAAAGGAACGAAGGATTTCCTGGATTTAGAAGATCCATCAATCAAGTGTCGAAGATCATATCAAAAAGTGATGGTGAATATGCAACAAACACGCCTATTTATAGAGTTTGAAGGTAAAGGGACGGAATGTGAATAGCCATGTGTGTAGTAACTGAGGTTGAAGACTCGAATCCTAAAGAGATGCTAGAAAGTCAAGAGTCTTATTCTACGGGAAAGGGCACTAAGAAATGTACAAAAACAGGGTACAAGGTTGGTAATTAAGTTTGGGGAATATTGATAATTATAGCATACTTTGATCAGAAATCCATGCAAAAGGAAAGGCTATTCTAGTGACAAAATCAGATGCCATTACAAGTTAACAATGGCTACCAACCACAATTACAAAAATATAAGGACGAAAGCATCCACAAAAGAATGTCAATAGTAATGCGTCTTAATTACAACTTGCCCCACATAGAGCGCATCCTTTCTCTAAGCCTCCCCCACTCGTCGCCCTGCGCATCAAAAGCCTTGGATAACTTAAGCACAAAATTTTCATTAATCTTCAGCTCCGTGTAACGCAGCCAAAGGCCTGTATCGCTTAACTTCTTGAGCAACAACACGCTTCTTAGCAGCCGGTCTCACCCTACAGTCATCCATTTTTGCTTGAAGCTCCATTATCTCCATGGCAAGCTCATCATCAAAGAATCTTCAACCATAACCTCAGAAGAAGTGTCATTTAAATGAACCTTGGCCTTCTCAAGCTCTTGGAACAAAAACTCCTTCTCAATTGAGACACGAAAGTACTGAATTTTTTGGGGGTTTCAAATCAACATTTTTGGCCATCGAGGAGCGGATTTCTGAGTGAATAATCTTAAATAACACTTGAAATCAATCGAAATATTGAGCGAAGGAAGTTCAAGTGCTTGAACCATCTGTGCACTCAACTACTCAAATTTCTCCTTCTAGCCAGAAGCGCTGGCTCGGTGGACATTCATGTCCATGAAAGCAACATATTCAAGCAATGATTACTTGAGGATATTTATAGTCTCTTCTGAGGAAGATGAAGCAGAAGGATGACCAACTGAAGAAGAGTAAGAAGTAGAGCTTGCCTTCACTTGTTCCCAGTAAGTAAGCAAGTTTTGGATGGAGCATAAAATGGCATCAGCCTCCTGCAAAGAAAATGTGAGCAAGTTAGCATCTTTGTTTTAGCAGACAAAGTAAAAATGAAAGGCAAAGTATAAGATACCGCATCAGCAGCTTGGGAGACTTGGGACACATCACCAGATGATCCAGCCACTTAGAGAGACTTCCCTTTATCCGAAATAACAGGCCCTTCAGCAACGGGCGCATCCACAAGAATTTCTACAAGGATCAAACAAATATGAGTAGGGAGCTACAAAGGAAAGGAAAGTACCATACAATCTGTAATACCTTCCAATTCAACGTGTAAGGGGTCATCACCCTAGGAAGGTAGAAGTTCTCCAGTTTGGCTTGCAGCCAAAGTCCCCTTTTCAATAGACTTGGACGAAGAAACCTCGGTGGAAGATGGTGGAACAAAGTCTGGTAAAGGCAGAGCCTTCAAAGGAGAAGCGAAACCCTTCTGAAAAATCAAAGCAACACATTAACTTACGAAGGATCTTTCACAAGTAAACAAGGTCTACATGAAGAAATAACGTCAAATACCTTTCTCTTGACAATAAGAGGAACATCATCATCAGGAGGTAAACTAGGTGAAATTGGAGCTGGCCGTTTGCGACTGGAAGTTCCCTTAGTTGGAATAGTGGGAACAGAGAAAGAACTAGATGGAGCAGGATTGGTCACAGAGCATTTGACACGAACACGAGGGGACCTTGCAGAAGAGATAGAACTTTTGGAAACTGAAGGGATATCAAGAATGGGAGAAACAAAGAAATCTCTTGGACTTTCCAGCAAGTGGAAAGTGCAGTTAGCGTCAGTTGTAAACAACCTGCATTTCACTGCCGGCCAGAGTCGATTGAAAATTGGATGAACGATAGAGGTAGGGTTGAAAGGAGCCATAGAAAAACCTTGAGTTAAAAGAATATTGCGAGCATCAATGGCCTGAGCATATGTCTTGGTTATGATATGGAAACGATCTATCAAGTTTTTGGAGAAGCATGGAAGAACATGCCAAGTTTGGCCAAAACCCAACTGACGGGCAAAGAATTGGGGAGCATATATCTCAACCATGGCCTTGGCATTTGTGCCAGTCAAAATATCATGAAACAGTTCATTCCCAATCAAAAATTGGACCCACACGGGCAAGACTGTGCTTGCATCATTCATAGTGGAAGGATGCTGCACGTAAATTGGAATCCGATGGGCAGAGAAATGAAAGAATGAAATAGTGGAGTTTAGGGTGTAGAAGAATGTGAAGACCTCCCTACTGGACTCTTCACATGGCTTAATTGGTTAATAAATAGCCCATAGCAGCTAACTGATCTAGGTGGAATTTGAAGAGCACCAAGCTGTGGAAAATAGGCTCTCAACCAGAATTGAGCAAGACAAAGAGGCCCGCTACTAGTAGGAGATGCACCATTTTGTAGTTGGGATTGAAGTGAAGCCATGCCTCTATAAAAGGCATCAATAAATAATGAGTAAAGGTTCAAGTGCCTGCCACGTGCTAGCTCATGCGATATGGGCAAATAAGACATGGAAGGTTTCATGCTGGGCACGCAAATGACATATTTGCAAAGCCAAGCCTGAAGGAAGGCTACATGCTCAACATGAGTAGGTTCAGTGGTAGTGTTCTTATAAATTTCTTGCATGCCCGAATAGGAGTCAGTAAGTTTCTTGTCAAATTTCGGGGCAGTGCCAGTGACCAAAATGGTAAGAGAGATGGTGTCGCTCAGGGGCGGAAGGTTAACTAAAGCACCAACATCCCTTCGAGTAAAAGACATTGGACGAATAGGGAAGATAAAAGTATTGTACTTAGAAGACCAAAAACTCAAAGTAATAGGGAAAATCACAAGTCATAAGTTAGGGGATGGAGAGTGATTTTCAATAAATCTGAAATCTTAATGCAATAAAAAATTGCTTTAGTGGGACCATGTTTTATCATACGTGCATGCCAAAAATGAAAAGTAGCATCATATTTGGGCCAAGTACGAATACCTCTATCCTAGATTGGCGTTAAGGAAAAACGATTAAGAAAAGGAAGATCTTGAGTGTAGGGAAACAATTTGCCCATCGCAGCTTGCCCCACCGAATCAACATCATTAAATGACGGGCCCAGGATAAATTCATTGGTATTGGGGTTGGTTGATGAAAGGGGAACCGAAGATACATACGGCTTGGTGAGAAGCTCTTGATAGTTGTTGAAACTGAAGGAGTTCTCTGAGGTCACCATGTATCACAAGTTACAATCTTCTCAAGGGTATTGGAGTGCGATGGAACGAAAAAGCAAGAAGATGAATAGTAGTTTGTATAAGCACAACGTAGGTATAATAGCATGAAGAAGTAGCGTGTTCTCTGATTTAATGGCGTGATGTTTAACTTATTGGAATGTATAAAGTTGCTGCAAAACAAGGTAATAATTATGATTCTTCCCCTTTCTTAGGAATTAAAGTATTGCTAGAAGATGCAAAGAATGAATATGGCAGAAGATTAATAATCGATATTAATTTTGCCATATTGAGAGGTAATTGTTGACACATAAAAGCACAGCCCAATTAGATGGCCCAATGAATGAAACCCAATTAAGAAGTTTGAAGGATAGGCCAAAAAGAAACCATATGAGACTGAATAGTATAATAAAGGCCCATCATCACCTAAGCCTATTAGACGCCCAAGCTCTGAACGAATACAACACCTTATGAATTTCCAGGGCGACAGAGCTATTATCGCCCAGGATTACGAGACGCCCAGAATTTAAGCAAGCTATCATCTTAAGTGATGGTTACAAAGACAGTTAAGGGACAATCTCATTGTGTCCCACGATCTAGAATCCCAGTTACGAATAGTTCAAACGGTACAATTCATGACAACAATTAAGATGGCAGTTCCATAACGATTTAGTCATGATGAAGAACGTGGGTAGTTATAGGATGATCAGTAGTTTCAGACGGTTCTATGATAATAACTATCAGAGGAGTATAAAAGAGAATAGAAGGCATAGAAGAAAAAACCCCGAATCAAACACTCTCGAACATAGAATATGTTATTTTTATTTTCTTTACTCTTATCGAATTTAACTTTCAATTGTTCTGTGTGCTTGCACCCCTTGGTGGCATTTCGCCCTTCGCTCATTGTAAATCTTTGTCAATAAAGCACCACTTTTAGGGACTTTGTCTCAAGAAATTTATTCCTTACACAATCATCTGAACCTTCTTTTAATTGTTAGCGATGCTCGACTTTCAGCGCGAAACACAAATTACATGAGTTTGGATATTTGGTCTGGTCTCAACTGTATCTGATCATTCATGTTGACATCAACTCAGCTCAATTTAGTTTATGATACCAGGGGCGGACCCACGAAGGGCCCAGCGGGGGCGGCCGCCCCACTGAAAAAAAAACCAAAAAAAAAAAAAAATTTACAGCTTTTTAGCTTATTTTCTATCTCGAATGCAGCCAGGATCTAGTGAAACTCATGTTTTGTATGTAATCTTTTTCTCTTTAATCTTGTTACATGTTCTTCAATCTCATAGAGTTGGATGGTTAAATTTCCTTCCCACTTGAATACAGCTTGCCAGAAGGGTTTGGAGATGATTTGACAATTGAAGTCCACGATTCGAAAGGAAAGTATTTTGGCCACGTAGTAGTTCAGGTGGCTAATATTACTGACCTTTTGTGTTTTGATCTTTGATTGAAGCAATAAAATAATAGAATCAATCTTTGATCTTTGTAGGATGTTCAATTTACTAAAATTAAGGGTCAACCAATAATACAAGATGTTTGGGAATTTGGAATAATGAGGCTTTGATCTTCTGGTTGAATTAAGAGAATTATGAAATATGTTTATGATTTTCAAAGGATGTTCTCTTGAATGAATGATTCAACACATGTTTAGGACGAAATATAGCATAGGTATCTATAATATGAAGTGTTAGAGGTTGTTTGGGAACATAGAAAGGCTAAAAATCGCAAAATAGGGTTTCGCTCGAATGACACGACCGCTCGAGTGTCCCCTAGGCACCTAGTGAGCTGAGCAGTTTTGCTAAAACCTCTCGAGCCCCCGTCGGACGGCTAGTGAGCTTTCTCTGAGTAGACATCGGTATTTTTGTTATATCTTTCTCTTCTGATATCTGATTGAGACGATTCAAAGTCGTTCAAAAGCTAACTCAAAGAGATATAATTCTTATAGAGATATCATTTTTCCAATTTGAATGTTTTCTATGCGAAAAATGCATTGCAACCATGACAAAGAATTTGGAGCATAACCTGTGCCGCAAGTTGACACTCATTTGACTTCTAATTGCATCACATTGATCAGATGTAAGTAATCTTCTTTGACGTTTAATGATTCTTGAGCCGATGTTGAGTCCTTCCAACAATACTCCCAACACCTGACACTTTGACTCGAATTACAACTCAATAAACTATGATTTTGGACATGGAACTAGCCAATTACAAGTTGGACCTAACAGATGTATCTATACATACATGCTCTGATATACCATTAGTTACGTTTCTATCACATTTCTTTTAAAATTGACCGTTTTCATAATCTCGCTTATGTTATAGCATCCCGAAGAAAGAGGAAAATGAGACTGCTTATTTTATTGGATTACTGCAAAACATCTTAAAAAAGGAAAGTGCAGAAGCTATGCACTAATTTTGTCACCGATCCAGTCCATTCCTCAAAGGATCACAGCACTGACACTTTTAACGTTGCCTTTATACGTTGCTCCAACTCAAAGGCGGCCCCGAGGGTGCTCGAGTTGAGCGATTGCACAAGGCCTCAACATTGTAGGGGTACAAAAAAATTGTTATAGGTGTTTGTATATGCATAATTATTGGTGCCGATTGTCCACTTGGAGTCCAACTAAAGAACACTGAAGCTGTAAAAACCAGTGAGGTTTGTATTATAGCATATACATTTAGGCAGCATCATTTACTGATTCGGCATATACCACTCTGATTATGGTTGACATTCGTATTCTGTTTTCAGCTGACCGTCATCAGCTTCATGAAAGAGTTGTTGAACTGTGCTTTACGAGATCAAAGTAAAAAGGATGAAACTATCGACTTCCAAATTAACATGATCAGGACCGATATTCTTCAGCTTCAATGCTACTATGAAATGAGATATGAGAGTTTTATGGATTAGTTTCATTTTTCCTACCACAGGTTCTCAAGGTAATACGAGATACAACGTTTACGCGTTCAAGGAATGTTTGGCTGATCCAGAGGTTGGGGATGTCATTAAATTCGAAGAGTGGATACGTCAGGAGACAGGTCAGGCGAAGTGTAAATGTAATTATAATGAGATCACTCATCAATATCGTCATGTTCTGATCCAAACTAGTTTTTTTTCCCCCAATTAAGCAAACCAAGTTCCCTTCTTCAAAAGTTATATTCCGAACTCCTTACAAGTTCAGTCCTTTCGAGGTCGAAACGAAGACGTGGGGGGGGGGGGGGGGGGGGTACGACCTAAGGAAGACAAATGTGAACCTCAGGGATTCATTAATCTCCCAGACTGATGTTTATTTTCATTTCTTAGATATTACGCAATATGCTATAATGTAAGTAGATGTTGAGTTGTGCATTCTATTTTACACAGCATCTCAACGTGTGCTTCTACTATTTCCGAAAGATGATTAGATTCAACCACAATATAAGATTCAACTGGACTACAACCGGTCCATTTTTTAGTGATATGGATCATGATCCTTTGATTTCCCGCGAGTGACACGGATCGTGAACAAATAATATAGTAATGTGTAGAGTGTCGAACCCACGAAAACTACGTATTCAATCGAGTTCAAATTAATAGTAACCTTAATCAAATAACAAATAGATTTTGAGTTTTTTATACTAATATTTAAATTATCTATTAAACTAGAAAGCAATTTAATTGGTTTGATTTAAAATATGTGAAAATATTTCTAAAATGACAAATTCCCCTTATTAATCCATTTTAGGACAACGAATTAAAGTGACAATTTGTAATCAATCTTGTTGGTCAGTATTCCTAATTTAATTGAAAACTTCTCTCGATAGTTATCAAATATATTCCCCTCATGTGACATTCATATCTCTCGATGAAAGATGCGAACATGATAAATGCATTAAATGATGTAGAACACATATGAAAACCAAGTAAAGCATAAAAGTATATCTCTATCCTCTATTGAACTTTACAATATTTATTATTTTTAGCTAAAAACTTATTATCTCTCTCGATAATAATAGATTCCAACAAATCATCTCAATTAGTAGCTAGTTAATTGAAAAGTCGGTGAAAACAATAATAAACATCCAAGAAAATAAACATACTAGTTGTCAAAATAATTAATTAATATTAAAAATTTCAAAACAAGAGTTCATCTCATCCTAGAAATGTATAAAATTAGTCTAACATATCGAAATTACAAGAAATCATATTTAAATGAAAAGATATAATCTGAATTTTTAATTAATTGAGAAGATGAATCTTGAAATCTTGAATCTCTTCAATGGTTCCTTGATGAAACTCCACTTGCGCCTTCTCTTCTTTGCCCAAAAATCAAGTTTGAATCTTTACTTGATTGAATTCTTGCAAGTCCCCTTCAATTATCTCACAAAAACTATAAATTCTCCTCATTTGATGATAATAATTAATGAATATTGGAGTATGAGATGTACACGAGAGGTCCCCAATATGTATTCTGCTATTAAGTGTTTGTAGGAGTAGAAAATTGATTGAAAATCACGTCAAAATTGGTTTCCAAAAGAGTTCCAATCGAATAAGGAAAGTTCCATTCGCGTACGGATTTTTTGTCTCTACACAATAGTTAGTAGTTTGGTTATAACTTTCTCTCCCAATATCTTATTGAGGCAATACAAAGTTCAATGGAAATTTTCCAATTCGGATGCAAGAAATGGGTCTCAATATTCGGCTAAAAATTTGGAATATAACTTGTGCGATTAGAAATTGATTTTGATAATATTTTGATAATATTTCATTCATTTTTAAGTTCTAATTCCATCTAATTGTCTCCTACAAATATTCAAAGAATTCTCTTGTGTCCGAATCAACTATTGAATAATTACAATTTGATTTTCAAACTTTCGATTTTGCTCATTTTTATCAATTTTCGCTTCTTTCTTTTGATTCTTTGTTCAACTATTGAGTTTTACATATATAACATAAAATACAATAATTTAAAATATATTTTATCAAAAGAAACTACCAAATTTAAACATTTGTTTGTCCTTAGACAAAATTATAACCTAAATAACAACAAACACACAAGCACGCAAAAATATTTAGATAGACAATCTAGCTTTTTATCTTAATATTTGAAATTACAGTACTAATCTACAAACTATTTCAAAGTCACAATTCTAAACTAATATCTACTCTTCCAATGCAAAACTGACGTATGTGTGTGAAGAATTAAATAGACAATCATGAATTTACAAGTTTCTTCAATTCCCGACATTTTAGTTTTGGTGGCAATTTATTTTGCAACATTGCATTGCTCTCCTTGGTCAATGCCACTTATTCCCAGTCTGGAAGCTTTTTTCTTAGATATCATGTCATTCATGAACTTTGCATATATCAGGATCTATCGAATTGTATTGATAAATGGGATGTTGATGTGGATCTTTTTCAGCATATCCAAGAATTTCTCGAATTGATCATCGAGCTTTCTCTTTTGCGGTCTTTGTGGAAATGATAGTGGTGGCACAAATTCTTTAGTAGGAAGAGTTTCCTTAACCTTTAGATCATCTGTAGCAACTAGTCTCTTTATATTAATATCTGACAGTTGAACTCCATTATAAGTAGTTATTGCCTCAATTTGTTCTTCCTCCATGACCTTTACTACCATTACCTGCTGTTTGGGATTTATCTCAGTGTCACTAGGTAATGTTTATGTGGTCTCTTTGAAATTGCTTTCGTTATTTGTCCCATCTGATTTTCCAAAATTTTTATGGCAGCTCCCTCAACTTGTAAGGGTTTATCTATTCTTTGCATGCGTTGGGTAGATATCTCCGCCAATTTAGTAACAAGATCTTCTAACGAAAATTTATTTTTAGTTTGCTAAAAACTTGGTGACGCAGTCTACTGTGGCGCAATTTGAGCTTCCAGATTGTTGCTCCATTGGAAATCTGGGTGATTCATCCAGCCTGGGTAGTAAGTGTTAGGATTTTGATTGTCTTTGAAAATTTTGAGCATAATTTACATCTTCTACCGGTTACCCACGATACAGTCAACATTCTCATGATTCTCTCCACAATGCTTGCATTCCGATCCCATTGTTTGAGCTGCGTTCATCTGATCCACATTTTGTGTCAATGATGCCAACTATGCTAAGATTGATGTCAAAGAATCAATTTCGTATATCCCAGTAGCTCTCTTTCCACTCGTCCTTTTAGTAAGCCAAAGTGTACGGGTAAATGTTAGATCCTCCATGATTTGGTAAACTTGGCCTGTTGTTCTTTTGTAATAGAACCATCGCATGCAGAGTCTACGTTAGCCCTACTTATCGAATTCAGACTAATGTAGAAGTAATGCACCTGAATCCATTTTTACAATCCGTGTTATGGGCATTGGTAGAGTAAACCCGTTTATCGTTCCCAAGCATTTGAATAATTTTGAGTCCAGTTGTTGGAATGTGGTAATCTAGTCCCTCATATTTGCAATCCTTTTTGGTGGAAAATATTTGCTAAAATATTTATGACTCAATTGGTTATCATTATGTGATGCTCTGAGGTGGACAAGCATCTAGCCACTCTTTGGCTGAGTCTCTTAATGTGTAAAGAAAAAGCCTCAGACTAATTGCTTCATTGGACACCCCCGGATACTCAATAATTGCATACATATCTAGAAATCATGATATATGAGCGTTGGGATTCTCTGAAACTCTACCAAAGAATTGTAGCACATTTTAGAACATGTTGATCACGTCAGTCCTCAGGTGAAAGTTTGCCTGACCAAACTCCGGATATACTATACTAGATTGGCTTTCCACAATCGGTGGAACCATATAGTCCCCCATTAGCCTTACATTTTCATTAGCTGCAACCATATTCGGTTATGCCGCTTTCAAGTTAGCCCCAATGACTATTTGACTCAGATTTCCCACTGCCATGTCTTCCTCTTTCTGTTTTTGGTGTGTTTCTAACTGTTATCTTTTTTGAAAAGTTGAATGTTCGTTTGATCTCCAGGTCAAATTGACCAAGATCACTGGTTCTTGAGCTTCACATACAATGTCTTGAAAAAGGTAGCAGGAAACAACGTTATATTTTTCTAATATAATAAACTAATCTTAAAAAATTGTAAAATTCAGATTAAAGTTCAAATTAATTAAACTTATCAAAAACAATAGTCCCGACAACGGCACCAAAAGTTTCATCATTTGATTTCCCGCAAGTGAATGGGATCGTAAACAAGTAATATAGTAGTGTGTAAAATGTCGAACTCACGAGGACTAGGTATTCAATCGAATTCAAATTAATAATAACCTTAATTGAATAACAAATAGATTTTAAGTTTTCTATACTAATATTTAAATTATCTATTTAACTAGAAAGCAATTTAATTAGTTCGATTTCAAATATGTGAAAGTATTTCTAAGAGACAAATCCCCCTTATTAATCTATTTTTAGCACAATGAATTAAAGTGATAATTTGTAATCAATCTTGTTGGTTAGTGTTCCTAATTTAATTAAAAACTTCTTTTGATAGTTATCAAATATGTTCCCTTTATGTGACATTCCTATCTCTCGATGAAATATGCGAACATGATAAATGCATTAAACAATCTAGAACACATATAAAAACCATGTAAGGCAAGTGTTATATCTCTATGCTCTATCGAACTTTACAATATTTATTATTTTTAATTAAAACCCCATTCTCTCTCTCGATAATAATATATTCCAACAAATCATCTCAATTAGTAGCTAGTTAATTGAAAAGTCGATGAAAACAATAATAAACATCCAAGAAAATAATCATACTAGTTGTCAAAATAATTAATTAATATTAAAGATTTCAAAACAAGGGTTCATCTCATCCTAGCAATGTATAAAATTAGCTTAACATATCGAAATTACAAGAAATCATGTTTACGTGAAAAGATATAACCCGTATTTTTGATTAATTGAGAAAATAAAGATGAATCTTGAAATCTTGTATCTCTTCAATGGTTTCTTGATTAATCTTTACTTGCGCATTCTCTTTTGCCCAAAAATCAAGATTATGGTGTGTACTTGACGAAGTATGCAAAGTTCATAATTAGTGGGAAGATACAACAAATGATGAAAGTTATCGTTACAAAGAGGGCTAGTTCATGCCTGACATGTCAACTGTTCAAGTATGGAAATCAAAAGCACATTTTAGGATACAAAACCAAGGAGCATGAGAATGGCTAAGAAGGGAAAGATGGTCGAATATGCTTGGATGCTAGAGCATGAAAAAATAGAATTTTATGTCTCTTTGTCGTCTTTGGTTTATTTCTGAACTATAGCAAATCCCAAGGATACCTGGTGGCAAAGATTGTGCAATTGTTTTGGATAGTTAATGTGTTGAAAAAATATGTATGTTCCATGCAATCTTTTGTAGGTGTGAAGCATATCAATTTTGTGAATTTCGATTTTCTTTTCTGGAAATTTATTGTTTATTACTATTTTTTTGTCATCTACTGTATGGGTTATATATCAAGATTATATCAACTCATGTTTTTAACTCAATTTTCCCGAGTTGTATCCTAAGTTGAACTTATTCACCTCTCTTAGTTTGGATAGATCTCACCATTACAAGTTCACACTTCAACAAATCGAGATTCTCCTATATTTTTTATTGCTTCAACCTTTAAGATTAAACTAAATTAATTGACTTATCAAAGGTACAGTTCTATCAACCAAATGTATGGAGCCTAATCAATGCAATTGTATATTTTTTTATTTGTTATTTGTTATTCATGTTTTCTCTATTGTTTCTAATATCTTCTCATTTGCTTTCTATATAACTCATGTAATGAGCTTTAGACCGATGACTCCTAAGTCAGATGACCATAAGGTACCAAGTTTTAAATCACCCTTACAGATTTAATCACCTAAGCTATATAAGATTGAGAAAATGCTTTTATTACTCAAAGATTAGTGCAATGCTCCTTTTCTTTTAGACATTCAATTTCTAAAACTAATCTCTAACTTAAAACTTTCACCTCATCTTCATCTCGTTGGTTTTAGAAAATCCACACAGGATAACTTTCATGCACGAAATCCCTACTCATCTCAATGTTAATCATTTCCAAACTATCCTATAGTTGGATTATGGATTAATACTATAGAGGTTACTTGGGTTTACATATTATGTTCAACTATTCTCTACATAATGAACTAAATCACAAATTTAATACGTCAAAAATGAGTATCATGCATAGAGAATGTTAGGTTTCACATAAACAAGTTTTTACTAATCTAATACTTATTTTCATTATTCACCATTCATACCTATTCCAATATGCAATATCATAACTGGCATAGTTGTCAAATTCACGCAAGCACACATAACTATAACTATAACCTAATGCTAGAAGATAATTGAAAATAAATGAATAAAAATTGCAAAATATTATTACAAAAGTTGCAGTAAATGATAAATGCCAACCCCCAAACTTATCTAGAACATTGTCCTCAATGTTTAAATAATAACAAAATCAAAATTGAAAAGCACGTAAAGAATAGGACAAATGTACAGTAAGGTAAAGAAAATGAGGCTCGAAATACTCTTTAAATCAATACGAAGGTCGTAGATGGAAATCGGAACCATATGCACCATTAGCTGATGGTGGAGAGAGTCGTGTGAGTATCTATCACATCATCTTAGACTGTTATGTGAGATTGGCATGTATGCTCTAAATGTGTAGAGACTTTTTCGAACCTCATTCTCGATGTTACTTGAGTGGTCCTAAGTCTTGTTAGCCCCTCAGCTGAATCCTATCAACTCTATCCACATAGTTATTCGGCCATCCATTCATAACCTCAATCACTCATCTCATAGCTGAGGACTCCCTACTAGTAGTAGAAGCGAAGTTCCTGGTGCTCAGCATGTCATTCCTTACAGTCTGGATATCCGTACCGATGGCACCCACAACTATTGAAGACTCTCAATATCCCGACTAAAACCGATCATAGTGGCGAACATCCGTCTTAATAGCTGTGTATCGACATCTAGTGGTACCGGTGGTGGTAGTGTGCCTGTCTATTGTTGTCTTAATCGCTTCCCCTCCTACTTCTCTCTGTGATTTACCTTAGCTTGACCCTGAGCCTCCAAGGTAGAGCATTTAATGAAAGGGCTAGGTCTTTCAGGAAGCTCTCCAGATGGGATAGTGATGCCCATACTCTTGCAAATCCTACTGATTAGACTTGGAAAAATCAGTGAACGATGACGATCTTCCCAGATACCTTGAGAATGAGTCTGATCATAAATAAAGGCGGCCAAGTCAATCTTCTGTCATTTAACCAAGTGATAGATAAAACTGGTCGTCGGATCGTTGAATGTAGTCCTATGTGAGGTCGGCTCAATGTTATGGCAAATAAACAGCTATAGAATGGATATGGACGTTGTAAGCTTAATCTGATGCCATGTTGGCGTTTGTAACAGCTACGCCTCCTCATGCACAAGTAAGACTTCCCTGATCGTGTTCTATAGGAAATCTCCATGAATATGAACAATATCATCCCAAGTTAGCTAGTAAATGTCCAGTGGCTAATAACATCCGAGTATCGCGTGGTGGCCTTCTGATCCAAAAATCTTAGTATTCCTCATTCAAGTCTCCTTGTTCGTGTAGTACCTAAAGTGGAGGCCATATTTTCCTTTCCTTTAGAGGTGCACTTACAAGATATTTTGCAAACACAACAAGGGTTAAAATATGTAAGTTATGTCACAAGAAAAAAATTCAAGTAATATATCAAACAAAGCATGATGTAATTTAACAATGCTATGCTTGACAAAATGTGTACTAAAACATGGGTTTTATCTTAAATGTTCAAAATGTAGTGTATAAACCCAATATCCACTCAAACAAAGGAAATTTTGCTTTTACAATCATGTTTGACCAATCATGTTCGCCTCAGGACACCATCGAGAAAAATCAAAATTGTCCCAAACAATCTCCGGGTACATGAAAGAATGTTCATTAGACTAACATATATTCAAATTTGAGGTCAAACGGACTTCATTTGACTTAGAACACGGAAGGGCGAAGTGAGTAACATGAAGTGAATTTTGCAAGCCATGTAATGCCTATGTTTCACGGGTTGCCTTTCTTCTTGACATAGAAAGTGACATCGTGCCACAATAGTCTACTCTGCTAAACTACCTTCTACCTTCTTTCGATCGTTTCAGGATGAAAGAAATTTTTATTACAATTTGTAGAAAGCTTGCAACATAAAATTGAAATACATTGAAAGTAACTTGATCATTGATTGCTTGAAAGCTAGAAATTATAATTGATGAAAGCAGGAAATTATAATAGCTATTGTAGGGGGCAAACACTAGAAAGCTTGAAAGATATTTCAAAGACTAATACCCCCTATAATAGCATTCAAAACAAAACCTAAGTGATAGGAGTAGACATTTAAATGCTGAAAAATCATACTAAACTTTTTTCTAATATCAAGCTATTTACAATTGAAATAAACTATTACAACGGGCAGGAAATTACAACTCAAACTTGAGCTAATATTTACAATGTGCGGCCAAAGTTGGGCAAACGACGGTCCTTGATATTCTCCCCCATTTGTTTTCGCAATGTCTTTAGAGCCCTCAATGAATGATATGCTTCAATTAATGGTTTGAAGGCTTCAATGTCTTTTTAGTTCAAACACATGTCATTTTGGTTCATTTCTAGATGTGTCCTCCCTATCGGCAAAAGTATGGCTTGAGTATGTCAACATGAAGGACTTTGTGGATTTTGTACCATGAAGGGATTGCAACTCTATATGCGACTTTTTCAGTCCTCTTCACGATGGGTAATGGTCCAATATATTTTGGCACCAATCTTGAGTCTTTTCCTCCTGTCAGTTTATAACAGTTTCTGTCAAGGAGTTACACCATTACCATATCTCCAATATTAAATTCAAAGAAACGGCGCTTTAGATCTACAGACTTCTTGTACCATTTCTGAGCTTTCTTAAGATAACTCCTAGCAATTTCAGTGTTATGTTTACACTCATGAGAGAGGTTTTTTGCTTAAGGAGACTTGGTACTTTGATCGATATCTACAGTATGAGTGAGTAACGGTTGCTGGCTAGTAGCAATCTCCAAAGGATTCTTATTGGTGGAAGAGCTCTTTTGGGTATTGAAACACATTTGAGCCGCATCCAAAAGTTTCATCCAATTTTTTTGTGAAGTAGAGATAAAGTGGCAAAGATATTCTTTGATGGCTGTAACCTTCTTCGTATCCATGCGTATTTTGCCTTGCTTGATGATGTGACCTAAAAAGTTGATAGACGTCTGAGCGAATGATGTGGCATAGAACTCATTCTCTCGTAGCTGATTGAAAATCCGCCTCACATGTTGCACATGTTCCTCCAATGTTTCGCTATAGATAATTATGTCATCCAGGTACACTACTACAAAATTATCTAAAAACTCGTAAAGTGCCTTATTCATCATCATACAAAGCGTTGCTGGAACGTTTGTCAAGCCAAAAGGTATCACCTTAAATTTGAATGCTCTATATCTTGTCACCACCGTAGTTTTTGCTTCATCTCCCTCCTTGATCTGAACTTTCTAGTATCTGGAACTGAAGTCAATCTTTGTATAATACCTAACACGACTTAGTCGATCAAAACAATTGGCGACTAGTGGAATAGGATAACTATTCTTCAAAGTGATCTTGTTCAGGGCCCGATAGTCATAGCACATTCTAAGAAAATCATTAGCCTTTTTCTGAAACAATGGGAGCTCCATATAGTGATTTCACATGCACAATAATCCAACTTTCTATAATTTCTCTAACCTTTTTTCGAAGCTTTTCAAGCTCTGGCTGAGACATACGGTAGGGTACCCTAGCGGGAGGTTTAGCTCCCGGAATAAGTTCAATCTTATGATTAATTGCCCTCCTTGGTGGCAATTTCTTTGGTAACTCATCCAGTATGATGTCCCTGAATTCCCTAATAAGCCTTCTGATAGGTTTTGGAATACGACTAGTTGCCTCTTCAATCTTCTCTAATCGCAGAGTGCACAAAAATGAGGGTTCATTTCTTTTGAAACCCTAGCCAAACTGCATGGCTGAGATACTCCTCTCGCCTACTTTTCTAGCTTGTGTGGTAATGACGCACGATTTACTGTCCATCATCATTAACGGGTCAAAATATGGCAACACTGCTGTCTTAGTATCCTGAGAAAATTCTAATCCCAGAATGAGCTTGAAATCATCCATCTGAATTGTCGACAAATTTGTCCTTCCTTCTAAAGGACATGCTTTTATTGACACATATTTCACTACTCCAGCTAATAGTTGAGCAACAGAGTTGATTGCCTTAACTTTTCCACTACCTTTCTCCAGAACAAGTCTGAGTTACTCTACTTCAATACTTGCGAGGTAGTTGTGGGTAGCACCGTATCCACCATAGCCCTGATTGGCTTTCCATTAATCTTCACATCAATGTACATTAGACCTTTAGCCCTACAAATGTGAGCCTTCGATTCTTCCATCTTTGGCTCCTTCAAGGGAACATCGTCACTTTTAGTGGCTCGGTGTGATAGTGTATTGCAATGATGTGAGAATGCACCAACTACATTATCATCCTCTTCGGAGTAGTCTCGCCGTGATAGCTAGCATGTGGGCCATCTTGCTTTGAACTTATTCCGCCACTTGCTAGTTGACAATATGCATTAACCATCCATTTGTGAGGACACTCCGCCACCCGTTAGGGTCCTTCACATAAAAACCACATCAACTTAGGAGTGGTATCAGATCTGCCCTCCATTGTTTTTCCTCTGTTCCAGCTATTACTGTTGCTACCATTATAGTTTCCTTTAGAGTTACTCTGACGATTGTCTTGATAGGCTCCTCCCTTATTATGAGAGTAATGATCTCCTCTATTTGAGTTTGAGCTGGGTCTGTAAGGTCTGTTTCCACCTCTAACGGCTTGACTATTCCTTGAAGGCCGATCTTTTCTAGATTCCGACTGATAGTAACTCAAACATTCGGGGGCTCCCATTACCGCGCTCAAATCAGTAACCTTCTATGTCTGAAGCTCCCTACATGTCCACGGTTTCAAGCCTTCTAGGAATGTGAATAGCTTATTCTTTTTCGACATATCACAAATATTCAGTATATGTCCTGAAAAGAGTTTCATGTACTCCCTGATGGAGTTTGTGTGTCTCAGTTCTCATAATGCCCGACGTACCTTGTATTCCATATTTTCTAGGAAAAACTGAGATTTGGTTGCTTCCTTGAAGAGATCCCAAGAATCTATTCGGACCATGTTGGCCTTAATATCAGCATACTTCGTTCGCCACCGTAGTTTTGCATCTTCACCAAGATACAAGGTAGCTGTTGTAACCTTTCTTGCTTTGTCTTTAATCGAAGCCACAAGAAAGTATTGTTCCATATCAAACAAGAAGTTCTCGACTTCTTTTGCATTGTGTGTCCCTCCGTAAGTACATGGTTCGAGAATCTTGAGCCTATGAACATGTTCTTGTATGGTGGCTTGCTCATTTCCAACCGCGCATTGAAGCACTAGTAATTGAGCTCTTAGCACTTCCATTTCATCCTGCAGATCAGGTATGATAGCAACAGCTTCAGTCATTATTGCGTTAGCCCTTTGGCTTTCATCCAGTTGGATGTGTAATTCTCGAATTTCCATCTCTACCACCTCGACTTTTTCCTCGAGGCCCTCCACGGCATATCACAACCTAGTAGTTGTCTCATCAAGTGCATCCGTGCGCTGTTTCATAGTCCTCTTTTGAACATCTATCACTTCTGTGGTGTTCGAGGAAATTAGATTCATAACTTTTTTATCGAGGGCCTTGAGCCACAGCTTTGATACTAACTTTCACATGTTGACTTTCTTCTTGACACAGAAAGGGACACCGTGAGACAGTAGTCTGCTCCGCTAGACAACCTCCGCCTTCTCTCGAGTGTTTTGGGACGAAACAAAATTTGATTACAATTTGTAGAAAACTTGCAATATAAAATTTAAATACATTGGAAGTAATTTGATCATTGATTTCTTAAAAGTTAGAAATTACAATTGATAAAAGCGGAAATTACAATGGCCAGTGCAGAGGACGAACACTAAAAAGCTTGAAAGATATTTGAAAGACTAATACCCCCTATAATAGCATTCAGAACAAAAATCTAAATGCTAGGAGTAGACGTTTAAATGCCGAAGAATCATACTAAACTTTTTCTAATATCGAGTTATTTCACAATTGAAATAAATTATTATAATGAAAAGGAAATTATAACTCAAACTTGAACTAATATTTACAATATGCAGCCAAAATTGGGCAAACTGCGACTGCGATAGGGTCAATGAGCTTAAGTAAAGCTACGGTCTGTGACACTATGTGTGACATTTTGAGTTTTGGTGTTTCCAATCACTTGTATGAGCCCACACGCAAAGTCAACTCACGGCCTTCATTTGCCCTGCCCAAATATAAAAGCTCACACTTAGTGCCATTTAAAGGTAATACAAGTTTAGATTCTCAAAGCTATAATCTTTCTACCATATCTTTTATTTGTTTCTCTCCAAAGCCAACCCCCTTTTATTATATTGGAGGCTCACGTTTAAAACTCCACCCTTTCCAGAGAAGGTCACGTGTAACTAACGGTTTGTCCAAGTGTACATGAACCAAACTTGCGTGGACATGAGAGGCCTTGAGATCTATTGGCAACATCAACAGTGCATTTTTTGGGGTCAATAGATTTCATCGCTTAGAATCGACCCTAGACTAAAATAAGTAGGCCGGGACCATACATCCATATGCAACATTAGTAATTACCGGTAGTTCTACTATGTCAATTTTTTATAAATCCGTTATTTATATTTTTTAATTTCAAGTCCGTTATTTTCCCTTTCAAGACATAGCAAGCAATTGCTCAGTAAATTTTATAAATAAAAACTATTGTGCTATTGATATACATTGCATTTTTCAACTCTATATCATTATGAACTGGCCAACATACGGGAAAAATGCAGATATGTTTGTTGAAAAATTGATCCAGAATCATTTACTTGTAAAACCAATCACCCGAGCTTTGTTGGATTTGTAGCTGTGCATGGGCTGGTTTTGAACACGTGTTCATTTGCAGCTCATCCGGGCCAAACCTGAGAATTTTGAGGCCAATAATTTTTATTTTATTTATTTCGTTTTTTACAAACTTAGCAATCTCTTTAGAATCAATTATGGCCGAACGTTGCAAAAGACACATGACAACAAATTATGCCCATTGCAAAATGTTATTTTTCTTGTAATAACTGAATATTGAATGCAAAACTTTTCATTTGGTTTAGTTCATTTCTTAATTTTTAAGGAGTTTAATTAACTGGATGGCGAGGCAAAATTTTTAAGCAGTTCAGCAATTAAAATTCAGGAATGCTGAAGGGTTTTATTATATTTTATTTTCTATTTTAATTATTTATTCTTTTTCATTTTCATTTTCATTTTTATTATTTTGATTCTAAAAAAATAAAATAAGACAATGGTCCTGTACTCGATAAAGTAATTTACTTCTTACAGGACAAATGGATGGATAAGAACCAACACTGCACAAAAATAAATTGGGTGGGACCATACTTCTTATAAACATACACCGAGGAGCAAATTACGTCAAGGCTTATAGATTGGGGATCGGCGCTACAATTTTCCTATTTGACAAGAAAATCATTAAATTTTAGTTCAGAAAATATCTCAATTATTTTAATAAGTTAAGTACTAATACCAATATTTAAGGTATAGTCTACCATTCCATGATTCCAGGTCAATTAATGCAATTTATCTACAGTCATTATAATCATGAGTCTTGATGGAAATTAAGTTATATACTCATTGATTTGTCATCGTAAACAGGACTCACATTCCTCCATTTATGATGACTATCAATTGATGATCACGAGTCTAGAGTAAATCAAATCAAATAATTGAACAAGCTATATTAAAAACCAAGGAGAAGAGACTTAATTGAGATTGTGATGGATTTTAAAAATCTTTCTAAATTTAGGCATTCTCAATTAAAATTTTAATGTATATTAATGAAATATATTAAAATTTAGATGTCATTAACAGAGATTTTAATAAAATTCAACGAAATTTCTTAAAATTTAGATATCATCAATAACTAGTGAATTTATAAAGATTTCATTAATAAAGGGATTTTAAAAGATTTGGATGAATTTCAAACTTAAAATACACATAATCAAATCTTTTGAAATTTCACCATATTTGATAAGATTCTTATGGAATTTGTAGAAATCTATTTGACGCGAAATCGGGAACGGGATACGCGTGGAAATTGCAAAATTAATTTGAAAACGTCCAAAAAGCTCAAATTCAGGTTGTAGATGGTAAAATCTCGACCCGCTAATTATTGAATCAAGCAATCAAACAAAAACGAAGTTTGAATAACATTTTGAATACAAAACCAACAAACCTCGATTTGCGAACGCCATAAAAGGTGCATAATCATTTAATAAGTTTTAAGGGTTGAACGCCACAAATATAATAATATTTGATAAGTTCAGTAGTTCATTCAAGAACCATTAGAGAGAAATTCTCAATTCATATTCATGTCAAAATTGTTCCTTTTTTACAATGAAAGAAAATAATCTATTTATACTAAAACCCTAAAATTATAGTAAAAACGTAATTAAGAATCCAAAAATATAAAAACTTTCCAAAATTGAGAAATCCTAGTTAAAATAAATTATTTCGCAAAAAGGAAAATTTTACTCCGTTTTTGAACTATCAATTCGTGCAACATTATTGACCCCGAAATAGCCTCAAACGTGCTCTTAACCACTTCTCAATGAACATTGCACTCTCGATCACCCGGGGTCTATCCTATATCATATTAGACTCTCCCTCTTAAAAAAGATTCATCCTTGAATCCGAACCCAAGTTGTAACCCTTGTTCCCGATCATGGCAAGAACGTAAAATGGTCTATCTCCCCTAGGATGCAGTTTGGACTTCTTCTGAATTTGGACTCGCCTCTTTCGTAAGAACACCCAACAATCAGCACTTAGATCAAAGTGTGCTTGTCCCAACAACTTTCTTTTGCAAGTATGTGATGCTCCAAAAATAACCTCCGTTGGCATGTCACATTGCTTCCTCCATGTCTTACTGGCCTAGGTGTTTGTAACAATGGCACTGCAAATGGACTCATCTCTCCCATCACTTTACCTTGATAATTCAACCCGCTACATATAAGTTTTTTCTATTGCCTTTGAAACTCCTTCGTCACCTCGAGAATCACAAAGTCAACCTCTGGTATTAGAGAGATATCCAAGCTGAGGTAGGGCAGGTTATCTTCATCCACAAGTCGATGCTCAATGCCTGGATTAGGTGGTATCCCAATAGGCTCGATTTTATGGACGTCAATATGTTCAGAAACCTGTAAGACAGAAATAACCAAACTAGGGAAGGGATTGTTAGTTCTCACTGAAGCCTTCTCAACTTCACTTTCATTTTCTTGCAAGCTCATTTCTAACTTTCTTTCCTCTCTTCCTTTTGTGGCTCTTCTTCCTCTTTTATTTGCTTACTCTCCCCAATATCAATTGCATTTTTCAAATCACCTTCCTCCACCTCAATTTCCCTATATCTAGGGTCCTCTCGCAATTCAACCTCGGTGTTTTCTCTCGATGTGGTCATCTCCTTCTCTTACTTTTTCTTTTATGCCTTATCTCTCACCTTCCATTGGTCTACAAGGGGCTGTTCCAATGTCAAACTAGCCAGAGTGATTTTTTTCCCTCCTGAAGAAACCTATATATGTTCCTCCCTTTATCATAAACAGCATTCCTCTTATGCCTCCAAAATCTCCCAAACAAGATATGAAAAGATTTCAATGGCACTATATCACACCAAACCCCATCCCTATATCTCCCAAGGGTGAAGTTTACTAGAACTTGCTTGGTCACATCTACCTTCTCACACTCCTTCAACCAAGTCATAATGTAAGGTATATGGTGTTGTTGTAAAGGTAACCCCAATTTTTCAACCATCATGATACTAGTCAAGTTTGACATGTACTCCTTATCAATAGCCAGATAGCATACCTTACTACCCACAGAACACCGAGTTTGGAAAATGTGCCCCCAATCACTATCCATCCTTTTACGTAGGTGTAATCAAGAAAACTCAAGAAAAGAATTGGATTAGATGAAATTTCGAATGTGAAATTTTTTAATTCAAGAAAGTGGTTCTTAAATTTTTGGATTAAAATGAACATAAACAGATTTTGGATTTTGAATAGATAATAGGAAAGTGTCAACTTCTCAAATAAATCAAGTAAAATAATTTTTTTTACGGAGCAGTTTGTATTGCGACATCTAGCAATTATGGTACATCTCATCTTTTCAAAGCCGTTGGTGTTATCGGAGCAACTTGTACCATTAAGATTCATTTCATTTCTTCTACTACTAGTTGTAATTCCCTAATTGCTTTTGCGTGTGATGATGGTGTCATTTTCCTTCATACAAAATGTAACAAGTCTATAATATATAAGGAATACACAACAATCACACATGGAACAAAATAATTGGAATGATGAATAGGGCATAACATCTTTTATTATTAAACTAGAACATTTATGAGGAATAAAATAAATAATAGTTTCTGGTGCACCAATTGAAAATGGGAAATCCTACTAAACCTTATTGTTGACAAAGTAATAACTAAACTAGAAAAGAAAAGATAAATATTATCCTATCACTACTCATCATCATCTTAATTAGGAGGTGGTGCATCAGTATCGATGTCTCTCTCTTACTAGAGATAGGGCCAGGGTTACAGAGTTCTACACTCCGAACTGCCTCCCATAACACTCTCAGCCCAGAGCAAAATTGTTACATCCCATGTTTTCTTAGTCAAAAGTCAAGAGTTGAATTGTCTAAGTCAAAGTCAATTATGGATTTATTTGGAATAATTTATTTTCTTGGGGCTGATTTTTATATTTAAGAAATTGAAGGTTAAGATGGATTAGGATTGAAGTGGAGGACTTACTTATACTTCATTGAAAGTTGAGGATTTATCTTGCAAAACCTCCACTATCTAGACAATTTTTTCCCATTTTCTCACTTCACTTTACACACAGAGAGAGCATGCAGAGAAGAGATAATTCGAGAGAAAGGAGGAAGAAAGGGAAAAATAGAGAGAGATGAAGAAAAAGAGAGGTAGGATAAGAAGGTAAATGGGTGTTTTAAGCTGGAATTCCATTGTTTATTCTTTTTAATTTCATCAAGAGGTACAGATATATTATGCTAATTTCTAGGGTTTTGATTTGGTTTGAAAATTTCAACTGTAGGAAAAAGATTATGATGTATAGTTCAAACCCTTTAATTGGTTAGCTTCCAAGTGAACTAAGGTAAGAAATTTTAGTTTATGAGCAAACCCTAGGATTTTTTATTGGATTCTTGAATGAAAAGTTGAAAATGATTGTGATAATGAAATAATTATTTGGAGTAATGGAATTATGAAATAAGATGAAATTGCTCAATGTGTTGTATCAATTATTATCATTTTTAGATATTAGCGTGAGCCTAATTTATGATTTAGCACCAACATTATGAATTTATACGATGTTAGGATTCATCTTTTGAGGATAACAAGTACATCAAGACAATTGAAAAATCAGTTTCTTTTATTAACGTATATACATACATAAAGAATCGTATAACCATTACACTCATAGGGATTATTATCTCATATATTTTCTTAACATTTTCTTTATAGGAGGCAGTTGACTGAGCAGGGGTAAAGATCATATTGATATTTTTTGCAGTCACTACTATCACCTACTGTAGGTTCTTTTGCTTAAGACTGTGTAATCATCAAGCAAACCTTTTGCTTCATTTTTTTGGGAATTTTCTACTTAAATGTAACTACTATCATGATGGAATATTGTAAACTAAACTGCATCGCTATTATGTCTTTGAGAAGCAGTTATGATGCATGGTGATATAGACATTGTTAGTTGGTCGAGCAATTGATTTTATGATGTTGGTATACGGGTGGGTGATTGGAAATTTTTATGCTAATAGGATGGAAAATAGTGCCATTTTTAAAGGAGGCCCTGTCAAATTTTTCATAAAACTTCCTTTTGGTCAAAGGAAGCCATATATCAAGGTTAAGTTATGGTTGCCTTGGTGGTGGGTCCGGCATTTAACTGGTATCTACCATCGGCACGCGACACGTGTCAGGTCCATTAAGGTGACGTGGGACGGGTCGTGTCAAAAATGTCTCGTAATTAATCTCTCTAGATAAAATGGGTAGGCGGCCCTCCAAAGCTAGTCGTAGATCTATTCCACACGCACTGCCATCCCTTGTGTAGGGTATCAATGAGGTGGCGTGTGGCCAACGACTGATAACCAAATGGCCTATTCATCTTACCTCCAGCCATTAATTCTGCATCTCCTAGATGTGCTAACCCATGTCATGGCTTGAGTCCGATTGTTAATCCTCGTAATCCACACTACATGTTCAAACTCATATTTTTAACATAACATGATTTTTTTAATAAGTTATATTAGACATAATAATAACTTTAAAACATAACTAATATTGTATCTAAACCGTGAATATTTTATCAAAATTTTCATTTTACCTCATGGTTGGCATGGCGTGGAGCGAAAACAGTGGTGACTCATAATTTAGTATAATTTCTTTATTCATCTTAAAAGTTTTGAAAATTTGAAAAGGTTAAGATTTTAATGCAAGTCTACAAAAAATTAAAATCATGCACTGATACAAAAATGTGTGTCTTGAGCTCTAGGGACTCGTGACACTACTAAAACCTTGAATTTGAAAAATCATACCTAGACTATTCATAAAATTGTGAAAATTGACTTAGACCAGAAGTTTTAAGGTTTCAGAGATCAGTTACAAAATAAGAAAATTTACTTTGTAAACCTGGGTTTTTCTGCTTTGGACACCTTTCTAAAACAATCCGTTTGGCAACGAAACAAAATCTAAAATTTACAAAATTTAGAATGTACGCATAATATACTTTGAAGATTTTTTTTGTTAAAATTTAGAATGCAAATTCAATCGATAGATGGGTCAAAATAATTTTTAATTCGGGCCTATTTGTTGTTGGTGGCATCCCTCAGGAAAATATCCATAACTTGAGTTTAAAGAGATTGAATGATTTCCAATGATATACTGACAGGAATGATTTACAAGTATATATACTGTTAAGGGAGAACAATCTCACTAATCTAGCAATGTCAATCCTACTAATTTTGTCTATGAAGTGGCAAATAGAATCAGCTAAATAAGGATACAATTATAATAGAATTACAATTAAAGAAAGAATAAAACTCTATAATAATACCCTCCTAACTTTGTTCTCTATCAGGCCCTCGCAGGCATAAGGGTCCGAGAAGGACACTAAGCTTGGACCGATGAATTAGGAACTGCTTCCAAGCTAGAGGTTTAGTGAGAAAGACAGCAAGTTGGTCCGTATGAACATGTGAAATGCGAAGCAACTTGCGAGACACTTGATCATGCACAAAATGAAAGTCAATGGCAATGTGTTTCATATGTCAGTGAAAAATAGGATTGGAGCATAAGTAGGTGGCTCCAATGTTGTCACAGTAGATTGTTGGAGGAGCTAGAATTGATACAGCAAGTTTACGGAGCAAGTTAGTGAGATAATTCACCTGAGCAGTAGCAGCATCAATGGCACGATATTCGGCCTCAGTTGAGGAGCGGGCTATAGTGGATTGTTTCTTAGAGCTCCAACTAACAGGATTGGAGCCAAGAAATACAACATAGGCGGATGTAGAGTGACGTATATTAGAATCACCAGCCCAGTCGGCGTCGACAAAGGCATGAAGTGCAAGAGTGTATTGAGCTGAAATGAAGACACCATAATGGGAGGTTTCCTTGTGACACTGGACATAATAGTGATTATTCTGTAGGCTGGAATAAGTTGACAAATATAGGGAATAATGCAACAGAAACTATAAAATTCTTTATTATTCAACAACTGAATGAAAATAACCCACAAGCCGGGTTATATAGTTAAATATTCAAAATTAGCGAAAATTTTATCAAAAATGGTAAATTTTAATATTCATACTAAAATAAAATACTTAATAAGAGAAATAATATCCCCAAAATCCGGCTCAAATCGAGCTCTTATTCGATGTCAAAAAGGCACTCGAAATATTACTATAAATGACAAAAAAATAACTTAAATTGATGATTCGGAAAGGAAAACAGCTGAATTTGGGTTCGAAATCGATGCTTACTGAGCAAAGTTGGGTGACCACGTCATGCGCGCCCAAAAGACCTTTTCGGATTGGGGTCATGGGTGTGATTCTGACAACCGTAGTAAAAGTTATGGCCAAAATACCAAAGCATGCCCAAAGATGGCCCCAATTAGGAAATATCTAATTATTTGTCAATTTTGCGCTGACCCGCCAACTCATGGTTTCTCAGCGCCATTAACGTACTATCAGACAGCTCGGCCTCATCTGACTTGGATCCTCTTGCATCACCTTAAGATACCGAAGAACTTTTAACATCAAACCAACGATTAGAAGTTAGTTTATGCATGAATTGAGCCAACTTGTTAACGACATGGCTAACATCAGGTTGTGTAAGAGAAAAACAATGAAGTGAGCCAAGTATTTGACGATACTCAGTTGGATCATGTCTAGAGGAACCATCATCAAGTTTAAGTATTTTCGAATTAGACAGTGGGGTACAAACTTCCTTTGCCTCTTGCATACTAGTTCGCTGAAGTAGCTCTAGAATATATTTTCGTTGACATAGGAACAAACCACTAGAAGTCCGAGTTGTTTAAACACCAAAGAAGTAGCTGAGCTTGCCATGATCTTTGAGAGAAAACATGTTGGAGAGCTGACTCATGTTGGAGAGCTGATTATGAAGAGTTGGAAGGTGATTGCTGGTGAGTATAATGTCGTCCACATACACAAGCAAGTACATGATACATGTAGCAACCAAGAAAAAAAAATCTTATGTTGTTTTCAAATAAGATTTTTTTTAGAACTAAAAAATAATCTGATTTATATTATTAAGTCGCTATGACCTTTCCTAAGAGTTGAAATTAAAGATTTATCACGATAGTAAATTTGCGCGTACTTGTCTTAAAATCTTAAAATTGTGATGACATATCTTAGGTCCAAAAGTTAAAAATAAGCTCCACGCACTTATTTACATAAAATATTTATTTCTTATGTATGTGTATAGAATTTATTGTCGATCCTATTTGGGTCGAATAAATAAAGCATTTTAGAAGTTGATAAAATATATCATATATTATATTTATTTTGAAGCTCGTGTGAAACAAAATAAATTGGAATTGAGAAGAAATGATTTTGAACTATATATATTCCAGTTGTCTTTGTAGGTAAAAAGGTAATCAAAATTCTATATTTTATTAAATAAAATAAAATAATAAAAGAGAAAACCTTAATTTCAATACACACACACACACACACAAAAGAAACTGCCATGCAATTGAAAAGTCACGTTACCCTTAAAATCTACCAATTGCCACTTTAACATTTCACTTATATTTGTTTTACTCCCATCTTGGTCATTGCCACTTGCCACTTGCATTTTTTTTCCTTCGAAAAGCAACAATTTTCTACAACCTGAGGGCCATGTTATCTCTCTCAAATTAAGTACTTATACATAAAATTATTTTGCCCTTTTTCCATGGACTTAAGGTACTTAGAATTTGCAAATTTTCTAAAGGAAAGGTTAAGAGTATGCTGCATTTTACTACAAATTGGCAGTAATAATGGGTATTCAGATTCCAAATGTTTGAGGTAGGGATGTTGCTTACGACACTTTTGTAATTAAAGTAAAATTATTTGTTTTCGAATTGCGTTAACTTGTTATTGTGTTGCTTATGATGAAAGCACCCTTTTGGTGGTTCAAATAAAAGATAAAGAGATTATGAAAGAGATTATTTTAACCCAAGATGAAGAGATTAAGAAACGGGTTATCAAAACCCGAGAGTAAGCGGACTGATTGATCACTAGTTCGCTAGAAATTGACAGTGACACAAATAACCAATGATTGTAATTCTAGAAAATATATTTTTATTTTTATCTATTTACATAAGTGTTTCCTATTTTGTATTACTTGTGACACTCATTCCTACTAAATTTACACGTTAGTTGATGGCATGGCAATGGTTTGGCATGGTGGCAAGTGCTCGGCAATTTGACGTACTCATTAAATTCTAATAATGACCGTAAATCTCTTGTGAACACGTTGATGACACATTTAAAATGTTAGATTTTCTGTTTCATCTAGCCTTATATACATTTCATGTCAACTACTAGTTAGCAATGTTGGATTGGCTATGAACGAAGTTTAAATATTGCTGAAATGAATTTTCAGATTTGTCCTTGTATTTAAAAATGACATAACTTGGGTTATCGTGCATGTTTTAGAGTGAAATCAATGGGGTTTAAAAGTTCTTTGAGTTCTGAGAATTTGGGGCGTTACAATACGAGTTCCCAAAGTGTAGATAAAAAGAGAGGTATCACTCTTAGAGTTAATAAATCCACAGGCAAGGAGAAATGAACGAAGTTCATTGTACCATGCCTGAGGAACTTGACGAAGACCATAGATTGCTTTATGTAATTTGCAAACATGAGAAGGATATTGATGATCAACAAATCCTTGAGGTTACTGCATAAAAACACATTTAGATAGAGTGCCTTGTAGGAAGGAATTATTAACATCCAGTTGATTCAAAACCCAACCACGAGTAACGGCAATAGTTAGAACAAGGTGAATGGCGGTTGGTTTTACAACAGGGCTAAAATTTTCTATAAAGTCAGTTCCTGGTCATTGATGAAAATATTTTGCCACAAGATGTGCCTTATACTAAGCAAGAGAGTCATCCGAATTCCTCTTGACCCATTTACACCCAACAATGTTTTGTGTAGAGGAGAGTAAAACAAGGGACCGAGTTTTGTTTTTCTGAAGAGCAAGATATTTATCTTTCATGGCATCACACCAATGAGAGTGCTTCTTGGTTTGGGTAAATTATGAAGGTTCTATTTGGGAAATGAGGGAAAAGATAATGGTATTTAGGGAGAATGGTTGTTTTGGTTTGTAGTTATTGTTTTGAGAACGAGTGACCATACGAGATGGTATATCTGGTTGATATGAAGGGGAATGAATAGCTTCTGTTTGCTGGACATTTTGGTTGATGTCGTAGCATGGGGAGGATGATTATCTAGGGTTAGGATCTGCACATGTTGTGGAGGAAGAAGATGAACTACTTACCTGTGTTGAAGAGTGTTGAGAAGCAGCTATATGAAAGAGCGAAGTGTAAACAACTTGTTGAGCAGGCAATGGATAGGTAGATGGAGTTTTTAGGAGCAAGTGTAGTGCACAGGGCATTAGGACAATAGAGTCAGGATCATCTTTGGCTGAAGCTGTGATGTTGTCTAAGTTCTTGTCGGTAAAAATTGGTAGATACCTTGAAAATATTTTTGAAGAGATACTTAGGCCAGGATATGAGTTAGTGTTGTAGGGAAATAGTTTCTCAAAAAAGACAACATGTCCAGATATAAAGAGACGATTTGAGTTAGGACCAAAGCATAAAAATGAGTGATGAGAAAGGGAAAATCCAAGATACACACGTGTTCGTGAGCAAGGTTCGAGTTTATGGGTGTTATATGAGTGAAGCCAAGGGTAACAAAGACATCCAAAGACTCTTAGGGAAGTGTTTTTGGGTTTGTGGCCAAATAATTTATGATAAGGCGTATCATGGTTTAGAATTGGTGTAGGCATTTTATTAATTAGGTATATTGGACTTTAGAAAGCATGAGACCAAAAATGAAGAGAGACGGCAACATTGTAGAAAAGTGTGAGCCCAGTTTTCACAATGCGACGATGTTTACGTTCAGCAGAGTCGACATGTTCAAGTGTGTAAGGAGGAGAGGTAAGATGTTTAATTCCATGATGAGTTAAGAGGTGAGAAAGTGCTTGATAATCTCCACCACCATATGTGTATACAGTTTTAATTTTTGAGTGAAAGTAGTTTTCAACCATAAGCACATATAAACTAACATAGATCAAACCAGCAACAAAAGGAAAAAAAAAAAAAAGGAATTTTCAATCTATTAATCATACAAATGCATCAATTACCAACGCATCTGCAAAAATTTACAGATGAACAGCACTCAGGAAATCGACCGCAGGTCATTAAAACAATTCACCAAATACGAAGCATCAATGCATAACCGGAGGAGATCTATGATTTCAATCAAGATCTGTTTCTATTTTTTTTTCTGAATTCATTATGTGCAAAACAAGCAAAAGAATTATAAAGGCAAAAACCCGAATCGCCACAAAATAAAATATAATTCATATCACAGATCTGCAAGTATCCAGAAAAAAAAAACAAAAAAACAAAAAAAAAAAGAGAGAATGATAATATTACAAACTTCTAGCAAAGATAATCCAACAAGTCAACTCCATTATTTAAGACACTGTTTGATTATATTACATTAGCTTGTGAGATTGAAGATAACTTGTAGATTGGACCTTCAGACTTCAAACTTTGACTGGAAAAGCCTTGAGAGGCACAGCCTTCTGTAGAGCAACCCCAAACTTTTCACTTATGTCCACTTCTTCTGGTTTCATTCCTTTTTCGGGTTTCCAGTCGAAGTTATGAATCATAGTTGCCACCATGAGAGGCAGCATCCGGGTTGCCAATGGAAATCCTGGACAAATCCTCTTTCCTGAACCAAAGGGAATGAGATCGAAATCTTGGCCTCTAATATCTATTTCACGTCTTAAAAACCGTTCAGGATCAAATGACTCTGGATTCGGCCAAATGCTTGAATCTCTACCAATAGCCCATATATTAACAAATATTTGTGAGTCCTTGGGGATTATATAGCCATTAATTTCTGTATCAACTTCTGCTTTGTGAGGTATCAAAAGTGGTCCAGTAGGATGAAACCGAAATGTTTCTTTGATCACTGATTGCAGATATGGAAGCCTTGAGATATCCGATTCTTTAATTTTGTTATTTCGTCCAACGACATCCCAGAGCTCATTTCTAGCCTTCAACATGACATTGGGACAGCGTATTAAATCTGTCATTACCCATTCCACAGTAGCAGCAGTAGTGTCTGTCCCTCCAACAAATAAATCCTAACATACAAACAGAAATCAGTGGATCGATTTCACATGAGTATAGACTGTTTAACAGAGTGCCAAGTGTAAAAGTTCATTGGATTTTGGACAAAAAAGAAAGTTAAACTAGCCAATGAAGCATTGCCATCTCAGCACCTATAAACATATCTGTACAAGTATCAATTTTGACAATATAATCATGTATTTAGAGTCGAGATATGTTTTTACTCACCAGAAGTAAATGCTTTATACGGTCTTTTGGAAATTCAGACGGGTTGCTTTGACTGTAATCAAGGAGGGCCTCCAAGAAATCATTTTTCTCGGCATAATCTGATGATGCAGCTCTTAACTTCAATCGTTCATTTATCTTACCTTCAAGTATCGAATATATTTGTCCAAAATAAGTCTTGGATTTATGCATTACGCGTTGTGGATCAAAGGACTTAAAAAAGGGGAAAAAGTCAACAAGATTAAAAGAAGCCACAACTTTGGTCATAGCTCGTATAGTTTCCTTTAATTCTTGAGTAGAATTGGAATCAAACTGAGCACAATCAACTGAGAAAAGAGTGGCTGACATGAGATTAAGAGCGGTTATAAAAGCAGCTTCACCAACATCTACTAGTTGATGATTAACACTACATTCATGGATGTAGTCACATAGTTTCTGCAACTTTTCTTGCCGAAGGCCCTGGCTTGCTTCTAGTCTAGGCACTGAAAAAACTTGTTCCTTGGATATTTTACGAAGAATTCGCCACTGGTTAGCCATCGGCAACCAGGCCATAGAGTGAGTGTTATGCTCATGTACTTCAGCTGCAGCAGGGATTCTCCGGCCTAATAAAGCTTGATGTTCTAGTACTTGTTTGGCGATTTTTGGTGATGAAACCACAATTGTATCTACGCTTCCTAGCTTTAGATACATTATAGGGCCATAAATTTTGGCCAGTTCGGCAAGTGATTGGTGTGGGTTTATGCTAAGTTGAGGAATGTTACCAATGATTGGAAAACGATAAGGGCCAGGAGGGAGCTTGCCTGATCTCCCTTTCCTCAAATTCGACATTAAGACATGAAAACATGTCAAGCCGACGAAAAGAAAAACAACCAAAAATTGTATGATATCCATATGAAGATTTTCTTTTTTAACTTGCTTCTCTTGTAAAGTGGGGGATTAGAACCACATATATATAGCTGTCATGAAACAAACTGCAGAAATAGACAAAAACCTAAGCATAGTAATATTTATAAAAAAATACATATTAGGTTAGAGTAAACGTATCACAATAATTAAGAGTTATACTACAAGTACCATAAAATTTGTACAGAATTGTTACATAATTTCACATGACACGTTATCGTTGGTCCTTATCAAAATTATTTTAAAAAGGCACCATACAGGTGTTGCCAATACAACAATTGTGAGCTGCATATGAAAAAAAATCCATATACGCGTGGAATAATCAAATAATTACTACCTAGTCAAGCACATATTGTTAGAATAATTCTATTTTGTGGACTTCCATTTGATTGCAAAATTTACGGGTTTGATGTATAGTTTGTAATAATACTGTGATTATACTCAGTATGTTAGTGATCACTTGGGTCATTGTACATCTTACGAGTTTTATTATTATAATGTAGTAATTTTAAGTATGTGGGCCAGAATTATGTAAATCCTAATTAGGGTTAAAGTCGGTAATGTGCCGACTTTATAATTTCCTATATAATTGTTTGGTCCCTCTCCCCTTCATATCGTTTTATTAACTTGCCACATTAACGGCTGATTATTTTTTAGGAGCAAGAATATTTATATATAACAATGTCTTCCGCATGTATGAATTTCAAACTATCAATTAATTATGTGATTCTTCTTCTTAGCATGTTTATATTGTCAAATAACAACACATTTGACAAGCATGTGGATTATTTGGGAAGAGTGATTAAAGTCGTAATATAAATTGTTGTAAAAATCGTTTGTGGGTATAGTCAAAATTTGAAGGTCATAGATGTTGAATGAAGATTTCGTCTAGTATAGAATCCACGTTGGCAGTTAGACTTTGTAAATTTTAATTTTAAAAAATATGATGGTGGAAAAACATGCAGAAAATTTAAACAAAAATAGAAGCATTTAAGACTTAGTTTGATAGGAATTAAAATCAATTTTTTTAGTAAACTCTGATAAAAGATAATGTTCAATGTAACACCCTAATTTTTCAAACATCTTGAGGTGTTACAAAAAAAAAAAAAAAAAAATTCATTTACTTTTATTTACTTAAAATGTGGAACGATAAAATTCTTTAATAAACAAAATATTGAAACATCCATAAATTTAAATTTGAATCATAAAATCGGGTCTTTAAAAAATTTTAACGTTCTCCACTAATAAATTCATTATTGATGTTATTGAACAAAAAAATACTAAATTTAAAGACAGTAAAACTTAATATATTCGTATGTCGAAATCTCTTGGTAGTCCATTACACCATCCTACCACAACTCTAATTGACCCGGACTAGCCTGTAAAAATTTGTAAGAGTGAATATTTTTAAAAAAGAACACCCAATAAGATATGTGCAACTTTCATTTGCAATTATATAACAATAACATAGATAATTCATACCACATTTCTCTTTATGGAGTATATCAGTGACCAAGCGAGATACCCGTCATTTTATTTTAAATTTTCTAAGGATTTTACATTCGTTAGGTCGAACTGAAGGTCCACTTGCAATTAATATATAAATTATTGAACATAAAAATATACGGAAACATCAATTTGCATGAAGGTATCTTACATTGATTGATCAAATGAGCTTTTAAAAAAATATACTAGAAATTTACAGCTACTTTATATGAAAGCTGCCGTGTAAAATTTCTTTGGTGGTGAATTATATGACAATTGCACACTATTTATAGTTGAAAAATGTAGTGAGTCATGGTGCAATTGGGATGAAAAATCGTTTTTATCACATTTGATAAGAATTGAATTTCTAGTAAACAAATCACAATGTAACATGTATACAAAATACTTAGTGGTAATTATATGAAACCAATCATTAAGTTTGACATTTTAAAAAATCAGGTTTTTGGCTTATTTAATCAAAAATCAGGTTTTAATTTCACAATTAATATTAATAATAATATTTTAAATCAAATTAATATATATACCCACCCCACCACCCACCCCCACCAAATTTATTTTAAATAGAAACCCTATCCAAACTCTAATCCATTTCATTTCATTTCTCTTCCCTATTTCACCCGATGCCTCTACCGCCACCGCTCGCCGCCTCCACAGTCAGCCACCTCTTCCCCTCCCTCTCCTTCCCGCCCTTCCCCACCCCTACTGCGAATGGCAACATCGGCTTCAGAAGCTTCGCAGTGACGCTGCTGCCGTTGCTTTCCCTCCCCCTCCCCTGCTGCGAATTGCAACATCAGCAGCGACGCTGCTAAACGGTAGCAGCGGCTGCTTCCCCTTCCCCTCTCTCTCTCTCTCCCTTCACCCTTCACCCTCACCCTTCCCTGTTGAACGGTAGCAGTGACGCGCAGCGACGCTGCTGCCTCATAGATCTTGCGCGTTTGTGTTTTGATTTGTTGTGATTTTGTGTTTTTCTTCATTCTCAAATCTTATTGTTAGTGATTTGCACATTGTGATGATTTTTCGAAAATGAAAATGGTGAGGTGGTGGTCGGGTTGGTGGTGGTTGTGGTTGTGGCGTGTTATAGATAGAAATAGAGATGGATGTCGAGGTGTTGGAGGCTGCGTGGTTGTCATAGTGGTGGTTCAGTGATTTTTAGGTTGTGATTTTGTGGTGGTTTCTCGGTTGTGGTGTGACGAATATGTGGACTGTGTGTGTGGCTGTGACGGCCGAATTGTGTGTGGCTGTTGTTGGATGTCGATAGTGTTATTGTTGGTCGGTGATCGCGACGATGAAGGTCGCAGCGGCGTTAAGTGGAAGGGACGAAGAGTTTCTGTGACCAACTATTTGGTCGATCTGTGACCAAGTAGTTGGTGGTATTTTGGGATTGGGGACAGGGTGTTTGGGTATATGTGACCAACTATATTGATCTGTGACCAAGTTTTTGTGGTGTAGTGAAATTGGGGGGACAGCTGTTTGGGTGTATGTGACCAACTATATAGTGTTTTGTGGTTAACTATTTAACTGTGACTTTAAAATTTGTTAATATGTGACTCAAAATATAATCTGTGACCAACAAATTTGAAAATCTATGACCAACAAATTTTCTTAATTTGTGATCAATTAAAAATCTGTGACCTCTAAATTTTTTCAATTGTGACCTCAAAATAATCTGTGACCAATTAATTTGATAAGTTGTGACCGAAAATTAAATTTTTAACTATTTAATAAGATATCTGTGACCTTGGAATCGGAGCAGTTACCGGAATTAAGTGCGGCCGAAGAACAGTCGCCAGAGTAGTCGTCGGAGCGGTGGAGGTGGTGGTGGTTGTGGGGGTGCGGTGGAGTGAGTCAATTATATAAATATTATATTACAGTTAAATATTTAATCTAATAGATTAATTGTAAAATATAATTAGTTAATTCATAGAAAAACTTGAGTTTTATAAATTTAAACCTTGGGGCTTGATTTTTGATTTCGTAAATGATAATCCCTAACCTATGAATTTTTCCCAAATACTTATCACAACAAAAATGTAGTTCTAATCCATACGTGTAGAGGTGTCAAGACGGACGGGCTGACCAGACCCGTAAAAATCGGTCCGGATCGACCCAGGACCGCGTGCCAACCCATGACCCGAGCAGGAGGTTCACGGGCCAAAGATATGTGACCCGTGGGTTTCGCGGGTTTAGACTTCACGGGCTGTGGTTAACCCGCTGACCTGTGAAAAAAAAAAGTATCAACCTAATTGGGATGTACTTAAACTATAAATTATAGTAAAAGTAGGTGTCAACCTAGTTGGGATACACTTATGCTATAAATATTTGATAATAGTAATTAGACATACATTTAGTTGTTATTTGTTTAAATTTAATTTAATTTTGCAAAGTTATAAATAATTCAAGTAACATTAAATTTGAATTCTATGTAAAAATTTCTTGATATAATTATGAATTTATTATTTTGTTCAATTCTTAGTTAACATTTAACAAATTTTTTTTTTTTTTTTTTGCTATAAATATGAAAAATTTTATATTTTTATAATTTTATTTATACAATCATACGGGCCAAACTGGGACGAACCGCGACCCGTGACACGCATGGGCTCGACCCGGATGGGTCAGGAGGCGGGCCTGGGTTGTAGTCCAAAATTGTGGGCCGACCCGTAACCGGCCTGGAACCCGCAGCAGGCGGGCTCTTTTTCACTCGGACCGTTACCGTGCTCACATGTGGCGGGCCGACCCGGCCCGAACCACCCGGATTGACACCTCTACGTACGTGATAGTGATAGCAAGTTGACTTTAAATAGAATTCTAAAAAAACAAAAAATAATAATTATCTCACATCCATTCACGTGGATATCATCATCCCAATTTACTTTGATTTAAAAATAAATTACAATTTTTTTGAACTTCAATATTTTGAGACTAATTTATCTGATTTAACTTTTTTTCGAGCATAATTTACATGATTAATTATGAGCTATCAAACGAGACTCATAGTGATATACTTTTTGTCGCTTTAATAATATCTAAATATTTAGCCCAAAATTTGAAGTTAATGCATATATCACTTTAGTTTCTCAACTTTTCAAAAATAAAAAAATATGGCATGTAAAATAATTAAATTTTATTCAAAAAATTTCAAGGCGTTACATTCAATGTATATTCGAAAAGTTGTGGATCTCATGAAATATGTAGTTAAAAATAATTATTGACTTTAATTTAGATTTTAATTTTTACCAAACATGGGCTAAATATAGAAGGCCATGACCCAAAAATTAATTTTATTTTTTCTTTTACATTTAAAGGTGAGGATGAGATTTTGAACTAAAAATCTCGAGAAACTAACTTCTAACAAAAAATAAATTAAAATTAGCCAAAGGCGCCATATGCGGGAGAGTGGTATATATCTCTACTAAAAGCACTATTTTTGGTTAGAGCAATGGGTAGATCTTTTCTATTTTCTAATGAAGTTGAAGTTGAAGTCAAACCACTCAATTTATGATTAACAGCGTACAATTTGAGTCGTTGAATTATACTCTTTATTCAAACCACTCATTTTATAAATTGTTAAGAAATTCATTTTCGTTACGGTCAAAGAAATAAATAATTGAACGTTTAATATACTCTTTATTCAAACCACTCATTTTATAAATTGTTAAGAAGCTTTCTGGTTACAGTCAAAGAAATAAATAATTGATGGTGCAAATACCTAAGCATTTAAGAAAAATCTTTTAGTTTGAAGTCATTACGTAACGTCATTGAATAATGATATGTTAAAATAAGGCTTTACCATTGACTAAGAATTGCAGACATATGAAAAATGCTCCAAATTAACACGATAAAATACAAGCCAGTGATATGATTGGTGAGATTTTAGGATTCTTTATACTCTTACCCAGTATTTTCACTTTTGCGTGTGTGAAAAATTATATATGATTCTGCAAATTTATTTTATGGATATAGTAGAAGATGTCTAGTCTATCATTATTCTTTGATTTTGGAAATCTTCAAGTAAATCTTTGAATTATTTTATTATATTTTTTTGTCTATTAATTTTCTTTAAACCAGGACAAGGTTGACAAATTGAGGATTTGGACAAAAAAATATCCATAATGATATGATGAACACATCACTTACATATGGGGAAGGGGCTAGGAGAGGAAGATTCCATTATATTTAGGCTTAGACGAGTCGGGACATGTTCAATTGAAGTTTAGCTATGTCGACAATGAAAATGAAGAACATGTGAGGACGGATGAAACTGTTGTTGGCATAACGGACAAAAGGAGATAGAAATGACAACGGAGATGACATTCCCATACGTGGAAGGATTGGTAGTGTTGAGAGTTAATCCTTTCATGGCTAGAAGATTGGGTAAACATTTGCACGGCTATAGGCTATAACTTGTGCCAATTCTTCTCGTAATCTTATAGATTTCTTATAACTGAATATACATCGGATAGTATTGTTATTAGGTACCTCACCAATTACATTACATCCATATGCCCCCTCAACTAGGGGTAAGTGAGATCATATTGTTTTACATTTCAGCTAACAAATATTCTTGGATTCAATCATTTCTTTTCCTATTCGATAACATTACTGTACAGAATTAGTCAATACAATGAACAAGATCAGAACTCCCCTCTTTTTTTTTTTATTATTATTATTCTCAGTGCTTTCTAATCCTCGATAACAAATATGCGATAATTGAAGGAATACATAGCGAAGAGCGTTTAGTGAGCAAAGAAAAAATGATTTTAGACTAATATAATTCACCTTAAAGGCTTAAAACCATGTCTAGCATGAGACTGAACGTCTAAATCCATCTAGTTGATTGAGACAGACATCAGGGCTGGACCTGAGGAGAGGCCCAAGAGGCTTCCGCTTCAAGCCCAAATTTTTTAGGGGCCCTTTTTTTCTAATGACCTAAACCTAAGCCTTCAATAGCAACCTTCAGGCCGTCATTCACTTACGTCCAGTTGAGAGACGAGCCCAGAGTCCAGATAGAAGAAGTTCAAGAAACGGCAGTGGAAACTGGAAGTTTCGAGGTCCGGCATTTAAGTTGTTGCTTCTTTGAGTTCTGGCATTTCAGTGTATGAGAGTTTGAGCGACTATTTTGTTTTTCTTCTACGAGCTCTTTCGTTCCCAATTGTTTATCATTATTTAATATGATGAGATAATAATTATTCGCATTCCACCTTGTATCTGTTGCTGCCTTGCCGGAAGGTTTGGATTTACAAGCAATTTATGAATGTATACATATACACTTAGTTTTCAAAATGGCTTCGTTTAGATACAAGCAACTTTGCAGTTCTTAGATACTGTCAAATGAAGGTTAATTTGATCAAGCTTATTTTGTTGAAACTGTCTAAGAATTTCGGGACACTCTTAAAAGATAAAATAATTTAGAATATTTTAAAACAAGAATGTGTGTAGATAAACCAGCTTGTTAAGATAAAGTTGGCTAGCACAGTTTATTTTATTATGCACATTATGATTCCTCTTGTTTTCTCGAGTGCTTGATCATATTTCTTGCAGCTACATCACACGCTCACTCTGTTGTTTTGATGAATTGATCTTGAGAGAAAATGATTTTCTACATCTTTGATAGGCTAAAAGTGACTTACTGGTTCTTTTACTTGCCATCTTTTACAGGACTCCCAAAAATATGCAGGCATTGTTGATGATTGCTGTCACGATTATGAGACAATAGACATTCTTAATGGGACAATACTACACCCATTACTTGAAGAGCTTGTTATTACTCCATTTTTCCGATATTTTAAGGTTGGGTATGAACCAATAGTGTCAATTGGAAATGCTAGCAGAATGACCAAACACTAAGATCAAATTTACTAGTGGATGAACAATGCAACTCCTGAGATGAAACTACCTAGAACAAAGGACATTGTTGTCAATGATCACATCTGTATAAACTATCAGGATATCTGACTACCATTTACACCAAATGCTAAATGGTTTTACAAAGTCCAAACCATCCCTTACAAGATTAGGATAAATATTGCAAAAAAATGATTGTTATAACAATTATTCATGTTGATATTCATAAACAGAAATCACTATACAGTAGAGAACCATTTTCGTAATGAAGCATATAATAAACAAAGAAATCACTATACAACAGAGAACCATTTTCGTAGTGAAGCATGTAATAATAAATATCACAAAAGTAGCAAGGGTTCTCCGGAGCCCACTTGTCGTCTACTGTCACCTTTTATGCCATGTAAATATTGCAAGCAGAGCATTTTCGATAACGCGACTTGAACTGAAATGTCACCAATGGATAGGCTACTCGATTTTGACTCACATCTCTTAATACAATTAAAAGCTTGCAATCCCCCTTGATAAACAACATAAACCAGTTCGAATAATTAAACGCAAAGGGCTTTGATCAAGATGAAAATCCAGCAAATACATAAATTGCATACTTCATGTCAAAACTGCAATTACAAATATATCCTGTCACTTCTAGGTTCTACATTTACATTCACTAAGCCTCTGTTTGGTAGGGATTGTAATCTAAATTTTTATCCAAGTCAAGTGAACAATTAATTTTAACCACATATTTCATCAACTTTTATCAAAATCTATTAGAAATTTGATTTTAATCCCAGTCAAACAAGGGCTAAATATGTAACAAAAGTAGGGCAAATGTTTGCACACCGTGACAAGTGGAAAAAGGGAAGAAAAATAACATAAACCAAACAAATGGTGCTAAATGAAGCAGTTACCAACAATCACACCAACTTGACAAATTAAAGATGATGGCATCCCAGAAGTACCTAATGATGTGGAATGGCTATATTTCATGCTCCTCAGTGTACTTTTCAAAAGCTTGCATCCTTTAAGTTACAAGACACAGAATGTTGAGAGTAATAATTGATCGTTATAAGAAAATTAAATAAAAAGGTAGGTGGCGCTTAAATTAGTAAATAATATAAATAACAACAATCTTCAATACTAAGAAAAGCCAATGGCAACATATGAAAATTCTTCAAATTTTATGAATGGGCTTTTAGTGGAGTTGACCTGCACATACAACATTTTTATCTTGACAAAATTTTGTATTCCAACTCTCTGATCCTAATCCTAGGGTCTTAGAAATCCAGGTGACTGGGAACAATGAGATAATCGTGGATGGGAGGACTACAGTGAATTTGGCACTCCAGTACGAGTTAGTTAAATACAGGTCTTCACACAGCCCGCCAAGTTAGGAATCACAGGCATGTTCCTAACTGGATATTGAATTTGTGAGCAACATGTTCGATCAACATAAACCCCATTAAGAGATAGAAATCAAGAAAAAAGAAAGAGAATATACCTGGTGACAGTAAAGATATACAACACCAAGTCGAAACCTTAGGTCCAAAACCTTGTTTTTGCATGTGAAGAGCCTTTAAACACAGGCAACCGTAATTTTTCACTGCCCAAAAGTGCCTTTCACTTTTGTTATTGAAAAATGCGTAGTTCGACCCTAACAACAACTAGAGGGGGGTGAATAGGTGTAGAATGCGGAATTAAAAAAATTTACGAATTAAATAGCAACAAGTCATTTTTTAATTCTTTTTTATATGATTAAACATATAAGTCATTTTAGTCCTAAGTTTGAATACCGCAATTTATATGATCAATCAATAAACAAAGCGAAAGGAGTAAATCAACACCAGGATGATCACGGAGAAACCCAACTGGGAAAAACTTCGGCCACTTTGCTAGTTAATCCACTATAAACGATTTTAACAACTTACAGTCTATCAGACTAGACGACATGTACTATCTGATCTCCCAATTGCACTCCTTATAGTTATCCCTGGATCTCGTGCTCCTCTACACCAATCCTTAGCTATTGTCGTCAAAACTCTCCATGGAATCTGCTACCGTGCAGCACTCCTAAACTTGTGGAATCGTATATCTCTCGTGGATCAACGAAGAACACCTTATTCTTTACAGACTGGAACTCCAGTCAAATTTTCTCGATCTTCAGAACTCTGACCAGATGTAAAGGAAATATAGTTTTGGTATTTGGATTATGTGAACGATGTTTTCCTCACCAAAACACTCTTACGGATGAAGGTTGAAAGATAAAATAGAATGAATCTCTCACATATGAAACTCTCTCCATGTAATTTTCATACAGATGTGTTTTGGTATGTATAGGTAGGATAGGAAATGAATTGACCAAGTAAAAAGCCTTTAAATCGCGAAATAAAATTTTTTTGGATAATACTGTCGCTCGAGCGAGGGTTCAACGACAGTAGAGTAAAGACTGTTGCTCGAGCGAAGGAAGGGCGATAGTCCAGCAACAATGTTTTTGTTTTTGTAGCTCGAGTCAAACCTTAGCAACAGTCTAGTGAAAACCTGCGCCGTTTTTCCTCCTTTTGTCATTCTCTAACTCTAGACCTAATAACCCTATTTTCAACTATATGCACATTACTCATTGACTTTTAATATAAAATACAATTCAATCCTTTTTGTTCACAGAATTGCCAATTAAAAAACATCTAAAACCTAACAAACTCTCCATTTGGCATTTTGTGACAAAACTACTAACTACGTCAATGCAGTAATCAAAAATAAATTATAGACTCAAAACCTATGACAAACTAACTGATTTGAACAATTCTGCAGTTTAATCATCACACGTTTCCTGAAACAAATAACTCAATATGTGGAAAACATTATAATAAAACAGTTCAAGCAATTTAGGCAATTTATGAATCAATTAGATTTGTTCAATTTTAATATGTATACTAAATCAAGATATAGTACCAATGCAATCCAATATACCACGAAGATACATTGATACTACTAAAACATCAAACTTAATTTAGCAGAATTGAAATTAAACCATAAAATGCCTTTGAGTCAAATAAAAATCAATGATCAATTATTTTATTCAGTAGGCAAAATGTATCTATGTCTCTTACCAACAACCCCTCAAGCAGAAAATGCCAAACTCAATTTCATTTTTATATATATATCAAAAATTTATATACTGATTTTTGATAAATAGTTACATCATGTAAGTATCAACAAAAAAATCTAGATATCCATTATTTACTCTTTCCTATCAACAAAAGTACATAAGTTCTGCCAAAATATCTATCTAGAACTATTTACCCCTTTTGTCACACAATGACAAGGGGTAAGCCTAGAACTAGGAAGCACCAATAGCAATATCAAAATCTATCATCTCCTCAGAAGCAGCGTCATCCCAATGATGACGAATCCATCGAAGTTCACACTGAATGTATCTAACAGCACCTTGAAGCATAGCGAACTCGATAGTGTATCGATCAACAATAGCACGCAACTGCATAATCTCTACCATCATACGAGCCTACTACTAGTTAAGCACAGTCATCCAACCCAAAAGAGCGACCGAAAGGTCAATAGGAGCAGATGCAAAAGGTGCAGACTCAAGAGGATGAGGAACTAACTCGGACGGTGGAGGAGGAGCCAAAGTAGAAGTAGAAGGGTTATAAGAGGGTTGAAGAGTAGTCGAGAATGAAGGGAAATCGGAGCGATCAAAGGTCATCAATCGGATCAGCAAGCACTGTCGAGTTAACGGGCTGTGCGAGCTCAGTAGAAGCATGAGACATACTCTGTGTAATGGTAGTGTAGCCAATCGGCCAGTAAACCTATCTCGGAACCCCCTTGGGAAAAATGACTCCTAAGGTCGTCAATAAGTGATATATCAAACAAGCATAAGGCAGCCCAACCCTCGTCCCTGTAGTACGAAAGGCCCTCAAAATCTGCGGGCATATGAAGGAAGGTAAATCAATGAAACTGCCATGTAGAAGGGCATAAAGAAAACAAGCATTCTCTATCGGTAATTAAGAAGTGTGGAAAACAGGCCAAAAATTCATACACACAATGCGCAACAGAATTCGGTGCTCAATCGGAAGAGAACCAGTGCGAATCGCACCTGGACCTCCATCCAACGGTGTGTTAAACACCATTGAATGGACTAACGAGTCAGGAGTGAGATAAGGGAATAAGGGGTAGACGACCCGGGGAATATGAATAAAACTCGAAATAATGTCAGAAGTAATCTTAATTGTCCTACCCCGAAGAAAAATCCTAGAAGTCGAACCACTAACATCATAGGTGTTAGCGCAGAACTCCTAAACTAATAGACTCAACTGGGGTACTGACTCAACTAATAGAGGCTCCCAATCTCGAGAAGTGAAAATAACGGTGAAGTCAAGGGATACGTCAGACATAATGACCTCGAGCTCGAAAAGAACGGGACGCAAAGAGAACTGTGGCCCAAATACGTCTTGGGCGACAATGGAATAAACCTAGACCTACTATAGGAAATGGAGGTACTAGAAGTGGAAGGGGTCTTGCGTGCTCTCTCAAGCGGCATCTGAAAGAAATGAATCACAACTTAAAACCTCGATACAAAATAAACTAATGCACGATATGCATGAATGCACGCAAAATGAGGCAAGTACGACAACATGCAACGTGCCTGAACATGAATGCATGACGACATGTAGTGATGCCTAGACGTACGTGACGTGAAGACGTGACATGTGCCAAGATGTCTAGACGCAGTGACGTGATGTCGCGACGAAATGACGTGACGTCACCGTGCGGTGTTAACATGAACACACGACTCCAACACACAAACCAACACCAACAAGCCACACACTCCAACCAACAACATACAACCCCAAATGAATTCAACTATGCAAAGATCAAAATCGACTCTAAAGTAAAATGCACTCCAAAATCATCCAAACCAACAACCAAAATCTCAATGCCTCCAAATCACCAAACACGTTCACCTAATCCCATGCCATTGTCTTCAACTAAAAATGTAATGTGAGTGACTAAGTGAAGAACAAGCAATACATCACCAACAATGTGCAAAAACTGCAACTAAACCTCGATTTTCATTGAACAATCATGCAACAAATAGTGATAAACTATGACGATGTTCAAAATGTGTAATGCAACAACAATTACCCAATCAATAATGACCCAAAAATACGAAAAACTTCAAAGAAAATTGCAAAAACTTGAAAAACTCCAAGATTTTAGAAGTTTACCTTTGAAACTGGTTTGTTTGAGGAAATGACGCCTTAAGGAAGTAATTAAGGATGAATAATCAGTGGAGAATGTCAGAATTTAAGATGGGTTGGCGATTGTTGAGAGAAATCGAGTGAAGAAATGGTGAAAAATGCGAAAAAAAACCCTTGAAAAAAAACCTTTCCATTGAAAATGAAGGTCTGTCGCTTGAGCAATAGTCGAGCGACAAGTGAGCGAGGAAGCTTCTTCTGCTATCGCTTGAGCGTGTTCCAGCGATAAGCTGGCGAAAAGGCAAATGTCAAAAATAACACTTGAATTTTAAAAATTAAGAAAAATAGTATTTTTTTTTCTCAATCAATAACACGCAAATTAAGCTCACGACACCTTGGATTAAAATCATGTATGCAATCACAAGTCAAGCATTATCAAAAAGACTTTCACACATACTCAATTAAGTTCAAGATGGAGTAAAGTGTGTAAATGACTCGTGTGTGTTAAGTACCACTAGTTTCTTGTGAAAATGACCTCCAAACCTTAAATTTGTGAGAAATGACATGCTAACATCATTGTCAAATAAGTATGATCCATACTGGTGAAAGTCAAACCCAAATGAAATTTTAGGACCTAAAAACGAGCTCAATTATATGATAAGTCTTCTTTTCTCCCCCTCAATTTGAGCATATAATAATTTTTATTGTTTTTCTCATAAAAACATCTTATGTGCATTAAGCGAGCTTAATTACTCGAGTCGAGTAGGCTTTGAACAAAAGTAAAAGATGAACCAAATAGGCTACAATTTTTTTTTTCAAACAGTGCAGGAAAACTTATACCGAGATAAGGTCATCTAAATGTAGGTCAATTCACGTTCGAAGTCACCCTACTAACATGTGATAGTCATCCCAAATCTCATACACGCGGTCCAAACTCACTTTCAAGATCTTAGTGTGTGCTATGCAGATGATTACATGACGACACATACGCAATACTCCACATTAAACCGTACCAAGAAATGGAAATATTGTAAAATAGATAAATGCACACTTGGTTACACATGCCATGTTTAAAGTCATCACGATGTGTCGTTTGCCAAAAAAGAAAATATTTTTTTATTTTTCCCATTTTCAAAATTTTTTTAAAACAATACGCATAACAAATAAATGCATAAGAATAAAAACGACAAAAATACTCAAAAATAAATAGAATGCATGCATGAATGAATGGACTCAATGGACTACACATGCATGCACCTAAACACTGAATCAAAGTGAAATTTGTATGCCCTTACCGTGAAGAGCAAGACCATTTTCACGACTTTCCAAGTCGCTCCTCTTAACCCAAACTTTCTAAAAAGTAGATGTTAATTGGGTTAATCGAGTCATCATCTTAGTTAAGTGGCTAACTTAATTGGTAAGAAAGTCAACATTGCTAGTGAAATCTTGATTCTTACTTCTAGTCACACGGTTATGACATCTAGGTTTAGTATGTCTCAGTGCACCACAGTGGTGACAAGTGCGAATGAACCTAAGTTCAACCTGCTCGGTGGTTGTTATCGAAAAGTAGGATGACTGACCCTACACTGCCCGATAGCTTTCAATCCTATGGTCTGCTTACCTGTGGTTTTAGGATATACAATCTCACGAGCTTTGTTAGTGGCAGGAACGAATGTGGTCCTTGATGTACTAGCAGTAGTATCATGGTTATCAACATAATCTAGACCATGCCTATTTCCACCAGGCTTGTTCATCCCAATCAGATTGTCCAACTTCTGCGAGCCACTTATAAACAATTGGAGTTGAGCATTAGATTTATCAAGATCAGTAGTTAATGATTTAACTTTAATTTTCAAGTTTTCATTAACCAGCTTCAACTCACTCAATTTTCTAATCGAGACATGAAGGTCACTTAACAATTTTTCTCGTTCAAGTTCAAGCTCAAGCTCATTCACCTTTTTCAAGATGGCTTTATTGACTTTCTTAATTTTGAGACTCTGCTCAAACAATTTACGATAAAACTCGTATATGTCGATCTCATCATCAGACTCTTTACTCTCATCCTCTTTTTCAACCTTCTCAATCTTACGGTCAGATTCAATTGTAGCAATCGAGGTGAAGGTCATGAATTTTTGTTCATCCTCACAACCATATATCTCAATCTGAGAACTAGAATCCGACTCCTCATCACTCATGGTCACGGCAAAAGCCTTACGACGTTCTTTACCCGAACTCCTCTTTAAATTAGGACATTCACTCATAATATGACCGATAGCACTCATAGCATTAGACAGATTGAGATTTCGTAACGGAGTCCTAGAGGTGTTTTTTCTCAGGGACCTCACTTTTCCGCTCTTGAGGTTTTCTTCTATTCATCATCACCTTCTGAAATTTTTTAACGAAATAAGTTATTTCGTCGTCCTTAAGGGTCTCAATATCAATGGACTAGCTCCTCTTCTATAAGTCTTCATGGAGATGAATTTGATCCGTACTATCTGATCTCCCGACTACACTTCTTACAGCTCTCCCTGGATCCCGTATTCTCTTGCACCAATCCTTAGTTGTTGTTGCCAACGCTCTTTATGGAATCTGCTATCCTGCAGCACTCATACCCTTGTGGAATCGTTTATCTCCCATGGATCAATGAAGAATACCTTGTTCTTCACAGACTGAAATGTGCACCAAACAGGGGCTCAATATTAACAACTTGATCAAACAAAAAGCATAAACTACAATTCCTTGTTAACAAATACTTCATTGTCACGAATTAAACGATCAACTTGACTTTTTTGGGGCCAAATTCACCATATTTAAGACAATATTATATAAACATATGTACTTTGAAGATAAATATTGAAATTCAAACAAGAAACTATGGTTCATATAGTTTATTGAGGTAAATTACTGAATTAATCAATACAAGAAGCTTCATGTGGAAAACGAGCAGACAGATCAATCAATTGCTCTCTCTATTAACCTAATAAATCAAGCTTTAAGTGGTTTCACCCTTTTAATTGTAGCAAAGTTGTATAATTTATCAATTCTCCCTAATCAGATAGGTCAGCTTTTTATGTAAAAAATGGCCAATTTGAAAAAGAAAGTCAAATATACTATTTAAGTGGTGAAGGGAGCTAAGAAGCACGGATACAAATACGTAATTTGGATACGATATGTCGATATGTATTATAAAATTCAACATAATTTTATTAATATAAAAAAAATTAATATAGAAATATATTAATAAAAATAAAATAAAATACCAAAGCTCTTTATCTTAAGCATTAATTCTCGAAACTTCATTTTCTTCAACATCATCAACATCTATTTTTTCATTATTATGAAAATCGATTCTTCAACTCATTGTAGAGTTATTTTATTCATTTCCATAGGATGCACAAAAGAGTAAGTACTCCAATTTCTTTCGGCACTTGTCACGCATTTTCTATAACGTGAATTATACCACAAGTGTACGTGTCAAGTTTTGTAATATAGTATTGGAGTAAAAGTGTCGAACCCACAGGGATTGATATTTGATTTTATACTAAGTACTATAATTATTTTAATTTTTAATTTATTTAGAGAAACAAATTTTGAAATCAATATTGTTAAATAATCTAACGATGACTTTAGTAATGATTTCAACAAACGCAATGTAAACGGATGATTAAATATAAGAAAGGCCTAAGGAATGATTTCACCTAACTTTTAGTTATGATTCAATTATGTCTAACTATTCTAGTCAATTTTCTCATGTTTAAAAGCAAAATCCTAATGTATTTCTCTCCCTTCTCTCGAGTGCCAACTAGATTCAATTCCATTATCACTATTCCGAATTAAAATCAAAGATTTTATCAAGTTCATGATTCTTTTATGAAGTAAGTTTCATAGATCCTATACTTTCTCTTGAAACACGTAAAATCTACAATGTGTCAATCCTATTATTCCACCTAAATTTCTCTTTCTCGAGTGTCGAGATTGACTAGCATCTATTCATTCAATTAGTGGCCAATTAATTGAAAGCATTAATTTCATGACATAATCAAGCATATATGAAAAATCAAATAGAAATAATTAAGACAAAATCAAATCATAATATCAAGTTTGGCTATATCAAACCCTAGATAAATTGTTTAGTTTACGATGTAATTCATAAAATCTAAATAATTTATATGAGAGACACAAGAAAGAAGGAAAAGATAAACTCTTTTGAAGCTTTAGTTGGAATTTCCCTTGATATTCTTCGCGCTTCCTTTCTTGATTTCTTGAGTCTCTTGATGTTTTGCCACTTCCCAATCCCCCTTAAATTGTGTGTTGAATTCTTTTTTTCAAAAGTGGTCTTCGGGGTTGTATTTGTATCCTCATGAATTTTTGAAAGGGTTGGAGTTGTATTGGGCCAAGAAAAGAATCCCAAAAAAAAAATCAAAAACCTGTTTTTCACACAGGCAGCGTCTCGGTGGTTCTGCAGCAAAACGGGTGCGACGATGCCAAAATCGGCACTGTGGTGCCCATTTTCAGGTGGAAAAATTGTACTGCGCGTCCTTCAATATTTTCATCATAACTTTTTCTCTCGATATCTGATTCAGATGATTCAAGATGCTTTGGAAAGATAACTCAAAGAGATACAACGTTGTTTTAGTTATCAATTTCCAATTCAAACATTTTCTATGTGAAAAATGAGTCTAAATATGAAACTACAAATTAGGAGCATAACTTTTTCGATTGGAAAATGATGTGTGATCGAAAATTAAAATAATAAAAAAAAGTATCCAGTACGTATTGAAGGGTATTAGAGGGTATTGGAGCTTGCATACGTATCAGATACGGGTACGTAACAAGTTTACAAGTATGGTGCTTCTTAGGTAGGGTGTATTTGTTTTCCATGTTTCCTGCAAATAATGTCACTAAATTACTAACATCAAAAAGTTAAGCTACCACAAACTGTAGAGAAGAGACTGCAGTGAGTAGAGCTCGACAAAATCAGTTGAACTTCTCAAGAAACAAAACCACAAAAACAGACAATTGCAAAAAATGATCCATAAGCCCAGAAAGTATTCAAAGTTGGTTTTATGCAACATTAATGTCAAAATAGTCTCAGGTCCTGCTATTTAATATTGATCCACATTGCAATAACACCGAAGTTAATATTTATGACAGACCCCCTGGAGACTGTTGACTAATTACTTTATCAGACTGCATTCCCATCACACCACGTAGGGAAAAAAAAAGAAAGAAAGAGAATCTATTGAAGTAACGTCACCACATTCAATTCTGATGCTCATCTACAAAATTGCATAACTTATCTTAGAAAGTAGCAAAAATAAACCTGGAAAAAACTTATGGAACCATAGAAGTTTCGGCATATTAGATAAAATAGGATACTATATGCCCAACCAAATACAACAAATAAATTAATGAAAATAGTAATCAACAAAAAAGAAGAAGGAAGAAAGTGTCCTTTATTACACTAAAATTGGATTTGTGTGCATTTCTGAAACTTGTGATGAATCTATAGCGAACTCATCATCCTCATGTTCCTATTCCACAAAAATATTTGTCAGGTATAGTTTGACAAATTAAACATCTAAACTAGGAAAGCAAATTCACCTTGAAAGCTTCCTCAAATGCCTTATTTACTATCTCCTCAAATATTTTAAGTTCATCAACCCTGTTACACTATGAATGTCAGAGGTCAGATCCTTTATGGAGCATGTGGGAAAGATACAGTCCAGAAGCAACAAGTAAACATATGCATGTTTATAATAGCAATCAATTATTTAGATAACTAACTTACTAATGTTTCTAAGAAATATGGGAAGCCAGCGAAAGAAAAAAAGGAGACAAAGAATGATGGCATTTCCTTCAAGACATAGAGAGAAATGCTGAAAAGATAACAACTCAGTGACTCACCATGAAAGGAAAAGAGAAACAGTCAGCAAAAAGGCCATTTAAAATCTGCTTACAAAGCTCATGAAAGACCTCATATTGACTTAAGTATATATTTTATTCAGAACTCATCACTGAGAAGTTATTGACAAGGTTATGTTCATGGAGGATGCTAAAGATAACATGAATGGAGAGCTCAACAATGAGGATATTAAACATTTAATGCAACAAGCAACGATGCAGCTGCACATTGCATCAGTTTTTAGGCAATTTTTTTTACAATAAACCTCTTTACACTTACGAGATTTCATCTTCGCATGTTTCAGCAAAATCACTGGGTAGTTCTTCCTTCAGGCTCTACAAAAAACCAATAATCAATGTCAAGAAAGTTTCTGAAAATATGGGCAATGATTAAATTATTAGATTCTGCAACGTGGTGGTTGTTATTTGAACTCTAAGAGAAAGAAAAATATCAATTTTCATTCATACATAATGGAGCAAGAAACCGTCTGATACATATTTAACAACCATCATTCTTTTACATCACAAAAGTGTCTAACCAACCACTATTTTTACCTACTTCCACCTTACACATTTGACAGCTGCTTTATCACTACAGCACCTTGCTTTACTTAGCTTGTAAAATATAACTTGAGCTAGAATTTAGTACTAATGACAACAACAGTATCAATCCTAAATGTCAATACTCCTCCTTGAGACTTTTGTTGGAAACACTAAGGCAACTCCTCAATGTTTCAAATCTTCCTTTAGGCAATAACTTAGTGAAAATATCAGCACATTGGTCCTCAGAGCTGCAATGCATCAGTTCTACATCCTTCTTATCTTGAGTTTCTCTTATTGAATGATATTTGATTTTTATGTACTTTGTCCTTCCATGAAACACCAAATTTTTCACCATTGATACAGCTGACCGGTTGTCACAAAAGATGGTTGTGGCTTCATCTTGTTTGTGCTTCAAATCCTCCAACACTTTCCTTAGCCAGATAGCTTGATTCGTGGCCTTTGAAGCTGCTATGTATTATTCTGTCTCTACAGTGGATTGAGCTATGGTTATCTGCTTCATGGAATTCCAACACACTATGTTTGAATGTTAGGTTCCTAAGGAATGTTAAGGAGAATTCTGCAACTACTGGAATTACTGAAATGAAATGAGATTTAAATGAAGAAGATTATTTATATTGAATTGATCAAAGAAGACACTACAAAAAGGGAATGGCTCCAAGGCATTCGAAAGGTCTGGACTCTCCCCCTTAGGCTCAACCAAAATGTGAATGAATATTCCCCGCCCCCTCTCCCCCTACTCTCACATTTATTGACTCTACCTCACTCCTTCAATTCCCCAAAATAACCCTAGTAACTAACTGATAACAAACTAAGTTTGATTCCCTGCCACACCTCCTGCACTACCACCTCCTTTCTTTCTACTCGTGTATGTAAATATGATAGGTGGTCTATCATTACCCCCTTCGAAATCCACCTTGTCCCCAAGGTGGAAGTCAGGAAATTGCTGCTGAATCACTTCCAGTTGCTCCCAAGAAGATTCATGGTCGGGACGATCCTTCTATTTGATCAGCACCTCTGCCCCTTAGGAGAAGACTCAGTCTGAGTTCTGACCCCGCAAACTTGCTCTAGTTCAAAAATGGATTCTTCAACACCTATTAGCTGGGATGGCAGCTGAGTTGTCGGATGAGCATCCCTATTTACCCTTCGCAATTGCGAGACATAAAACACCGGATGTACCGCTACTAAAGGAGGTAGCTTCAGTCTATAAGCCACCTTGCCCACCTTCGACTCTACTTCAAATGGCCTATAGTAGCATGGATATAACTTCTCAGTCAGCCATTTAGCCACAGATTTCTGGTGATAGGGTCTCAGCTTGAGATATACCAAATTCCCAACATCAAACTGAACCTCGCGACGGTGTGAATCAGCCTGCTGCTTCATCCTCTGTTGTGCACGCGAGAGTTTCTCAAGGTAGCTCTCCATGGGTGGATCTTTCACTTCTCTTGCATAGTTTCTCAAGGTATTTTTGGAACTTTTCCCTATATGCTGGCCAGCAATGATGGTATCGATTTCTCTGATGGGTAAGTTGTCAATCTTGGTTGGAGGCTCCTTCCTCGGCCTTTGGCCTCTTGTCATGTTCCTATCTTCTTCATGCTCCCTTCGAGGCGATTCATTTCGATGGTTCTGTATTGCCTCGTTGTGTCGAGGCTCCTGTCTAAGTGGGGGAACATCCCTTTGTACACGGTGTGCATTCCTATCTTCGCCACGTAGGCCAACATGTCCTTCATGATATGGCCCGAACATGCAATTTTCGGTGTTGTAGCTGCTGGTTCGATGATATGTTTAGTATTGCCGATGGGTAAGCTCGGTTGTTTATGAGTGTCAAGTCTAACCTCTTCGTATGCCAAAGAGAGCACATCAGTTAGCATGGCAGTGGCAAACGCTTGCCCCAAGGTGGGGGCTATAGTATGTCCTGCTTGGGTCCACTGTTGATCCACCAAATGAGATACAGGTCCTCTTCACTGCCTCTAGGGTAATGGAAGCCCCATTGAGGTTCGGTTGAGATGATTAATAAACTCTTCGTTGACAATTTCACTTCTCATCGTTTCCACCAACGCATCATAAGTGGTGGGGTTCCTATTCCGCACATCCATCCAAAATAGGGTATTCATATTGAGACCTCCCATTAAGGCAGAAAAGGCCTCCCTATTAGTGACATGCTGACAGTAAGTCATTTCGTATATGAAACGAGCCGGTAACTTTTCAGGGTTTTCCTTTCTTGTTGCCTCATATCATACAGCCTCTAGATAAGGGATTCTCCTTCCTTGTTCGACAAGTATTGGTTCAAAAAATCTTTTTTTAGATCTGGCCAACTCCTGATACTTCCAGCTGGAATGCAGCTATACCAAATTTCGGCAGCTCCTATTAGCTTGAGGTGGAAAGGTCGACATTTCAACTCTAGCTAGGCTCCTTATAGAAACATTTACGTCTTATAGTTGTTGAGGTGTTTTGTCGAGTCGTCTTTCCTTTCGTACTTGGGTATTTTTGGCGGCATAAGTGGCTAGGATTGGTTACACATCTCAACTCTTGAGAAAATGGCAAACTCTCATCATCGTCATCTAGCTCGAACGATCTACAATGGCCATCGGAGTCATTTTCCTCTACCTCATACTGAGGCTATTGTGTTCCAGCTTGATTTCTTGCATTTGCGGCGTCTCTTCTTTCCTGCCTATTTCTAGGCGGTGGTGGGACTCCTTCAAGTTCGTACCCTAGATTTTGTTATCGTCCTTTTTGAGCTGGGGGAGGCTGTTAAGACCTATTTCTAGGCCTCGAGGGTCCGATCCTGTCAAAGACGCTGGTAGATCTTTGAGGTTCGTGTTCCTGAGTATATTTTGGAGAAAAGTTCTCCTCTATGGGAACATCGTCATCGAGGTGGCTCGTTACATGGTGGAAGTATCAACTTCTACCTCTCTTTCAACCTGGTCGTTCATCCCATACATTTGAGGGTATGCTACCGTGTCATTTTCTTCACCGTCCTAGTGAAAGATTCTATGTTAAGGCGCCTGAGACCCAGCTTGTTGGTGCTTTGGCATCAGCAGTTGCTGTATGGCAACGTTTTGTTGGGCCATATTTCTCATATTAGCGGCCATTTCTCCTACTTCTCGCTCCAAGCGTGCAATTTTACCGTCTCTCCTGTGGCGGTGGTGGGGGAGACGCATATTCACGTCGTGTGGAGAACCTTTTCTTCAGGGGCCTTCTGCTGCCCATCTCCACTATATGTTCCTTGGTGACTTGTACTCATCGCGTTTTTCGAACTTGTTTCCTCAAAACAGTTCTTTCTTCAAGAACCAAAACCTTTCTTTAAGGTTCTTCACAAATAGCATTTACCACTAGGATGTATCAAAGATTCCCACAGACGGCGCCAATCTGTTGACCCTAAAAAATGGTCCGATGACGTGGCCAACAGATAAGTAGAAACAAGTATCCACGTAATCTTAGATCCCGATTCGTTTATAACTCAAATCGCCTGTTTTCTCGAAGAATCGATGAAGGGAATGGTCCAAAATATTTATTAAGTCGCTTTCATAATTGCTTGGTGCGTGAAAAGGGGTCGGTCACTGAGTATCGTAGAGAGAATCAAGATTTACTTTTTAATGTCTAAATTTTTGTATTACCCTCCTAGGTATTAAGTGTGAGTTTTTATACTTAAAGTTGAGTGAATGAAGCCCGTCGAATGGTAGGGTCCATGATCCAGATGAATCCAACTGATCCTGTTAACATCAATCAGTCAATCAAGCCATTAAATGCTAAGATCGCCATATCTTCTATTCATAGCCCGGTGATTTGACCGTTTAGGCATGCAGAGGTGGCATGGTAGTGTGTGGTCTTGTCAATCACTTCATAGGATCTGTTGTTGATTGGCTATTCAGGCTCGTATAGAGGGCCGCCTCTGCCAGAAGGAGATCGGTCACACTATTTTTATGTTGAGTTCGCCTCGGCAGGCATAAAATCTGGTCGCTCGCACTGCTACACCATGCATCGGCTCGTCTGTTTGCCACATGGAGTATTTATTTTACGATTATTTATATGAGTAACATGTATGATTCACCTTAACACTCTAGTATGTACTAACAGTTTTTCTGATTTTTACACCCTATATTGGAAGTTATTTCAAATTGCATAATGGGCTACAATGGTCTTCAATGTCTTTTTATCTCGGAATGCCTATTTTCACTTATACACTCCAGACCAGGTTGATTAATCACATTACTACTTTGATCAATCATTTCATATATATTAGAACTAAGTCACACGAATGATTCAGATCATGATGTGCATTGAATCATCCATGATGACGAGAATCTGTTAATTCTATTATATTTGCAAGTTGATCTGTTTTATTTTCATTTAACATAGCTACAACATAAACACGAAGAGGATATGCAATAATTTTGGGATCTTTACGTTTCAACTCCATGTAGAAAAGAAGAGAGCTATCGTTTATTATTCTTATTGGTGTCATTTCGACATCAACAACACACTCTATTTTGAGACATGAATAATTGTCATCCACTATTCTTATCATTTGATATCAGCATTACTCATGTGAACACATTTTTTTTTACCGGGGCAAGCCAAGAAAGTAACTCAGTGCGGGCACAATTTATTGATGTTGAACGTCGAGTTTTTGGTTATGGATTTAATGATGATAAAAATATAAAGCAATATTACGACAATACTAAAAATGACATAATTTATAAATACACTTGTTCCTTACGAGTTTTCATAATTTTATATCGTTGTACAATAACGTCATTATCGAGTTTCAAAAATATATATTTCTCTACATAAACAATTGTGTTATCATTCATCCACTGATCACTCATTTGATTACACAATCTATTATTTACAATGCTTATTGCAGAAAAGATCCTCTCCATAGTAGCGAAGCAAATCTACCCGATAATGATGTAAATTTTTAATTTCTGGACAATATCAATCGATAAATCTACCTCCGCGAAACGATTATTGAATTCTTGAAGTTATAGATCGATGACAAAGTAAAACAAATATACCCGACAGTGATGTAAATTTGTAATTCTGGGCAATTTCAATCAATAAATCTACCTTCGAGAAATGATCATTCAATTCTTGAAGTTGTAGATCAATGACAAAGTAAAACAAATCTACCCGATAATGATGTAAATTTGTAATTTTTGGGCAATATCAATCATTTAAGCACTAAGGAGCTGCACTCACAACAAGGTAAGTGCCAAGTTACCTACTTTTATTAGCCAATGATCGGCAATTCATGAACATTTAGGTAAGCTGAGAGGATCGATCTCTCCAAACAACAATATTAGAACTCAAGGGTAGCCAAATCTCACATTAGTAGCAAGTTAAAACGGATTAGACTGATGAGAACACAACGAAATATTCAGTCGGACAATTCCCAAATTCTGTGTTATTTTCGTTTAGATTTGGAATTTTCTAGAAACAAGTTGTACAGTTTAAACCATTAGGTAATGGGACCACTAACAATTGATGTACACTGGAGCTATCAAATATCAGAACTAACCTCAAAACCAAGTACTGACAACTTTTCTTCATTTACTACAGGTATACAGCTACTGTAAGTGATATAAAAGTTGGAACCACCTTTTGATTTGGATGAATCATCTAGTAGACTTCTTTGTCTTGTTGAAATAGTAATATGTTCGGTCTCAGATAGCTCGTTTTGTAATTTTTGCCTTTTTTCTTTTTTAGAACTAGTCCCAGTTGGTTGACATTTCAAGCGAATGCGATATCCAGTTTTGATGCAGCGATATTTTTTTATCATTCTACAAAGAAAACTTCAATAGGAACAAAAAGAAAAGAAAAAAACTAAAGATTTGAATGCTTAAAATAGTGCAAGAAGAGAACAAAGGATATGGCTGATAACATAAAGAACTATACTTCCTTCCTTCCTTCCTTTAAGCTTCTTTTCGGCATATCAATTATCAAAGACGAATTGTATGCCCACAACCTATACCATTCTTAAATAGATTAATTAGTGGAAACTAAAGGGAGATATAATCAAACAATACAAATACAATTCAAAATTCATATGTTCACCAACTTGTTTTTTTCTTTACAGAAATGGTAGAGTCAAAGTTTTCAATTCATCTTATGAGTTATGTATGTGGTATAGTATTCTATGACCATGAAACAAGGCATTCATCATTTCATTGTAAAGGTTGGGAAACAATTTAGGTTCCTCAGGAACAAGACACAATTTGGATTGGGCATTGGGCAGTGGTGGATATTCATTAACGAAATATAAAAATAATTGGGCCATTGGGTTGGGCCCAAAAGTTCAGTACATACCCGTGTCTGTACTAGACTTCATTGTGCTCCGCCCCTGCCTGTTGATTCACCTTTCTTAATCAATCAAAGTAGTAATATAACATCCCCAAGTCTAGAAGATTCTAAACTCGTGAGTGCTAGCATAAATTTTCATATGCAAAATATAGAAAACAAATAGAGAAAATTGAATAACATCCATTGAACGTAATTGATATTATAATTTGCGAAATTTATAAAATCCAAAATAACTACGTAAAGAACATTACATAGTTTGAAGTGATTTATTTAAAATAATTAACATATACTTCAAAATGGTTTAAATTTTCTTTTTAGAGTAGAAATGGAACATTCAACGCAAACAATACTGAATCCATATTCCTTCAAAGAAGTCGTCTCACATCATCTAGCTTTCATCATCTAAAAATATAGTGATAGCATAGAATGAACTAACGCCCAGTGAGCCAACCTCATGCATATGATATACATTTACATTACTTAAAAGAAATAGCTTTTCTATTATATATCCCATTTCTTTTCATTTCCTTTAAAAAAAAAAAAACATTAACATTGACATTGTGAAATAACTTGGTGTGTCATCCAACCAATCAGAATGTAGTCGACAATTATTATTTAGAACCTGATCGATCTTATCGATAGTACCGCAAAACGATTAACATTATCATTGAACATTAGTCGGGTGTGCCGGTCCTCCACGTCCCATTTCCTACTCACACCTTTCATGGCATAGATATACCCCTCGTAACAAAACATACGGAATATATATCTTTAAAAACATTTTTTGACTCGTGACATTTGAAAACTTCTTATTCTCGAAACAAATTTAGGTGAGACATTTATGCATTTATCCACCATGATTTTTCCTACTCTGTGCCATATTATCTTCTAGAAATCTTGACCAATTTTCTATATTAGTACTTGAAAGTTGAACCTATCCTTTTAACTTTTGATTTAATATTAATCGCATTAATTTGGTCCTAATTGATTCTAGAAGGAACTTTTATCCATGTTAATTTTTGAGCCTTTTAATCTCCTTAACTTTGCTATATGGCAACATATTTTTAGTAATGAAAGATTAATAAATAAAATGACTTGTCTGTTTTCTTTCATATTTTTTTATTTTTAAACAACTTTTAGATTTTTATTACCTTTCCATCTTCGTTCGGTCTCTCTTGTTCTCTCCTTTATCGCTCCAACATTTTGCTTTAATATGAAAGGAATTTCACTATTACTTGATGTTTGGAACGCGTCTCTTCAATTTAAAACTATGATGTTGACCTATTAATGTGCATTCTTTTATATCGATCTTGAAAAAAGAGTATTTTGTTATTACCAAATGTAATATGTGGTATTATATATTAACTTTCACATGTTTATTGACGAAATTGTCAATGAAATTATTTCTAAATTTAGCCTTCTTTGGCGCCAATTAAAATTAAAATTTTACTTTAAGTTAAAGTTAACAATTAATTTTAACCACATACTTTAAAGATCCCACAATTTTTAACCACACATTTAATCAAATATCTATCAAAATATACTAAAATTTGATTTTAATCCCTATCAAAACGAGATTAGTATTTAATTATATAAACATGCTTTTCAAAGTTTAGACATGTCAACGAGCCAGCTGAGCCGAGTTGAGTCACGAGCCGAAACTCGAGCACGCCCGAGTCGAACCGAACAAAAGCTCAACCAAAAAATTGAGGCTCAACTTGAGCTTTCGGCTCAAGTTTTAGCGGGCCGAGCCGGACTCGGTTTTTTTTTTTTCTCATAGGTGTCTGCAACGTGCAGACTTAATTGAGTTTTTTTTTTCCTCCTAAATGTTACGGTTGCGGTTTTCGATTTTTTTTTTTAACGGGCTTGGCCTGAGCCTAGGCTCGGTGGTTTCGAGCCTTGAGCCAACTCGGCTTGGCTACTGGCGGCCCGAGCCGGTGAACCATTTTGCCATCCCTACTTCAACATTATTTAATTCTCTTAATAACTAAGGTATTACTATGAATTTATTCGACATATATTGTAGGTATTTCTTTGTGGACTATACTATGAATTTTTAATTTTCATGGATTGGTTTATAACTATTGAATTAAATAGAAAAAGATAGATGCTAAATTTTGTCGTTAAAAAAAGGGGGTACATATTTCATGCTAAATTTATACTAATACTTATGCATTCTCTGTCATATTAAACTGGTTACTTAATTCATGTACATATTTTGACTCGTTAAATATTTCTACATTGAAGTCCAGAATGGAAATAAAAATACATTGTTTCTATATATATTTTACTGTCAAAGATTCGTAAAAGACTACATTTGAAATCATTAAGAAATAGGGTTAATTTCATAAACGGTCACTGAACTTCCGCAAAAATAACAAAATGGTCACTGAAGTTCAAAACTTGCAGAAATGGTCACTGAAGTTTCATGCACTTTCACAAACAGTCGTTGGAGTTTAAGCTTCTTTCACAAACGGTTACTGGAGGACCGTTATGCCTTTAATTCAAATATAAAGGACCAAAGTAAGCACATCTGGATTTTGGACAGCTTGGAGGTGCCAACTTTGGACCACCATAACTCCGTCATCCGGCCACCTTTTTCCACGGACCAATATATCATATTGAAGCTCTCAATACCCTCTTAACAACTCACCCAACCGCTGGCCATGATCCCATCGGAATTGGTCGGAAAATCGCGCTAAAGTGAAGAGATTAAGAAACGGGTTATCAAAACCCGAGAGTAAGTGAACTGATTGATCACCGGTTCGCTAGAAATTGACGATGACACAAATAACCAATGATTACAATTCTAGAAAATATATTTTTATTTTTATCTATTTACATAAGTGTTTCCTATTGAGTATTACTTGTGACACTCATTCCTACTAAATTTACACGTTAGTTGATGGCATGGTGATGGTTTGGAATGGTGGCAAGTGCACGACGATTTGACGTACTCTTTAAATTCTAATAATGGTTTTAGTCATGTAAATATCTTGTGAACACGTTTATGACACATTTAAAATGTTAGATTTTCTGTTTCATCTAGCCTTATATACATTTCATGTCAACTACTAGTTAGAACTGTTGGATTGGCTATGAACGAAGTTTAAATATTGCTAAAATGAATTTTCATATTTGTCCTCGTATTTAAAAATGACATAACTTGGGTTACAGTGCATGTTTTAGAGTGAAATCAGTGGGGTTTAAAAGTTCTATGAGTTTTCTAATTGTGGTTTTTGGAATTACCTTAAAATAATACCTAGGGAAAAGGTTATGCCCCTTTTAGTAAACTGCTTTGGGTCTGTTTCGGATTCCCTGTCCAGCATAGTCGAGCTATACTTTCGTGCTTCAAACATTATCATCAAGACCCCAAATTTTTATATGTTGTACATGTGTGACTGTTTCAATCCCTATTAAAATTTCATAATTTTTCGTTGATGTTTACTAGGTCAAACATATTTTTTTTCTTTCCGCTGTTGTATTTGCTGATCTTCTTTCGAATGTTTTCCAAAATCGAGTTTCAACATAATTGTCTAAGTCTATATGGACAATTATCTCCCATTAAACTTTTTAAATATACTTCGAACTCCAAAATCTTTCTTATTTACAATTTATTTTGGTTAACATTAAAAAGGTCAAACTAAGAAGAAAATGATTTTCGTAACGCTTTGAGTTCCGAGAATTTGGGGCGTTACAATACGAGTTCCCAAAGTGTAGATAAAAAGATAGGTATCACTCTTAGAGTTAATAAATCCATAGGCAAGGAGAAATGAACGAAGTTCATTGTACCATGCCTGAGGAACTTGACGAAGACCATAGATTGCGTTATGTAATTTGTAAACATGAGAAGGATATTGATGATCAACAAATCCTTGAGGTTGCTGCATAAAAATACATTTAGATAGAGTGCATTGTAGGAAGGAATTATTAACATCCAGTTGATTGAAAACCCAACCACGAGTAACGACAATAGTTAGAACAAGGTGAATGGTGGCTAGTTTTACAATGTGCCTAAAAGTTTCTATAAAGTCGGTTCCTGGTCGTTGATGAAAACTTTTTGCCACAAGACGTGCATTATAGTAAGCAAGAGAGTCATCCGGATTCCTCTTGACCCATTTACACCCGACAATGTTTTGTGTAGAGGAGAGTGGAACAAGGGACCAAGTTTTGTTTTTCTGAAGAGCAAGATATTTATCTTTCATGGCATCACGCCAATGAGAGTGCTGCTTGGCTTGGGTAAATTATGAAGGTTCTATTTGGGAAATGAGTGAAGAGATAATAGTATTTAGGGAGAACGTTTGTTTTGGTTTGTAGATATTATTTTGAGAACGAGTGACCATACGAGATGGTATATCTAGTTGATATGAAGGGGAATGAATAGCTTCAGTTTCCTAGATAGTTTGGTTGATGTCGTAGCATGGGGAGGATGATTCTGTAGGGTTAGGATTTGCACATGTTGTGGAGGAAGAAGATGAACTACTAACCTGTGTTGGAGAGTGTTGAGAAGCAGCCTTAGGAGAGAGCGAAGTGTAAACAACTTGTTGAGCAAGCAATGGATGGGTAGATGGAGTTTTTGGGAGCAAGTGTAGTGCAGAGGGCGTTAGGACGATAGAGTCAAGATCATCTTTGGTTGAAGCTGTGATGTGGTCTAAGTTCTTGTCGGTAAAAATTGGTAGATACCTTGAAAATGTTTTTGAAGAGATACTTAGGTCAGGATATGAGTTAGTGTTGTAGGGAAGTAGTTTCTCAAAAAAGACAATGTGTCTAGATATAAAGAAACGATTTAAGTGAGGACCAAAGCACAAAAATGAGTGATGAGAAAGGGAAAAGCCAAGATACACACATGTTCGTAAGCGAGGTTTGAGTTTATGGGTGTTATATAAGTGAAGCCAAGGGTAACAAAGACATCCAAAGACTCTAGGGAAGTGTGTTTGGGTTTATGGCCAAATAATTTATCATAAGGTGTATCATGGTTTAGAATTGGTGTAGGCATTCTATTAATTAGGTATATTGCACTTTAGAAAGCATGAGACAAAAAATGAAGAGAGACAACAGCATTGTGGAGAAGTGTGAGGCTAGTTTTCACAATGCGACGATGTTTACGTTCAGCAGAGTCGACATGTTCAAGTGTGTAAGGAGGAGAAGTAAGATGTTGAATTCCATGATGGGTTAAGAGGTGAGAAAGTGCTTGAATTACTCCACCACCATCTGTGTATACAATTTTAATTTTTGTGTGAAAGTAGTTTTCAATGAGTTTGTTAAAGTTTTCAACCATAAGCACATCGAATTTCAACTTTAGATGATATAGCCAGGTGTACTTTGTAAAATAATCTATAAAAATTACATAACATTGAAAATTTCCAATCGAGGTCACAAGGGCAGGACCCTAAAAATCTGAGTAAATATCTTGAAATGTTTATTACAGATAATAGAAGAATTTTGAAATGATAGTTTATGACTTTTGTTACAAGGACAAGAATCACAAACTTTATTCATAGGGGAATCTGTTGAATGAATTTTATTGTTAACTAGGATTTTTCCTTTTAATTGGGGGAGAAGGATGACCAAGACGTTGGTGTCATAGTTGAGAAGAGAGAGCAACTAAGGCAGAAGGAGTGAGGTAGGACAGCTTCATAGTTAAGGCTGAGGATGAAAGTTGTGTCTACTCTGACCTTTCGCCAAGGATGCCCTGTATTCAAGTCCTTCACAAGAAAATAGTTAGGAAAGAACTCAATTGAAGTATTATTTTGTTTGCAGAATTTGGAAACAGATATTAGGTTCTTTTTTATTAACGGGGCACACAAAACATTATCTAATGTAAATGAGGCATCAGGGGAATCAATTGAAGAAGAACCAACATGAGAGATCGAGATGCCATTACCATTTCCTACTACAAGATCCTCATTTCCAACATAATAAAAGTGCATAGAGAGATTATGGAGATCAGATGTAATATGTTGTAAAGCTCCCGAGTCCAAAACCCAATTGTTATTAGAATAACTTAGTTCTCCTTCGGCGAGATTTGCTTGAGGCCGAGAAGAATAAGAAGAAGGCTATCTATGAGAGCAACAAGTCTTTGCATTATGTCTCGGTTTAAAACATAATTAACATATAATGCAAGGTTGGCATTGGTTCCTCTCATAAAGATTTGGATTCTGTGAAAGTGAGTATGATTGGAGATAACAGGAATTCATACCTCGTCTATAAGGTCGCTTCTGAATTGTTTGCATATGATTAGGCTGAGAATTCTGTCCATATAAATTGCTATCTGAACCATGAGTATTATTGATGTAGCCACCACGATAGCTTCCTTGACCACTATGATGTCCTCCTTGACCACCACGATATTTTTTGTGTTAGCTATGCAGTGACTTGAACATCTTCTTCCTTTGCCTCTCCATGGTTGTAAATTAATTCATCATCAAGCAACTTATCATAGAAGTCTTCAAAGGTGATAGGTGTGTCATGAACACGGACCGCTGCCGTTAATTCTTTAAATTCATCACCCAATCCATTCAAAGGATAGGACATGATTTGAGCATCATTCGGAGGGTGTCCAATGGCTACGAGATCATTAGTAAGTCTTTTCACCCACTCGTATATGTAGCCACTATCTTTCATTCCTTCTTGTTTGAGATAAGAGATGACATAATGGAGAGCATTCGAGTGTTTGAACGATTAGCAAAACTCATTTCCAGTTTGTTCTAGGCATATGTAGAGGTGGTACAGTTGTTTATCATCGGGCCGATTGTGCTGTGAATAGTAGCTTGAATTCCAAGTAGCACCAATCGATCCTGACGAGTCGAGAAAGAATATCCAGAATCAGTTTTCTATGGGCGAGGATAAGTTCCATTAGCAAACCTAAGGAGTCCATAGCCAAAGAGAAGATTGGTCATTTGAGACTTCCACGATGAATAATTTCCACCATTTTTTTACAAGCTTGAAGGGAATTTGAGAGGAGGTATTAAGAGATATTAGGTTTGATGGAAAATTTACACCAATTCCCTTTATTTATATTACCTGGAGGATCTTTTGTTGTTCAGAACAATATTAGCAAGCAAAGATAAATAAATAATATAACGCACAAATTAAAACGGACCGTCAAACCTTTTCCACTATATGAAATATTGTTACAATCATATAGAATTCACTCATCAAACCAATCCCCAAATATTACAGAAGAAAATTTGTGAACCTGCCAGCTTCTGCCTTTTCCAGCCGCAATAGTTGACAATATATATCTCCAATTCCAGCCGGAAGCCAGCTGCTTCTCTTCTATCAAAGTTGATGCCAATTATATATATATATATATATATATATAAACCAACTACAGATAGATTTATACACACAAGGAAGAGTTTGACTCTCCTTTATGTATATGAACTCCAGTTCCAACTAGTTGAATATATATTAACTCCAAAGCAGCTAATAATTCCCACAAGCAGTGAACGTGAATATCCGCCTACTTTTCTTTTATTTTTCTTTTCACAGGTCACACCCTAAACTATGGAATAAACCATTATTTATAGGATCCATAATAACCTAATATTATTTATAGACTGTTTAACAGAGTGCCAAGTGTAAAAGTTCATTGGATTTTGGACAAAAAAGAAAGTTAAACTAGCCAATGAAGCATTGCCATCTCAGCACCTATAAACATATCTGTACAAGTATCAATTTTGACAATATAATCATGTATTTAGAGTCGAGATATGTTTTTACTCACCAGAAGTAAATGCTTTATACGGTCTTTTGGAAATTCAGACGGGTTGCTTTGACTGTAATCAAGGAGGGCCTCCAAGAAATCATTTTTCTCGGCATAATCTGATGATGCAGCTCTTAACTTCAATCGTTCATTTATCTTACCTTCAAGTATCGAATATATTTGTCCAAAATAAGTCTTGGATTTATGCATTACGCGTTGTGGATCAAAGGACTTAAAAAAGGGGAAAAAGTCAACAAGATTAAAAGAAGCCACAACTTTGGTCATAGCTCGTATAGTTTCCTTTAATTCTTGAGTAGAATTGGAATCAAACTGAGCACAATCAACTGAGAAAAGAGTGGCTGACATGAGATTAAGAGCGGTTATAAAAGCAGCTTCACCAACATCTACTAGTTGATGATTAACACTACATTCATGGATGTAGTCACATAGTTTCTGCAACTTTTCTTGCCGAAGGCCCTGGCTTGCTTCTAGTCTAGGCACTGAAAAAACTTGTTCCTTGGATATTTTACGAAGAATTCGCCACTGGTTAGCCATCGGCAACCAGGCCATAGAGTGAGTGTTATGCTCATGTACTTCAGCTGCAGCAGGGATTCTCCGGCCTAATAAAGCTTGATGTTCTAGTACTTGTTTGGCGATTTTTGGTGATGAAACCACAATTGTATCTACGCTTCCTAGCTTTAGATACATTATAGGGCCATAAATTTTGGCCAGTTCGGCAAGTGATTGGTGTGGTTTTATGCTAAGTTGAGGAATGTTACCAATGATTGGAAAACGATATGGGCCAGGTGGGAGCTTGCCTGATCTCCCTTTCCTCAAATTCGACATTAAGACATGAAAACATGTCAAGCCGACGAAAAGAAAAACAACCAAAAATTGTATGATATCCATATGAAGATTTCTTTTTTAATTTGCTTCTCTTGTAAAGTAGGGGATTAGAACATCAACACAGACAGTCACACTCAACACAAATTTGGTCACATTTAGTCACATTGAATACAAATTTGGTCACAATTAGTCACAGACAGTCACACTGCACAATTTTTTTTTTCGGTAATTTTTTTAGGAAGTGAAGCCAGTGATGGGGTGATGGTAGGTGGATTCATGGGGTGGGTGTGATTTCAAATTTTTAAATTTTTAGAAATTTTTAAGTCGTCGGAACAGTCGTCGGATGATTGCCGGAGCAGTCATCGGACTGTTGTCGAAGCAATCACCGGACCGGCGCCGGAGTGGTGCCGGAGTTGTTTGAGAGATGGAGGGAAAGGGGTGTAGTGGGTGATGGGGTGGGTGAGGTGTCTAGGGTGTAAATAATTAATATATATTATATTATAATTTAATATTTAATAAATCTATTTATCACCTGATTTTTGAAATAATTAGACAAATTTGTTAATTTTGAAAAGTAATTATTATACATAGGATTTGTGTATTGTCCCCTTATTATAATGTAGTAATTTTAAGTATGTGGGCCAAAATTATGTAAATCCTAATTAGGGTTAAAGTCGGTAATGGGCCGACTTTATAATTTCCTATATAATTGTTTGGTCCCTCTCCCCTTCATATCGTTTTATTGACTTGCCACATTAACGGCTGATTATTTTTTAGGAGCAAGAATATTTATATATAACAATGTATTCCGCATGTATGAATTTCAAACTATCAATTAATTATGTGATTCTTCTTCTTAGCATGTTTATATTGTCAAATAACAACACATTTGACAAGCATGTGGATTATTTGGCTGGGAAGAGTGATTAAAGTCGTAATATAAATTGTTATAAAAATCGTTTGTGGGTATAGTCAAAATTTGAAGGTCATAGATGTTGAATGAAGATTTCGTCTAGTATAGAATCCACGTTGGCAGTTAGACTTTGTAAATTTTAATTTTAAAAAATATGATGGTGGAAAAACATGCAGAAAATTTAAACAAAAATAGAAGCACTTAAGACTTAGTTTGATAGGAAATAAAATCAATTTTTTTAGTAAACTCTGATAAAAGATAATGTTCAATGTAACACCCCAATTTTTCAAACGTCTTGAGGTGTTACAAAAAAAAAAAAAAATCATTTATTTTCATTTACTTAAAATGTGGAACGATAAAATTCTTTAATAAACAAAATATTGAAACATCCATAAATTTAAATTTGAATCATAAAATCGGGTCTTTAAAAAAATTTAACGTTCTCCACTAATAAATTCAATATTGATGTTATTGAACAAAAAAATACTAAATTTAAAGACAGTAAAACTTAATATTTTCGTATGTCGAAATCTCTTGGTAGTCCATTACACCATCCTACCACAGCTCTAATTGACCAGGACTAGCCTGTAAAAATTTGTAAGAGTGAATATTTAAAAAGAAAAACATCCAATAAGATACGTGCAACTTTCATATGCAATTATATAACAATAACATAGACAATTCATACGACATTTCTCTTTATGGAGTATATCAGTGACCAAGCGAGATACCCGTCATTTTATTTTAAATTTTCGAAGGATTTTACATTCGTTAGGTCGAACTGAAGGTCCACTTGCAATTAATATATAAATTATTGAACATAAAAATATACGGAAACATCAATTTGCATGAAGGTATCTTACCTTGATTGATCAAACGAGCTTTTGAAAAAATATACTAAAAATTTACAGCTGCTTTATATGAAAGCTGCCGTATAAAATTTCTTTGGTGGTGAATTATATGACAATTGCACACTATTTATAGTTGAAAAATGTAGTGAGTCATGGTGCAATTGGGATGAAAAATCGTTTTTATCACATTTGATAAGAATTGAATTTTTAGTAAACAAATCACAATGTAACATGTATACAAAATACTTAGTGGTAATTATATGAAACCAATCATTAAGTTTGACATTTTAAAAAATCAGGTTTTTGGCTTATTTAATCAAAAATCAGGTTTTAATTTCACAATTAATATTAATAATAATATTTTAAATCAAATTAATCTATATACCCACCCCACCACCCACCCCCACCAAATTTATTTTAAATAGAAACCTTATTCAAACTCTAATCCATTTCATTTCATTTCTCTTCCCTATTTCACCCGATGCCTCTACCGCCACCGCTCGCCGCCTCCACAGTCAGCCACCTCTTCCCCTCCCTCTCCTTCCCGCCCTTCCTATTCCTCCTTCCCTACCCCTGCTGCGAATGGCAACAGCGGCTTCAGAAGCTTCGCAGTGACACTGCTGTAGTTGTTTCCCCTCCCCCTCCCCTGCTGCGAATCGCAGCATCAGCAGCGACGCTGCTAAACGGTAGCAGCGGCTGCTTCCCCTCCCCCTCCCTCTCTCTCCCTTCACCCTCACCCTTCCCTGTGAACGGTAGCAGTGACACGCAGCGATGTTGCTGCCTCATAGATATTGTGTGTCTGTGTTTTGATTTGTTGTGATTTTGTGTTTTTCTTCATTCTCAAATCTTATTGTTAGTGATTTGCACATTGTGATGATTTTTCGAAAATGAAAATGGTGAGGTGGTGGTTGTGGTTGTGGTTGTGGCGTGTTATAGATAGAAATAGAGATGGATGTCGAGGTGTTGGAGGCTGCGTGGTTATCATAGTGGTGGTTCAGCGATTTTCAGGTTGTGATTTTGTGGTGGTTTCTCGGTTGTGGTGTGACGAATATGTGGACTGTGTGTGTGGCTGTGACGGTCGAATTGTGTGTGGCTGTTGTTGGTTGTCGATAGTGTTATTGTTGGTCGGTGATCGCGGCAATGAAGGTCGTAGCGGCGTTAGGTGGAAGGGACGAAGAGTTTCTGTGACCAACTATTTGGTCGATCCGTGACCAAGTAGTTGGTGGTATTTTGGGATTGGGGACGGGTGTTTGGGTATATGTAACCAACTCTATTGATCTGTGACCAAGTTTTTGTGGTGTAGTGAAATTGGGGGGACAGGTGTTTGGGTGTATGTAACCAACTATATAGTGTTCTGTGGTTAACTATTTAACTGTGAGCTTAAAATTTGTTAATATGTGACTCAAAATATAATCTGTGACCAACAAATTTGAAAATCTGTGACCAACAAATTTTCTTAATTTGTGATCAATTAAAAATCCGTGACCTCTAAATTTTTTCAATTGTGATCTCAAAATAATCTGTGACCAATTAGTTTGATAAGTTGTGACCGAAAATTAAATTTTTAACTATTTAATAAGATATCTGTGACCTTGGAATCGGAGCAGTTACCGGAATTAAGTGCGGCCGGAGAACAATCGCCAGAGTAGTCGTCGGAGCGATGGAGGTGGTGGTGGTTGTGGGGGTGCGGTGGAGTAAGTCAATTATATAAATATTATATTACAGTTAAATATTTAATCTAATAGATTAATTGTAAAATATAATTAGTTAATTCATAGAAAAACCTGAGTTTTATAAATTTAAACCTTGGGGCTTGATTTTTTATTTCGTAAATGATAATCCCTAACCTATGAATTTTTCCCAAATACTTATCACAACAAAAATGTAGTTCTAATCCATACGTGTAGAGGTGTCAAGACGGACGGGCCGACCAGACCCGTAAAAATCGGCCCGGGACCGCGGGTCAACCCATGACCCGAGCAAGAGGTTCACGGGCCAAAGATGTGTGACTCGTGGGTTTCGCGAGTTTAGACTTCACGGGCCGCAGTTAACCCGCTGGCCCGTGAAAAAAAAAAGTGTCAACCTAATTGGGATGTACTTAAACTATAAATTATAATAAAAATAGGTGTCAACCTAGTTGGGATACACTTATGCTATAAATATTTGATAATAGTAATTAGACATACATTTAGTTGTTATTTGTTTAAATTTAATTTTATTTTGCAAAGTTATAAATAATTCATGTAACATTAAATTTGAATTCTATGTAAAAATTTCTTGATATATAATTATGAATTTATTATTTTGTTCAATTCTTAGTTAACATTTAACAAAAAAAAAATATTTTTTGCTATAAATATGAAAAATTTTATATTTTTATAATTTTATTTATACAATCATACGAGCCAAACCTGGACGAACCGCGACCCGTGACCCGCATGGGCTCGACCCGGATTGGTCAGCAGGCGGGCCTGGGTTGTAGTCCAAAATTGTGGGCTGACCAGTAACCGGCCTGGAACCCGCAGCAGGCGGGCTTTTTTTCACTCGAACCGTTACTGTGCTCACATGTAACGGGCCGACCAGGCCCGAACCACCCGGATTGACACATCTACGTACGTGATAGTGATAGCAAGTTGACTTTAAATAGAATTGTAAAAAAAACAAAAAATAATAATTATCTCACATCCATTCACATGGATATCATCATCCCAATTTACTTTGATTTAAAAATAAATTACAATTTTTTTGAACTTCAATATTTTGAGACTAATTTATCTGAATTAACTTTTTTTCGAGCATAATTTACATGATTAATTATGAGCTATCAAACGAGACTCATAGTGATATACTTTTTGTCGCTTTAATAATATCTAAATATTTAGCCCAAAATTTGAAGTTAATACATATATCACTTTAGTCTCTCAACTTTTGAAAAATAAAAAATATGGCATATAAAATAATTAAATTCTATTCAACAAATTTCAAGGCGTTACATTCAATGTATATTCGAAAAGTTGTGGATCTCATGAAATATATAGTTAAAATTAATTATTGACTTTAATTTAGATTTTAATTTTTACCAAACATGGGCTAAATATAGAAGGCCGTGACCCAAAAATTAATTTTATTTTTTCTTTTACATTTAAAGGTGAGGATGAGATTTTGAACTAAAAATCTCGAGAAACTAACTTCTAACAAAAAATAAATTAAAATTAGCCAAAGGCGCCATATGCGGGAGAGTGGTATATATCTTTACTGAAAGCACTATTTTTGGTTAGAGCAATGGGTAGATCTTTTCTATTTTCTAATGAAGTTGAAGTTGAAGTCAAACCACTCAATTTATGATTAACAGCGTACAATTTGAGTCGTTGAATTATACTCTTTATTCAAACCACTCATTTTATAAATTGTTAAGAAATTCATTTTCGTTACGGTCAAAGAAATAAATAATTGAACGTTTAATATACTCTTTATTCAAACCACTCATTTTATAAATTGTTAAGAAGCTTTCTGGTTACAGTCAAAGAAATAAATAATTGATGGTGCAAATACCTAAGCATTTAAGAAAAATCTTTTAGTTTGAAGTCATTACGTAACGTCATTGAATAATGATATGTTAAAATAAGGCTTTACCATTGACTAAGAATTGCAGACATATGAAAAATGCTCCAAATTAACACGATAAAATACAAGCCAGTGATATGATTGGTGAGATTTTAGGATTCTTTATACTCTTACCCAGTATTTTCACTTTTGCGTGTGTGAAAAATTATATATGATTCTGCAAATTTATTTTATGGATAAATCTATATGTACATAATCATTGTATATAATGGATTACATAAGTCCACGTGGAAGAAATCTGACCGTAAATGTGAAGTGTGAAAAAGTCAAAAATTGTAGACTACCGATGAATACGCACTACATGTCCATTATATAATGTATTATGTAAGTGATTATATACTTGTAGCATGATCCTTATTTTATATAATAGAAGATGTCTAGTCTATCATTATTCTTTGATTTTGGAAATCTTCAAGTAAATCTTTGAATTATTTTATTATATTTTTTTGTCTATTAATTTTCTTTAAACCAGGACAAGGTTGACAAATTGAGGATTTGGACAAAAAAATATCCATAATGATATGATGAACACATCACTTACATATGGGGAAGGTGCTAGGAGAGGAAGATTCCATTATATTTAGGCTTAGGCGAGTCGGGACATGTTCAATTGAAGTTTAGCTATGTCGACAATGAAAATGAAGAACATGTGAGGACGGATGAAACTGTTGTTGGCATAACGGACAAAGGAGATAGAAATGACAAGGGAGATGACATTCCCATACGTGGAAGGATTGGTAGTGTTGAGAGTTAATCCTTTCATGGCTAGAAGATTGGGTAAACATTTGCACGGCTATAGGCTATAACTTGTGCCAATTCTTCTCGTAATCTTATAGATTTCTTATAACTGAATATACATCGGATAGTATTGTTATTAGGTACCTCACCAATTACATTACATCCATATGCCCCCTCAACTAGGGGTAAGTGAGATCATATTGTTTTACATTTCAGCTAACAAATATTCTTGGATTCAATCATTTCTTTTCCTATTCGATAACATTATTGTACAAGATCAGAACTCCCCTCTTTTTTTTTTATTATTATTCTCAGTGCTTTCTAATCCTCGATAACAAATATGCGATAATTGAAGGAATACATAGCGAAGAGCGTTTAGTGAGCAAAGAAAAAATGATTTTAGACTAATATAATTCACCTTAAAGGCTTAAAACCATGTCTAGCATGAGACTGAATGTCTAAATCCATCTAGTTGATTGAGACAGACATCAAGGCTGGACCTGAGAAGAGGCCCAAGAGGCTTCCGCTTCAAGCCCAAATTTTTTAGGGGCCCTTTTTTTCTAATGACCTAAACCTAAGCCTTCAACAGCAACCTTCAGGCCGTCATTCACTTACGTCCAGTTGAGAGACAAGCCCAGAGTCCAGACAGAAGAAGTTCAAGAAACGGCAGTGGAAACTGGAAGTTTCGAGGTTCGGCATTTAAGTTGTTGCTTCTTTGAGTTCTGGCATTTCAGTGTATGAGAGTTTGAGCGACTATTTTGTTTTTCTTCTACGAGCTCTTTCGTTCCCAATTGTTTATCATTATTTAATACGATGAGATAATAATTATTCGCATTCCACCTTGTATATGTTGCTACCTTGCCGGAAGGTTTGGATTTACAAGCAATTTATGAATGTATACATATACACTTAGTTTTCAAAATGGCTTCGTTTAGATACAAGCAACTTTGCAGTTCTTAGATAGTGTCAAATGAAGGTTAATTTGATCAGGCTTATTTTGTTGAAACTGTCTAAGAATTTCGGGACACTCTTAAAAGATAAAATAATTTAGAATATTTTAAAACAAGAATGTGTGTAGATAAACCAGCTTGTTAAGATAAAGTTGGCTAGCACAGTTTATTTTATTATGCACATTATGATTCCTCTTGTTTTCTCGAGTGCTTGATCATATTTCTTGCAGCTACATCACACGCTCACTCTGTTGTTTTGATGAATTGATCTTGAGAGAAAATGATTTTCTACATCTTTGATAGGCTGAAAGTGACTTATCTGGTTCTTTTACTTGCCATCTTTTGCAGGACTCCCAAAAATATGCAGGCATTGTTGAGGATTGTTGTCACGATTATGAGACAATAGACATTCTTAATGGGACAATACTACACCCATTACTTCAAGAGCTTGTTATTACTCCATTTTTTCGATATTTTAAGGTTGGGTATGAACCAATAGTGTCAATTGGAAATGCTAGCAGAATGACCAAACGCTAAGATCAAATTTACTAGTGGATGAACAATGCAACTCCTGAGATGAAACTACCTAGAACAAAGGACATTGTTGTCAATGATCACATCTGTATAAACCATCAGGATATCTGACTACCATTTACACCAAATGCTAAATGGTTTTACAAAGTCCAAACCATCCCTTACAAGATTAGGATAAATATTGCAAAAAAATGATTGTTATAACAATTATTCATGTTGATATTCATAAACAGAAATCACTATACAGTAGAGAACCATTTTCGTAATGAAGCATATAATAAACAAAGAAATTACTATACAATAGAGAACCATTTTCGTAGTGAAGCGTGTAATAATAAATATCACAAAAGTAGCAAGGGTTCTCCGAAGCCCACTTGTCGTCTACTATCACATTTTCTGCCCTGTAAATATTGCAAGCAGAGCATTTTCGATAACGTGACTTGAACTGAAATGTCACCAATGGATAGGCTGCTCGATTTTGACTCACATCTCTTAATACAATTAAATGCTTGCAATCCCCCTTGACAAACAACATAAACCAGTTCGAATAATTAAACGCAAAGGGCTTTGATCAAGATGAAAATCCAGCAAATACATAAATTGCATACTTCATGTCAAAACTGCAATTACAAATATATCCTATCACTTCTAGGTTCTACATTTACATTCACTAAGCCTCTGTTTGGTAGGGATTGTAATCTAAATTTTTATCCAAGTCAAGTGAACAATTAATTTTAACCACATACTTCATCAACTTTTATCAAAATCTATTAGAAATTTGATTTTAATCCCAGTCAAACAAGGGCTAAATATATAACAAAAGTAGGGCAAATGTTTGCACACCGTGACAAGTGGAAAAAGGGAAGAAAAAATAACATAAACCAAACAAATGGTGCTAAATGAAGCAGTTACCAACAATCACACCAGCTTGACAAATTAAAGATGATGGCATCCCAGAAGTACCTAATGATGTGGAATGGCTATATTTCATGCTCCTAAGTGTACTTTTCAAAAGCTTGCATCCTTTAAGTTACAAGACACAGAATGTTGAGAGTAATAATTGATCGTTATAAGAAAATTAAATAAAAAGGTAGGTGGCGCTTAAATCAGTAAATAATATAAATAACAACAATCTTCAATACTAAGAAAAGCCAATGGCAACATATGAAAATTCTTCAAATTTTATGAATGGGCTTTTAGTGGAGTTGACCTGCACATACAACATTTTTATCTTGACAAAATTTTGTATTCCAACTCTCCGATCCTAATCCTAGGGTCTTAGAAATCCAGGTGACTGGTAACAATGAGATAATCGTGGATGGGCAGACTATAGTGATGGCACTCCAGTACGAGTTGGTTAAATACAGGTCTTCACACAGCCCGCCAAGTTAGGAATCACAGGCATGTTCCTAACTGGATATTGAATTTGTGAACAACATGTTCGATCAACATAAACCCCATTAAGAGACAGAAATCAAGAAAAAAGAAAGAGAATATACCTGGTGACAATAAAAATATACAGCACCAAGTCGAGACCTTAGGTCCAAAACCTTGTTTTTGCATGTGAAGAGCCTTCAAACACAGGCAACTGTAATTTTTCACTGCCCAAAAGTGCCTTTCACTTTTGTTATTGAAAAATGTGTAGTTCGACCCTAACAACAACTAGAGGAGGGTGAATAGGTGTATAATGCGGAATTAAAAAAATTTACGAATTAAATAGCAACAAGTCATTTTTTAATTCTTTTTTAGATGATTAAACATATAAGTCATTTTAGTCCTAAGTTTGAATACCGCAATTTATATGATCAATCAATAAACAAAGCGAAAGGAGTAAATCAACACCAGGATGATCACGGAGAAACGCAACTGGGAAAAACTTCGGCCACTTTGCTAGTTAATCCACTATAAACGATTTTAACAACTTACAGTCTATCAGACTAGACGACATGTACTATCTGATCTCCCAATTGCACTCCTTATAGTTATCCCTGGATCTCGTGCTCCTCTACACTAATCTTTAGCTATTGTCGTCAAAACTCTCCATGGAATCTGCTACCCTGCAGCAATCTTAACCTTGTGGAATCGTTTATCTCTCGTGAATCAACGAAGAACACCTTATTCTTTACAGACTGGAACTCCAGTCAACTCTTCTCGATCTTCTGAACTCTGACCAGATGTGAAGGAAATATAGTTTGGTATTTGGATTATGTGAACGATGTTTTCCTCACCAAAACACTCTTACGGACGAAGGTTGAAAGATAAAATAGAATGAATATCTCACATATGAAACTCTCTCCATGTTTAACCTTGTGAATTTTCATACAGATGTGTTTTGGTATGTATAGGTAGGATAGGAAATGAATTGACCAAGTAAAAAGCCTTTAAATCGCGAAATAAATTTTTTTTGGATAATACTGTCGCTCGAGCGAGGGTTCAATGACAGTAGAGTAAAGCTTGTTGCTCGAGCGAAGGAAGGGCGATAGTCCAGCAACAATGTTTTTGCTTTTGTAGCTCGAGTCAAACCTTAGCAACAGTCTAGTGAAAACCTGCGCCGTTTTTCCTCCTTTTGTCATTCTCTAACTCTAGACCTAATAACCCTATTTTCACCTATATGCACATTACTCATTGACTTTTAATATAAAATATAATTCAGTCCTTTTTGTTCACAGAATTGCCAATTACAAAACATCTAAAACCTAACAAACTCTCCATTTGGCATTTAGTGACAAAACTACTAACTACGTCAATGCAGTAATCAAAAATAAATTATAGACTCAAAACCTATGACAAACTAACTGACTTGAACAATTCTGCAGTTTAATCATCACCTGTTTCCTGAAACAAATAACTCAATATGTGGAAAACATTATAATAAAACAGTTCAAGCAATTTAGGCAATTTATGAATCAATTAGATTTGTTCAATTTTAATATGTATACTAAATCAAGATATAGTACCAATACAATCCAATATACCACGAAAATACATTGATACTATTAAAACATCAAACTTAATTTAGCAGAATTGAAATTAAACCATAAAATGCCTTTGAGTCAAATAAAAATCAATGATCAATTATTTTATTCAGTAGGCAAAATGTATCTATGTCTCTCACCAACAACCCCTCAGGCAGAAAATGCCAAACTCAATTTCATTTTTTTTTATATATATATATATATATCAAAAATTTATATACAGATTTTTGATAAATAGTTACATCATGTAAGTATCAACAAAAAAATCTAGATATCCACTATTTACTCTCTCCTATCAACAAAAGTACATAAGTTCTGCCAAAATATCTATCTAGAACTATTTACCCCTTTTGTCACACAATGACAAGGGGTAAGCCTAGAACTAGGAAGCACCAATAGCAATATCAAAATCTGTCCTCTCCTCAGAAGCAGCGTCATCCCAATGGTGACGAATCCATCGAAGTCCACGCTAAATGTATCTAACAGCACTTTGAAGCATAGCGAACTCGATAGTGTATCGATCAACAGTAGCACGCAATTGCATAATCTCTGGCATCATACGAGCATACTACTAGTTAAGCACAGTCATCTAACCCAAAAGAGCGATCGAAAGGTCAATAGGAGCAGATGCAGAAGGTGCAGACTCAAGATGAGGAGGAACTAACTCGGACGGTGGAGGAAGAGCCGAAGTAGAAATAGAAGGGTTATCAGAGGGCTGAAGAGTAGTCGAGAATGAAGGGAAATCGGAGGGATCAAAGGTCATCAATCGGATCAGCAAGCACTGTCGAGTTAACGGGCTGTGCGAGCTCAGTAGAAGCATGAGACATACTCTGTGTAATGGTAGTGTAGCCAATCGGCCAGTAAACCTATCTCGGAACCCCCTTGGGAAAAATGACTCCTAAGGTTGTCAATAAGTGATATATCAAACAAGCATAAGGCAGCCCAACCCTCGTCCCTGTAGTATGAAAGGCCCTCAAAATCTGCTGGCATATGAAGGAAGGTAAATCAATGAAACTGCCATGTAGAAGGGCATAAAGAAAACGAGCATTCTCCATCGATAATTAAGAAGTGTGGAAAACAGGCCAAAAATTCGTACACACAATGCGCAACAGAATCCGGTGCTCAATCGGAAGAGAACTAGTGCGAATCGCACCTGGACCTCCCTCCAACGGTATGTTAAACACCATTGAACGGACTAACGAGTCAGGAGTGAGATAAGGGAATAAGGGGTAGACGACCTGGGGAATATGAATAAAACTCGAAATAATGTCAGAAGTAATCTTAATTGTCCTACCCCGAAGAAAAATCCTAGAAGTCGAACCACTAACATCATAGGTGTTAGTGCAGAACTCCTAAACTAATAGACTCAACGGGGGTACTAACTCAACTAATAGAGGCTCCCAATCCCGAGAAGTGAAAATAACGGTGAAGTCAGGGGATACGTCAGACATAATGACCTCGAGCTCGAAAAGAACGGGATGCAAAGAGAACTGTGACCCAAATACGTCTTGGGCGACAATGGAATAAACCTAGACCTACTATAGGAAATGGAGGTACTAGAAATGGAAGAGGTCTTGCGTGCTCTCTCAAGCGGCATCTGAAAGAAATGAATCACAACTTAAAACCTCGATACAAAATAAACTAATCCACGATATTCATGAATGCACGCAAAATGAGGCAAGTACGACAACATGCAATGTGCCTGAACATGAATGCATGACGACATGTAGTGATGCCTAGACGTACGTGACGTGAAGACGTGACACGTGCCGAGATGTCTAGACGCAGGGACGTGATGTCGTGACGAAATGACGTGACGTCACCGTGCAGTGTTAACATGAACACACGACTCCAACACACAAACCAACACCAACAAGCCACACACTCCAACCAACAACATACAACCCCAAATGAATTCAACTATGCAAAGATCAAAATCGACTCTAAAGTAAAATGCACTCCAAAATCATCCAAACCAACAACCAAAATCTCAACGCCTCCAAATCACCAAACACATTCACCTAATCCCATGCCATTGTCTTCAACTAAAAATGTAATATGAGTGACTAAGTGAAGAACAAGCAAGACATCACCAACAATGTGCAAAAACCGCAACAAAACCTCGATTTTCATTGAACAATCATGCAACAAATAGTGATAAACTATGACGATGTTCAAAATGTGTAATGCAACAACAATTACCCAATCAATAATGACCCAAAAACACGAAAAACTTCAAAGAAAATTGCAAAAACTCGAAAAACACCAAGATTTTAGAAGTTTACCTTTGAAACTGGTTTGTTCGAGGAAATGACACCTTAAGGAAGTGATTAAGGATGAATAATTATGGAGAGTGTGAGAATTTAAGATGGGTTGGCGATTGTTGAGAGAAATCGAGTGAAGAAATGGTGAAAAATGCGAAAAAAAACCCTTGAAAAATAACATTTTCATTGAAAATGAAGATCCGTCGCTCAAGCGATAGTCGAGTGACAAGCGAGCGAGGCACCTTCTTCTGCTGTCGCTTGAGCGTGTTCCAGCGATAAGCTGGCGAAAAGGCAAATGTCAAAAATAACACTTGAATTTTAAAAATTAAGAAAAATAGCATTTTTTTTCTCAATCAATAACACGCAAATTAAGCAAATTAAGCTCACGACACCTCGAATTAAAATCATGTATGCAATCACAAGTCAAGCATTATCAAAAAAACTTTCACACATACTCAATTAAGTTCAAGATAGAGTAAAGTGTGTAAATGACTCGTGTGTGTTAAGTACCACTATTTTCTCGTGAAAATGACCTCCAAACCTTAAATTTGTGAGAAATGGCATGCTAACATCATTGTCAAATAAGTATGATCCATACTGGTGAAAGTCAAACCCAAATGAAATTTTAGGACCTAAAAACGAGCTCAATTATATGATAAGTCTTCTTTTCTCCCCCTCAATTTGAGCATATAATAATTTTTATTGTTTTTCTCATAAAAACATCTTATGTGCAACCTATTGTCCATTAAGCGAGCTTAATTACTCGAGTCAAGTAGGCTTCGAACAAAAGTAAAAGATGAACCAAATAGGCTACAATTTTTTTTTCAAACAGTGCAGGAAAACTTATACCGAGCTAAGGTCATCTAAATGTAGGTCAATTCACGTTCGAAGTCACCCTACTAACATGTGACAGTCATCCCAAATCTCATACACGCAGTCTAAACTCACTTACAAGATCTTAGTGTGTGCTATGCAGATGATTACATGACGACACATACGCAATACTCCACATTAAACCGTACCAAGAAATGGAAATATTGTAAAATAGATAAATGCACACTTGGTTATACATGCCATGTTTAAAGTCATCACGATGTGTCGTTTGCCAAAAAAGAAAATATTTTTTTATTTTTCCCATTTTCAAATTTTTTTTTAAACAATACGCATTACAAATAAATGCATAAGAATAAAAACGACAAAAATACTCAAAAATAAATAGAATGCATGCATGAATAAATGGACTCAATGGACTACACATGCATGCACCTAAACACCGAATCAAAGTGAAATTTGTATGCCCTTACCGTGAAGAGCAAGACCATTTTCACGACTTTCCAAGTCGCTCCTCTTAACCCAAACTTTCTAAAAAGTAGATGTTAATTGGGTTAATCGAGTCATCATCTTAGTTAAGTGGCTAACTTAATTGGTAAGAAAGTCAACATTGCTAGTGAAATCTTGATTCTTACTTCTAGTCACACGGTTATAACATCTAGGTTTAGTGTGTCTCAGTGCACCACAGTGGTGACAAGTGGGAATGAACCTAAGTTCAAACCTGCTCGGTGGTTGTTATCGAAAAGTAGGATGACTGACCTTACACTGCCCGATAGCTTTCAATCCTATGGTCTGCTTACCTGTGGTTTTAGGATATACAATCTCACGAGCTTTGTTAGTGGCAGAAACGAATGTGGTCCTTGATGTACTAGCAGTAGTATCATGGTTATCAACATAATCTAGACCATGCCTATTTCCACCAGGCTTGTTCATCCCAATCAGATTGTCCAACTTCTGCGAGCCACTTATAAACTATTGGAGTTGAGCATTAGATTTATCAAGATTAGTAGTTAATGATTTAACTTTAATTTTCAAGTTTTCATTAACCAGCTTCAACTTACTCAATTTTATAATCGAGACATGAAGGTCACTTAACAATTTTTCTCGTTCAAGTTCAAGCTCAAGCTCATTCACCTTTTTCAAGATGGCTTTATTGACTTTCTTAATTTTGAGATTCTGCTCAAACAATTTACAATAAAACTCGTATATGTCGATCTCATCGTCAGACTCTTTACTCACATCCTCTCTTTCAACCTTCTCAATCTTACGGTCAGATTCGGTTATAGCAATCGAGGTGAAGGTCATGAATTTTTGTTCATCCTCACCACCATATATCTCAATCTGAGAACTAGAATCCGACTCCTCATCACTCATGGTCACAGCAAAAGCCTTACGACGTTTTTTACCCGAACTCCTCTTTAAATTAGGACATTCACTCGTAATAGACCGATAGCACTCATAGCATTGGACATATTGAGATTTCGTAACGGAGTCTTAGAGATGTTTTTCTCAGGGACCTCACTTTTCCGCTCTTGAGGTTTTCTTCTATTCCTCATCACCTTTTGAAATTTTTTAACGAAATAAGCTATTTCGTCGTCCCTAAGTGTCTCAATATCAATGGACTAGCTTATCTTCTATAAGTCTTCATGGAGATGAATTTGACCCGTACTATCTGATCTCCCGACTACACTTCTTACAGCTCTCCCTGGATCTCGTATTCTCCTGAACCAATCCTTAGTTGTTGTTGCCAACGCTCTCCATGGAATCTGCTATCCTGCAACACTCATACCCTTGTGGAATCGTTTATCTCCCATGGATCAATGAAGAACACATTGTTCTTCACAGACTGAAATATGCACCAAACAGGGGCTCAATATTAACAACTTGATCAAACAAAAAGCATAAACTACAATTCCTTGTTAACAAATACTTTCTTGTCACGAATTAAACGATCGACTTGACTTTTTTGTGGCCAAATTCACCATATTTAAGACAATATTATATAAACATATGTACTTTGAAGATAAATATTGAAATTCAAACAAGAAACTATGGTTCATATAGTTTATTGAGGTAAATTACTGAATTAATCAATACAAGAAACTTCATGTGGAAAACGAGCAGATAGATCAATCAATTGCTCTCTCTATTAACCTAATAAATCAAGCTTTAAGTGGTTTCACCCTTTTAATTGTAGCAAAGTTGTATAATTTATCAATTCTCCCTAATCAGATAGGTCAGCTTTTTATGTAAAAATGGCCAATTTGAAAAAGAAAGTCAAATATATTATTTAAGTGGTGAAGGGAGCTAAGAAGCACGGATACAAATACGTAATTTGGATACGATATGTCGATATGTATTGTAAAATTCAACATAATTTTATTAATATAAAATATTAATATAGAAATATATTAATAAAAATAAAATAAAATACCAAAGCTCTTTATCTTAAGCATTAATTCTCGAAACTTCATTTTCTTCAATATCATCAACATCTATTTTTTCATTATTATGAAAATCGATTCTTCAACTCATTGTAGAGTTATTTTATTCATTTCCATAGGATGCACAAAAGAGTAAGTACTCCAATTTCTTTCAGCACTTGTCACGCATTTTCTATAACGTGAATTATACCACAAGTGTACGTGTCAAGTTTTGTAATATAGTATTGGAGTAAAAGTGTCGAACCCACGGGGATTGATATTTGATTTTATACTAAGTACTATAATTATTTTAATTTTTAATTTATTTAGAGAAACAAATTTTGAAATCAATATTGTTAACTAATCTAACGATGACTTTAGTAATGATTTCAACAAACGCAATGTAAACGGATGATTAAATATAAGAATGGCCTAAGGAATGATTTCACCTAACTTTTAGTTATGATTCAATTATGTCTAACTATTCTAGTCAATTTTCTCATGTTTAAAAGCAAAATCCTAATGTATTTCTCTCCCTTCTCTCGAGTGCCAACTAGATTCAATTCCATTATCACTATTCCGAATTAAAATCAAAGATTTTATCAAGTTCATGATTCTTTTATGGAGTAAGTTTCATAGATCCTATACTTTCTCTTGAAACACGTAAAATCTACAATGTGTCAATCCTATTATTCCGCCTAAATTTCTCTCTCTCGAGTGTCGAGATTGACTAGCATCTATTCATTCACTTAGTGGCCAATTAATTGAAAGCATTAATTTCATGACATAATCAAGCATATATGAAAAATCAAATAGAAATAATTAAGACAAAATCAAATCATAATATCAAGTTTGGCTATATCAAACCCTAGATAAATTGTTTAGTTCACGATGTAATTCATAAAATCTAAATAATTTATATGAGAGAACATAAGAAAGAAGGAAAAAATAAACTCTTTTGAAGTTTTAGTTGGAATTCCCCTTGATATTCTTCGCGCTTCCTTTCTTGATTTCTTGAGTCTTTTGATGTTTTGCCTCTTCCCAATCCCCCTTCAATTATGTGTTGAATTCTTTTTTTCAAAAGTGGTCTTCAGGGTTGTATTTGTATCCTCATGAAATTTTGAAAGGGTTGGAGTTGTATTGGGCCAAGAAAAGAATCCCAAAAAAAATCAAAAACCTGTTTTTCACACAGGCAGCGTCTCGGTGGTTCTGCAGCAAAACGGGTGCGATGATGCCAAAATCGGCACTGTGGTGCCCATTTTCAGGTGGAAAAACTGTACTACGCGTCCTTCAATATTTTCATCATAACTTTTTCTCTCGATATCTGATTCAAATGATTCAAGATGCTTTGGAAAGATAACTTAAAGAGATACAACGTTGTTTTAGTTATCAATTTCCAATTCAAACGTTTTCTATGTAAAAAATGAGTCTAAATATGAAACTACAAATCAGGAGCATAACTTTTTCGATTGGAAAATGATGTGTGATCATACTTTGACTATATTTGATCTCTTTTGACTTCTTTCTTCATCCAATTGACTCCAAGCACTCTCGAATCTTCATTTTGGGGTCCGACAAAACTTTTGAGTATTTTCACTTTAGTCCTCGAACTTTGGATCTCTTACAATTTAGCCATTTTTTTAAATTTTTGTCTACTCTTACTTGTTTCCTTCAATTTCATCAACCTATATCATAACATCAAAACACACTCTTACTTGTTTCCTTCAATTTCATCAACATATATCACGAAATCAAAACACACATTAAAATGTTCTGAAACTCATAGAAATAAATTAAATATCAAGTTTAGATAATATCTAAAGTATGAGTGAAATACACTCATCAGCACTAGATGAAGAAAAAGGATGCACGAGAAATTTCAAAACAATGTTTTGTAGTAAAGGTGTACATGAACCATGAGTATTGGATACGTATCGAAAATCATACAAACTATAAAATATTTAAAAAATACATATCGGACATGTATCGAAAATTAAAAAAATATAAAAAAAAAAGTATCTAGTACGTATTAGAGGGTATTGGAGCTTGCATACGTATCAGATACAGGTATGTAACAAGTTTACAAGTATGGTGCTTCTTAGGTAGGGTGTATTTGTTTTCCATGTTTCCTGCAAATAATGTCACTAAATTACTAACATCAAAAAGTTAAGCTACCACAAACTGTAGGGAAGAGACTGCAGTGAGTAGAGCTCGACAAAATCAGTTGAACTTCTCAAGAAACAAAACCACAAAAACAGACAATTGCAAAAAATGATCCATAAGCCCAGAAAGTATTCAAAGTTGGTTTTATGCAACATTAATGTCAAAATAGTCTCAGGTCCTGCTATTTAATATTGATCCACATTGTAATAGCACCAAAGTTAATATTTATAACAGACTCCCTGGAGACTGTTGACTAATTACTTTATCAGACTGCATTCCCATCACACCACGTAGGGAAAAAAAGAAAGAAAGAGAATCTATTGAAGTAACGTCACCGCATTCAATTCTGATGCTCATCTACAAAATTGCACAACTTATCTTAGAAAGTAGAAAAAATAAACCTGGAAAAAGCTTATGGAACCATAGAAGTTTCGGCATATTAGATAAAATAGGATACTATATGCCCAACCAAATACAACAAATAAATTAATGAAAATAGTAATCAACAAAAAAGAAGAAGGAAGAAAGTGTCCTTTATTACACTAAAATTGGATTTGTGTGCATTTCTGAAACTTGTGCTGAATCTATAGCGAACTCATCATCCTCCTGTTCCTATTCCACAAAAATATTTGTCAGGTATAGTTTGACAAATTAAACATCTAAACTAGGAAAGCAAATTCACCTTGAAAGCTTCCTCAAATGCCTTATTTACTATCTCCTCAAATATTTTAAGTTCATCAACCCTGTTACACCATGAATGTCAGAGGTCAGATCCTTTATGGAGCATGTGGGAAAGATACAGTCCAGAAGCAACAAGTAAACATATGCATGTTTATAATAGCAATCAATTATTTCGATAACTAACTTACTAATGTTTCTAAGAAATATGGGAATAGCCAGCGAAAGAACAAAAGGAGACAAAGAATGATGACATTTCCTTCAAGACATAGAGAGAAATGCTGAAAAGATAACAACTCAGTGACTCACCATGAAAGGAAAAGAGAAATAGTCAGCAAAAGGGCCATTTAAAATCTGCTTCCAAGTCTCGTGAAAGACCTCATATTGACTTAAGTATATATTTTATTCAGAACTCATCACTGAGAAGTTATTGACAAGGTTATGTTCATGGAGGATGCTAAAGATAACATGAATGGAGAGCTCAACAATGAGGATATTAAACATTTAATGCAACAAGCAATGATGCAGTTGCACATTGCATCAGTTTTTAGGCAATTTTTTTTACAATAAACCTCTTTACACTTACGAGATTTCATCTTCGCATGTTTCAGCAAAATCACTGGGTAGTTCTTCCTTCAGGCTCTACAAAAAACCAATAATCAATGTCAAGAAAGTTTCTGAAAATATGGGCAATGATTAAATTATTAGATTCTGCAACGTGGTGGTTGTTATTTGAACTCTAAGAGAAAGAAAAATATCAATTTTCATTCATACATAATGGAGCAAGAAACCGTCTGATACATATTTAACAACCATCATTCTTTTACATCACAAAAGTGTCTAACCAACCACTATTTTTACCTACTTCCACCTTACACATTTGACAGCTGCTTTATCATTACAGCACCTTGCTTTACTTAGCTTGTAAAATATAACTTGAGCTAGAATTTAGTACTAATGACAACAATAGTATCAATCCTAAATGTCAAAACTCCTCCTTGAGACTTTTGTTGGAAACACTAAGGCAACTCCTCAATGTTTCAAATCTTCCTTTACGCAATAACTTAGTGAAAATATCAGTAAATTGGTCCTCAGAGCTGCAATGCATCAGTCCCACATCCTTCTTATCTTGAGTTTCTCTTATTGAATGATATTTGATTTTTATGTACTTTGTCCTTCCATGAAACACCGAATTTTTCACCATTGATACAGCTGACCGGTTGTCACAAAAGATGGTTGTGGCTTCATCTTGTTTGTGCTTCAAATCCTCCAACACTTTCCTTAGCCAGATTGCTTGATTGGTGGCCTCTGAAGCTGCTATGTATTATTCTGTCTCTGCAGCGGATTGAGCTATGGTTATCTGCTTCATGGAATTCCAACACACTATGTTTGAATGTTAGGTTCCCAAGGAATGTTAAGGAGAATTCTGCAACTACTGGAATTACTGAAATGAAATGAGATTTAAATGAAGAAGATTATTTATATTGAATTGATCAAATAAGACACTACAAAAAGGGAATGGCTCCAAGGCATTCGAGAGGCTTGGACTCTCCCCCTTAGGCTCAACCAAAATGTGAATGAATATTCCCCGCCCCCTCTCTCCCCACTCTCACATTTATTGATTCTACCTCATTCCTTCAATTCCCCAAAATACCCCTAGTAACTAACTGATAACAAACTAAGTTTGATTCCCTGCCACACCTCCTGCACTACCACCTCATATCTTTCTACTCGTGTATGTAAATATGATAGGTGGTCTATCATTACCCCCCTTCGAAATCCACCTTGTCCCCAAGGTGGAAGTCTGCTGAATCACTTCCAGTTGCTCCCAAGAAGATTCATGGTCGGGACGATCCTTCTATTTGATCAGCACCTCTGCCCCTTAGGAGAAGACTCAGTCTGAGTTCTGACCCCCAAAACTTGCTCTGGTTCAAAAATGGATTCTTCAACACCTATTAGCTGGGATGGCAGCTGAGTTGTCGGATGAGCATCCCCATTTACCCTTCGCAATTGCGAGACATGAAACACCGGATGTACCGCTACTAAAGGAGGTAGCTTCAGTCTATAAGCCACCTTGCCCACCTTCGACTCTACTTCAAATGGCCTATAGTAGCATGGATATAACTTCTCAGTCAGCCATTTAACCACAGATTTCTGGTGATAGGGTCTCAGCTTGAGATATACCAAATTCCCAACATCAAACTGAACCTCGCGACGGTGTGAATCAGCCTGCTGCTTCATCCTCTGTTGTGCACGTGAGAGTTTCTTAAGGTAGCTCTCCATGGGTGGATCTTTCACTTCTCTTGCATAGTTTCTCAAAGTATTTTTGGAACTTTCCCCTATATGCTGGCCAGCAATGATGTTATCGATTTCTCTGATGGGTACGTTGTCAATCTTGGTTGGAGGCTCCTTCCTCGGCCTTTGGCCTCTTGTCATGTTCCTATCTTCTTCATGCTTCCTTCGAGGTGATTCATTTCGGTGGTTCTGTATTGCCTCATTGTGTCGAGGCTCCTGTCTAAGTGGGAGAACATCCATTTGTATACGGTGTGCATTCCTATCTTCGCCACGTAGGCCAACATGTCCTTCATGATATGGCCCGAACATGCAATTTTCGGTGTTGTAGCTGCTGGTTCGATGATATGTTTAGTATTGGCTATGGGTAAGCTTGGTTGTCTATGAGTGTCAGGTCTAACCTCTTCGTATGCCAAAGAGAGCACATCAGTTAGCGTGGCAGTGGCAAACGCTTGCCCCAAGGTGGGGCTATAGTATGTCCTGCTTAGGTCCACTGTTGATCCACCAAATGAGATACAGGTCATCTTCGCTGCCTCTAGGGTAATGGAAGCCCCATTGAGGTTCGGTTGAGATGATTAATCAACTCTTCGTTGACAATTTCACTTCTCATCGTTTCCACCAACGCATCATAAGTGGTGGGGTTCCTTTCCGCACATCCATCCAAAATAGGGTATTCATGTTAAGGCCTCCCCTTAAGGCAGAAAGGGCCTCCCTATTAGTGACATGCTGATAGTAAGTCATTTCGTATATGAAACGAGCCAGGTAACTTTTCAGGGTTTTCCTTCCTTGTTGCCTCATATCATGCAGCCTCTAGATAAGGGATTCTCCTTCCTTGCTCGACAAGTATTGGTTCAGAAAATCTTTTTTTAGATCTGGCCAACTCCTGATACTTCCAGCTAGAATGCAGCTATACCAAATTTCGGCAGCCCCTATTAGCGTGAGGTGGAAAGGTCGACATTTCAACTCTGGCTAGGCTCCTTATAGAAACATTTACGTCTTATAGTTGTTGAGGTGTTTTGTCGAGTCGTCTTTCCTTTCATACTTGGGTATTTTTGGCGGCATAAGTAGCTAGGATTGGTTACACATCTCAACTCTTGAGAAAATGGCAAACTCTTATCATCGTCATCTAGCTCGAACGATCTACAATGGCCATCAGAGTCATTTTCCTCCACCTCATACTGAGGCTATTGTGTTCCAGCCTGATTTCTTGCATTTGCGGTGTCTCTTCTTTCCTGCCTATTTCTAGGCGGTGGTGGGACTCCTTCAGGTTCGTACCCCAGATTTTGTTATCGTCCTTTTTGAGCTGGGGGAGGCTGTTAAGACCTATTTATAGGCCTCGAGGGTCCGATCCTGTCAAAGACGCTGGTAGATCTTTGAGGTTCGTATTCCTGAGTATATTTTGGAGAAAAGTTCTCCTCTATGGGAACATCGTCATCGGGGTGGCTCGTTACATGGTGGAAGTATCAACTTCTACCTCTCTTTCAACCTGGTCGTTCATCCCATACATTTGAGGGTATGCTACCGTGTCATTTTCTTCACCTTCCTGGTGAAAGATTCTATGTTAAGGCGCCTGAGACCCAGCTTGTTGGTGCATTTGCATCAGCAGTTGCTGCATGGCAACGTTTTGTTGGGCCATATTTCTCATATTAGCGGCCATTTCTCCTACTTCTCGCTCCAAGCGTGCAATTTTACCGTCTCTCCTGTGGCGGTGGTGGGGGAGACGCATATTCACGTCGTGTGGAGAACCTCTTCTTCAGGGGCCTTCTGCTGCCCATCTCCACTATATGTTCCTTGGTGACTTGTACTCATCGCGTTTTTCGAACTTGTTTCCTCAAAACGGTTCTTTCTTCAAGAACCAAAACATTTCTTTAAGGTTCTTCACAAATAGCCTTTACCACTAGGATGTATCAAAGATTCCCACAGACGGCGCCAATCTATTGACCCTAAAAAATGGTCCGATGACGTGGCCAACAGATAAGTAGAAACAAGTATCCACGTTTAGATCCCGATTTGTTTATAACTCAAATCGCCTATTTTCTCAAAGAATCGATGAAGGGAATGGTCCAAAATATTTATTAAGTCGCTGTCATAATTGTTTGGTGCGTGAAAAGGGGTCGGTCACTGAGTATCGTAGAGAGAATCAAGATTTACTTTTTAATGTCTAAATTTTTGTATTACCCTCCTAGGTATTAAGTGTGGGTTTTTATACTTAAAGTTGAGTGAATGAAACCCGTCGAATGGTAGGGTCCATGATCCAGATGAATCCAACAGATCCTGTTAACATCAATCAATCAATCAAGCCATTAAATGCTAAGGTCGCAATATCTTCTATTCATAGCCCGGTGATTTGACCATTTAGGCATGCAGAGATGGCATGGTAGTGTGTGGACTTGTCAATCACTTCATAGGATCTGTTGTTGATTGGCTATTCAGGCTCGTATAGAGGGCCGCCTCTGCCAGAAGGAGATCGGTCACACTATTTTTATGTTGAGTTCGCCTCGGCAGGCATAAAATCTGGTCGCTCGCACTGCTACACCATGCATCGGCTCATCTGTTTGCCACATGGAGTATTTATTTTACGATTATTTATATGAGTAACATGTACGATTCACCTTAACACTCTAGTATGTACTAACAGTTTTTCTGATTTTTACACCCTATACTGGAAGTTATTTCAAATTGCATAATGGGCTACAATGGTCTTCAATGTCTTTTTATCTCGGAATGCCTATTTTCACTTATACACTCCAGACCAGGTTGATTAATCACATTACTACTTTGATCAATCATTTCATATATATTGGAACTAAGTCACACGAATGATTCAGATCATGATGTGCATTGAATCATCCATGATGACGAGAATCTGTTAATTCTATTGTATTTGCAAGTTGATCTGTTTTATTTTCATTTAACATAGCTACAACATAAACACGAAGAGGATATGCAATAATTTTGGGATCTTTACGTTTCAACTCCATGTAGAAAAGAAGAGAGCTATCATTTATTATTCTTATTGGTGTCATTTCGACATCAACAACACACTCTATTTTGAGACATGAATCGTTGTCATCCACTATTCTTATCATTTGATATCAGCATTACTCATGTAAACACATTTTTTTTTAACCGGGGCAAGCCAAGAAAGTAACTTAGTGCGGGCACAATTTATTGATGTTGAACGTCGAGTTTTTGGTTATGGATTTAATGATGATAAAAATATAAAGCAATATTACGACAATACTAAAAATGACATAATTTATAAATTACACTTGTTCCTTACGAGTTTTCATAATTTTATATCGTTGTACAATAACTTCATTATCGAGTTTCAAAAATATATATTTCTCTACATAAACAATTGTGTTATCATTCATCCACTGATCACTCATTTGATTACGCAATCTATTATTTACAATGCTTATTGCAGAAAAGATCCTCTCCATAGTATCGAAGCAAATCTACCCGATAATGATGTAAATTTTTAATTTCTGGACAATATCAATCGATAAATCTACCTCCGCAAAACGATCATTGAATTCTTGAAGTTATAGATCAATGACAAAGTAAAACAAATATACCCGACAGTGATGTAAATTTGTAATTCTGGGCAATTTCAATCAATAAATCTACCTTCGAGAAATGATCATTCAATTCTTGAAGTTGTAAATCGATGACAAAGTAAAATAAATCTACCCGATAATGATGTAAATTTGTAATTTTTGGGCAATATCAATCATTTAAGCACTAAGGAGCTGCACTCACAACAAGGTAAGTGCCAAGTTACCTACTTTTATTAGCCAATGATCGGCAATTCATGAACATTTAGGTAAGCTGAGAGGATCGATCTCTCCAAACAACAATATTAGAACTCAAGGGTAACCAAATCTCACATTAGTAGCAAGTTAAAACGGATTAGACTGATGAGAACACAACTAAATATTCAGTCGGACAATTCCCAAATTCTGTGTTATTTTCGTTTAGATTTGGAATTTTCTAGAAACAAGTTGTACAGTTTAAACCATTAGGTAATGGGACCACTAACAATTGATGTACACTGGAGCTATCAAATATCAGAACTAACCTCAAAACCAAGTACTGACAACTTTTCTTCATTTACTGCAGGTATACAGCTACTGTAAGTGATATAAAAGTTGGAACCACCTTTTGATTTGGATGAATCATCTAGTAGACTTCTTTGTGATAGAAAATTGAAAAGGAATAATTAAATCATATACTTTATTCAAATCTTTTTCATATAAAAACCCTAGATCTATCTCCATATTGAAATCCGAAAATGAACATAATCATAAAACATACCTGAATCCATGATAATTAGATTGTTAGCCTGAAAGGATCACGATCTTCCAATTTGATTTGTGAACTTCACTTCAATCTTGATTTCTATGGATGGGGATGTAGAAACCTTGAAGAAGACACTCAAAATGGGGACCATAACCCATATATTCATAAGATAATGAATGGTCATTATCTTTCATTTATTTTAAATCGGCCCCTCAACAATTTAAAACAAACTTCCGGTCTCTACACTTTAATTCCACGAAATTCAATACCCATTAGTCAAAAAAACATCTTTAGTGCATCACTTTATTGACTAATTCACTTTAGATAATAGCACACACATTTCAATACGTTATATGTGGTCCCAAATTGTTAAAATATTCCAACAATCTCCCACTGGGCCATATGTGTAACCTTTCGAATGTGCACAACCTTTATGAGCTCAAAATTTTGCTATTATTATTACGGGTATTTCAAACAATCTCGTCCATCAGTCATATCGATGTAGGATCAAAGCGATTTTCGTCACATTTAACGTGACTAAATCCATCAATGGTCACGTACACCCATATAACCAAATGACATAGATCAATTATGGAGTGTAGTATGAAAATTACATGTTATATGACCCAAACATGTCTATTTCCAACTGGTCCAACCTTATTTCTTAAGTGAGATCGGTACTGAACATAATAACAGAGTGTAATAAACTGAAAACTTTATTTCTGTACAGAACAATATCCAAATACACAAATGTGTCCAAAACATAAAGCAATGAAAATACAAACTCCCACTAAAACTTGATATCCTCATGATATACAACACCCATATGAGCAATGTGCTCATAAAAGAATTTGGGTGTCAATCCCTTAGTAAGCGGATCCGCAATCATGGAGTTTGTCCCAATATGCTCTATGTAAATCTGTCCACTCTGTACTCTTTCCTTCACAACCAGGAACTTGATGTCAATGTGTTTTGACTTAGATGAACTCCTGTTGTTATTAGAATATAGAACTGTTGAGTTATTGTCACAATATAACTTTAGTGGCCTTTCTACGCCATTCAAAATACGAAGCCCAGTGACAAAATTTCACAGCCATATTCCATGATTAGATGCCTCATAGCATGCTATGCTTAGCACTCCTCCAAGAAATAGCTCATCCAGCTAACAGATAAATATAGCCTGATGTGGATCTCCTACTGTCTTGGCATCTAGCAAAATCAGAATCGGAGTATCCTATGATCTCTAACTGATCCGATCTGATATAGGTGAGCATGTAATCCTTTGTTCTCTTCAAATATCTCATAACCCTTTTGGCTGCTATCCAATGATCCATTCCAGGGTTGCTTAAATATCTGCCTAACATTCCAACAATGAATGCTATATCTGGACGTGTGCAAACTTGAGCATACATAAGACTCCCAACAGCTGATGCATAGGGAATCTTCTGCATTTCCTTAACTTCAAGGTCATTTTGCGGGCATTGTTTAAGACTAAATTTGTCTCCCTTAGCAACGGGGGTGTCACCTGATTTACAGTCCTGCATGCCAAACCTTTTAAGTACTTTATCGATATAGCCCTTTTGTGACAATCCAAGAATACCTCGAGAGCGATCCCGATATATCTGAATCCCTAATACAAAAGAGGCGTCACCAAGATCTTTCATCTCAAAGTTCTTTGATAGAAATCTCTTGGTTTCGTGCAACATGCCTATATCATTAGTGGCAAGCAATATGTCATCAACATACAAAACCAGGAAAATATGCTTACTCCCACTGAACTTGTGATACACACAATCATCAACAGCATTCATTTCGAAACCAAATGAGATAATTACTTGATGAAATTTGTGGTACCATTGACGGGAAGCTTGCTTGAGCCCATAAATGGATTTCTTTAATTTGCAAACTATATTCTTTGGGTCTCCTGACACAAAGTTTTCTGGTTGCACCATATAAATCGTCTCATCAATGTCACCATTTAGAAACGCCGTCTTAACATCCATTTGATGTAACTCAAGATCAAAGTGCGTAACAAGTGCCATGATTGTCCTGAAAGAGTCTTTCGTTGAAACTGGAGAGAAAGTCTATATGTAGTCAATACCTTCCTTTTGAGTAAAGCCTTTAGCTACAAGACAAGCCTTATATCTTTCCACATTACCATTCGAATCCCTTTTGGTTTTAAATATCCATTTGCAATCAATGGGTTTCGCACCTTCTGGTAATGGGACAAAATCCCAAACTTTATTGTCTTGCATAGACTTATACTCATCATTCATGGCATCAATCCACTTTTGAGAGTTTGAACCATGTATGGCTTGACGGAAGTTGATTGGATCATCTTCCATCAATCCATTATTTTCCTCATGTTCATGGAGAAATACTATAAAATCATCCGAAATAGCATTTTTCCTTTCTCTCGTGGATCTCCTTAAAGGTATTGGTTCTTGAGGTTGTTGAGTTTGAACTTCTGGAATAACTACCTCATTTTGGATGGGAGGTTCTTCAACATTGTCTTGTTGAGGTTCTGGATATACTTCTTGATCAATGACAGGTATAGGAACTTGTACATTGTCAAAAGTAATAGTATCCTCAACTTCTTCCTCAAAGACAATATCTCTAACCTTATTTCTCCCCCCAAACTCAACATCCTCAAAAAATGTTGTAGTTCCCGTTTCAAAAATTGACTTAGTTGTGGGATCATAAAATTTATAGCCCCTTGATTGCTCAGAATAACCAATAAAGTAGCTGCTTACTGTTTTGGAGTCCAATTTCTTTTCATATGGCCTATAAGGCCTAGCCTCAGCTGGACATCCCCAAATGTGAAAATGTTTTAGACTAGGCTTTTTACTTATCCAAAGTTCATAAGGAGTTTTAGCAGCAGCTTTAGTTGGTACTCTGTTCAGAATATAAGCTGCAGTCTTTAATGCTTCTCCCCAGAGTGATTTTGGTAAAGTAGAATGACTAATCATACTCCTTACCATATCCTTAAGAGTTCTGTTTCGTCTTTCAGCTACACCATTCATGTTAGGCGTCCCTGGCATGGTGTATTGTGGAATGATTCCACATTCCTCTAGGTATTTATCAAATGGTCCTGGATATTGTTCACTTGAACCGTCATTTCTGCCGTAGTACTCACCACCACGGTCAGACCTAACGCTTTTTATCCTTTTGTTGAGTTGGTTCTCAACCTCAGTTTTAAACACTTTGAACATGTCCAGCGACTCAGAATTTTCATGAATAAGATGTAGGTACCCATAACGTGAGTAATCGTCTATGAATGATATAAAATATTGTTGACCATTCCAAGAAGCCGTAGGGAATGGACCACAAATATTTGTGTGTATCAATTCTAAGACATCTGAAGTTCTGTTAGCACCTAATCCTTTTGTTTTGGTCTGTTTTCCCTTGATACATTCAATACATACATCAAAATCTGTGAAGTCAAGGGAGTCCAAAATACCATCTGACACAAGCCGTTCAACTCTAGATTTAGAGATGTGACCTAAGCGCTTGTGCCATAATTTTGCTGAATTTTCTTTATTTAATTTGCGTTTAGTACCACGTGTTTCCACATGCAGGTTTTCATTATATGATGTAACAGTATCAAGCAAGTATAGGTTATCAAATGTAGATAATAAACCAGTACCAATAATATTAGAATTTAAAGAAAGACTAAATTGATTGTTTCCAAATGAACAACAATAACCAAATTTGTCCAACAAAGAAACAGAAACCAAATTCCGTCTAAAAGACGGTACAACTTTAGTGTCTTTCAAATTCAAATAATGACCAGTTCCCAACAATAACCTAAAAATGCCTATTACATCAACTTCCACCGACTTGCCATCACCAACATAGATGTATCTTTCACCATCATTTAGCTTTCGGTAGCTCAGGCATCCCTGCATAGAAATACTTATATGAGTAGTAGCACCAGAATCTAACCACCAAGTATTTCTAGGTACAGAAGCTAAATTAACCTTAGAACAGACCAAAGTAAGATTTGTACCTTTCTTTGCACGCCATGCGAGATATTTGGTACAATTCTTCTTCACATGTCCAGTACTTTTGCAAAAGAAACATCCCTCTTTGTTGTCCTCTTGCTGTTTCTTTTGTATGGGACCCTTAGGAGCAGCTTGAAATTCTTTCTTTCTTTTCTTGTCCTTATCTTTAGAAGTGCTTGCCAAGTGAACATTTTCAGTTCTATCTTGCTTCAACCTTTCTTTCTCTTGCACACAATATGAAATGAGCTCATTTAGAGACAATTTCTCCTTTTGGCAGTTATAACTGACCTTAAATTGACTGAACTGTGCATGAAGCGATATCAATATCAGATGTACGAGCAAGTCATCAGACAGCTCGATCTTTAGTGCCTTTAGCTTTGAAGCAATGTGAGACATCTCCATGATGTACTCCCTTATGTTTCCTTTACCTTTATACTTTATTGAAATCAAGTTTTGCAAAAACGTGCTTGTTTCAGCCTTATCGTTTTTCGCAAAATGTTTTTCAATTTCGGCAAGGAAATCCTTAGCATTAATCACTTCTTCAGATACTGCGCCTCAAAAGGCTTCTGGAATGCCGCGCTTAATGATCATCAAACTCACGCGATTAGAGCGTTCCCACTTCTCAAAGTTCCTCTTTTCATCAGGTGAACTTTCATCTGTAAGAGGAATGGGTTGCTCAGTCCGGAGCACAAGGTCTAGATCCATACAGCCGAGAACAATTAATATGCACTCTTTCCAATCCTTGAAGTTTGTCCTATTGAGCTTGGGAATAGAGTTGATATTAGCAGATATGGTAGTAGCAGATAAATTAGCTGTAGAGAGAAAATGGAAGAATTATGCTCACATCAATATTAAGATTCAATAATCAATTAATTCAAATCATAGTAAATCCCATCTCAAGATACCTAGCACATCATTAATATCAAATCTTTGGACAGTAATATTAACTGTAAGTGGTACTCTTGGTGCAATGATCAAACATTGACAATAAATCCTGTCAAATAATAAATCTATCTTTGGATTGATTTATTATTCACATGGAAACCTTATAATTGTCACATGTTCATCACCACAAGTGTGTATCAAATTCGGCAAAATATTAACCTTCCTTTGGGCCGGATAATATCCGCATGAACAAGTATACACACAAATTCCTTCTAATATTCTAAGTTAATTAATTTTCACAAAAGAGGTTGCTTTGGCAACATATTGCTTCAATCAATTCACTTTTAAATATTATAAACTCAATTGAGTCCTTTATACCATAATTTGATAAGTAGAATACTTAATTATATTTATCTTGAAACTTTAAGGGCCTATGGGTTAATAATTCAAAACTTTATGGGTCGAAATTAATTAATTCAAAACTTTATGAGTCAATAATTAATTATTGAAAGCTTTAGGGACTCAAAAAAATAATTATTTAAAACTTTAGGGGCTAAATGTTAATAATTGGAAAGTTTAGGATTTAAAAAATCAATTATGCAGAACTTTAGGGACCAAACTAAACAAATTATGAACATTCAGGGACTTAATAATTAAATTCAGAACTTAATTGGCCCAAATTAATTAATTTCATAACTTCAGTGGCTGAATTATTAAAACCCGTAACCTTAAGGCCCAATTAGGATTAACTTTAAACTTTAGGGATTGATTTATAAAATTTAACCCTAATTTTAAATTGCAAGCAGGGGCTTTAAAATCTTTAATTTGCAGCCCATGCCCCCGCCCCCGCCCCCAAATCTTCCATAACTCAAAAAACCTTCAAATTAATTCTCAAATTAATGCCCCTTTCATCTCCCCTAACCGAAAACTTAATGGCCATTTATGAAATTCTTCCCTGGCGGCGGCGTCGCCAGCCCCGGTGGGGGGGGGGAGACATCCCCCCCCCTCACGCCCAGCAACCGCCGGGCGCTGCATCTTTAATTTGCAGCCCATGCCCATGCCCATGCCCCCGCCCCCAAATCTTCCATAACTCAAAAAACCTTCAAATTAATTCTCAAATTAATGCCCCTTTCATCTCCCCTAACCGAAAACTTAATGGCTATTTATGAAATTCTTCCCTGGCGACGCCGCCAGCCCCGGTGAGGGGGGGAGAGACATCCCCCTTCACGCCCAGCAGCCGTCGGGCGCTGTAACAGCAGCGCCCGGCTGCAAAATCCGACTGCTACAACAGCCGAACCAGCATTTAAAAAAAATTCTTTAAACTGAATTATATTTATAATTAACAGATACAAAAAAAATCCCAATTTCAAATATCCGAATTTTGAAGAAAATCATAGATCCTTATAAATCATGTTATATCCATGTAATAATATACAAAATCCATATTATAACATGTTCAAATTCTAAATCCAAAGCATAATATGAAAGAATTTGATAATATAACATGAAAAATCAAATAACAATATTATAACATGATTAAAACTCATAATAACATGCTATAATTCTTGATGTATAACATAATGATCCAACAATTCATAGAATTCAGAATCTTAAAATTCCATTTCTTATGATTTCAATTATGGATGGCTCTGATACTACTTGATAGAAAATTGAAAAGGAATAATCAAATCATATACTTTATTCAAATCATTTTCATATAAAACCCCTAAATCCATCTCCATATTGAAATCCGAAAATGAACATAATCATAAAATATACCTGAATCCATGATAATTAGATTGTTAACCTGAAAGGATCACGATCTTCCAATTTGATTTGTGAACTTCACTTCAATCTTGATTTCTATGGATGGGGATGTAGAAACATTGAAGAAGACACTCAAAATAGGGACCATAACCCATATATTCATAAGATAATGAATGATAATTATCTTTCATTTGTTTTAAATCGGCCCTCAACAATTTAAAACAAACTTCCGGTCTCTACACTTTAATTCCACGAAATTCAATACCCATTAGTCAAAAAAACATCTTTAGTGCATCACTTTATCGACTAATTTACTTTAGATAATATCACACACATTTCAATACGTTACATGTGGCCCCAAATTGTTAAAATATTCCAACACTTTGTCCTGTTGAAATAGTAATATGTTCGGTCTCAAGATCAGATAGCCCGTTTTGTAATTTTTGCCTTTTTTCTTTTTTAGAACTAGTCCCAGTTGGTTGACATTTCAAGCGAATGCGATATCCAGTTTTGATGCAGCGATATTTTTTTATCATTCTACAAAGAAAACTTCAATAGGAACAAAAAGAAAAGAAAAAAACTAAAGATTTGAATGCTTAAAATAGTGCAAGAAGAGAACAAAGGATATGGCTGATAACATAAAGAACTATACTTCCTTCCTTCCTTCCTTCAAGCTTCTTTTCGGCATATCAATTATCAAAGACGAATTGTATGCCCACAACCTATACCATTCTTAAATAGATTAATTAGTGGAAACTAAAGGGAGATATAATCAAACAATACAAATACAATTCAAAATTCATATGTTCACCAACTTGTTTTTTTCTTTACAGAAATGGTAGAGTCAAAGTTTTCAATTCATCTTATGAGTTATGTATGTGGTATAGTATTCTATGACCATGAAACAAGGCATTCATCATTTCATTGTAAAGGTTGGGAAACAATTTAGGTTCCTCAGGAACAAGACACAATTTGGATTGGGCATTGGGCAGTGGTGGATATTCATTAACGAAATATAAAAATAATTGGGCCATTGGGTTGGGCCCAAAAGTTCAGTACATACCCGTGTCTGCACTAGACTTCATTGTGCTCCGCCCCTGCCTGTTGATTCACCTTTCTTAATCAATCAAAGTAGTAATATAACATCCCCAACTCTAGAAGATTCTAAACTCGTGAGTGCTAGCATAAATTTTCATATGCAAAATATAGAAAACAAATAGAGAAAATTGAATAACATCCATTGAACTTAATTGATATTATAATTTGCGAAATTTATAAAATCCAAAATAACTGCGTAAAGAACATTACATAGTTTGAAGTGATTTATTTAAAATAATTAACATATACTTCAAAATGGTTTAAATTTTCTTTTTAGAGTAGAAATGGAACATTCAACGCAAACAATACTGAATCCATATTCCTTCAAAGAAGTCACCTCACATCATCTAGCTTTCATCATCTAAAATTATAGTGATAGCATAGAATGAACTAACGCCCAGTGAGCCAACCTCATGCATATGATATACATTTACATTACTTAAAAGAAATAGCTTTTCTATTATGTATCCCATTTCTTTTCATTTCCTTTAAAAAAAAACATTAACATTGACATTGTGAAATAACTTGGTGTGTCATCCAACCAATCAGAATGTAGTCGACAATTATTATTTAGAACCTGATCGATCTTATCGATAGTACCGCAAAGCGATTAACATTATCATTGAACATTAGTCGGATGTGCCGGTCCTCCACGTCCCATTTCCTACTCACACCTTTCATGGCATAGATATACCCCTCGTAACAAAACATTCGCAATATATATCTTTAAAAACATTCTTTGACTCGTGACATTTGAAAACTTCTTATTCTCAAAACAAATTTAGGTGAGACATTTATGCATTTATCCACCATGATTTTTCCTACTCTGTGCCATATTATCTTCTAGAAATCTTGACCAATTTTCTATATTAGTACTTGAAAGTTGAACCTATCCTTTAACTTTTGATTTAATATTAATCGCATTAATTTGGTCCTAATTGATTCTAGAAGGAACTTTTATCCATGTTAATTTTTGAGCCTTTTAATCTCCTTAACTTTGCTATATGGCAACATATTTTTAGTAATGAAAGATTAATAAATAAAATGACTTGTCTGTTTTCTTTCATATTTTTTTATTTTTAAACAACTTTTAGATTTTTATTACCTTTCCATCTTCGTTCGGTCTCTCTTGTTCTCTCCTTTATCGCTCCAACATTTTGCTTTAATATGAAAGGAATTTCACTATTACTTGATGTTTGGAACGCGTCTCTTCAATTTAAAACTATGATGTTGACCTATTAATGTGCATTCTTTTATATCGATCTTAAAAAAAGGGTATTTTGTTATTACCAAATGTAATATGTGGTATTATATATTAACTTTCACATGTTTATTGACGAAATTGTCAATGAAATTATTTCTAAATTTAGCCTTCTTTGGCGCCAATTAAAATTAAAATTTTACTTTAAGTTAAAGTTAACAATTAATTTTAACCACATACTTTAAAGTTCCCACAATTTTTAACCCCACATTTAATCAAATATCTATCAAAATATACTAAAATTTGATTTTAATCCCTATCAAAACGAGATTAGTATTTAATTATATAAACATGCTTTTCAAAGTTTAGACATGTCAACGAGCCAGCTGAGCCGAGTTGAGTCACGAGCCGAAACTCGAGCACGCCCGAGTCGAACCGAACAAAAGCTCAACCAAAAAATTGAGGCTCGACTTGAGCTTTCGGCTCAAGTTTTAGCGGGCTGAGTCGGACTCGATATTTTTTTTTCTCTCTTAGGTGCCTGCAACGTGCAGACTTGTTTGAGTTTTTTTTTTTCCTTCCTAAATGCTACGGTTGCATTTTTCAATTTTTTTTTTAACAGGCTCGGTGGTTTTGAGCCTCGAGCCAACTCGGCTTGGCTACGGGAGGCCTGAGCCGGCGAGCCATTTTGTCATCCCTACTTCAACATTATTTAATTCTCTTAGTAAGTAATGTATTACTATGAATTTATTGGACATATATTGTAGGTATTTCTTTGTGGGTTATTGTAGCGACCGCGAACTTTTAAATTAAATAAAATAATTTTCTCGAAAAACGTGTCGCTAAAACGTTAACCCTAATTTTTAGAGAAGCGCGTTCGTCTAGCCGTTATTATATTGAATTCAAATGTATTCGATCGAATCCGATCCTGAATAATAATTTTATTATCAATTTCGAATTATTTTATTTAAATCCAATTTTTATTAATTTCAAGTCCAATTATTCAAGCCCAATTATTTAAAGTTCAATTTAATATAAGTCCAATACTTTATACTTTAAGGTCCAATTTTATTAGTCCAATTCTATTTGTCTTAGCCCAATTTTATTCAAGTCCAACTAGAAAATCACTAAGCCCAACTTTCAGCCCAATTAGTTTTTTTAGGGATTTGTGCCCTAGACATCCACTATTCATATAACTACCTCGTTTTCCCTCAACCTTCACTGTTCATACAGCAGCCTGGGTAAGAAATCTCTCCCTCCCTCAACTCCCTCAAGTTTTCCATCACTCCAGTTTCACAATGGAAAATCAATCTGATACTAGAATTTCGATTTCTAGTATCGACATGATGATTTCACACAAACCAACACCACCTCCACTGCTCGAGACCACACCTCAACCACCACCAATCCACTGCAATGTCACTGCAACATCACTCCAACACCACAACATTTCACACAATCGACATCCTCAAGCTCAACTGCAAGCTCACACGAGCTGCAGTCTCAACACCATCCAAACCCACCATCACCCAGTTTCGAATCATACACTGCAGCTACCCATTCGAACGGTCCAGCCCTCAGTCCAGAAATCGCCATCGCCAACATCCACCACGAAAACAGCCAACACCACCTTAGCCTCAACCGCACTGCCCAAACAGTCACCCAAAAACACCACCAACCACCTCAAGACCCCAAAACCGAAACCCCAAGTCGAGCTCCAAATTGGAGCTCCTCTACCCCACAGTCGCACAACCGAAACCACACCCTAAACCCGAAAGCAAAGCCATAGCCACCAAGCCAACTGCAACACCATCACAACACCAAAAGCCAACTCCACCAAACCACCAATAACCGAGAACATCACCCAAACCCGAGACTTTAGACACCAAAAGTCGAGCCACAACTGAGAACCGCCACAAACGAGCTACCCGAAATCAAACCACCCAAATTCCACCAAACCAAGAACAAATCGCCCAAAAACCGAACCCATAAAAACCCCACCCAAATCGAGCCCATTTCGGGCAGAGACACAGAGAAAAGAGAAAAAAAAAAAAAGGAGAAAAGGGGGGGGGGGAAGGAGGAAACAAACCCATAGGAGGCATCCACTACCGCCGGCATCCACTACCGCCGGCGGCAGTGGCGAAAAGCAGGGAAGGGCTTCGCCCCTTCCCCTGTCGTCTTTCTCTCTCTCTCTCTCTCATTATCGGTGTAATGAGAGAGAGAGTAATGAGAGAGAGAGAGAGGAATAGACATTTTAATTGTTTTTGATTTGTAAAAATCAAACCCTTAGCCCCCAACTATTGAACGTTGTCCATTTTAGTCCCTAAGTTTTAAATACTTTGATTTAACTCTTAACATTTTCATTTTCAGTTTTAATAATGTTCAATTTAAGTCCCTAGTTTATATAAGTTATTATTTCAGTCATTTAAATTTTATTTACAGCTTTAATATATTTACAGTTTAGTCCTTAAGCTATTAAAAGTTATTATTTCAGTTTTCAGCTTTTATTTTCAGCTTTAATGTATTTACAGTTTAGTCCTTAAACTATTAAAAGTTATTATTTCAGTTTTTAACTTTTATTTCCAGCTTTATTATAATTACAGTTTAGTCCCTAAACTTATGAAAGTTATTATTTTAGCCCTTAAAGTTTTATTTTCAGATTTAATAAATTTCCAATTTAGTCCCTAGACTTTATTTTATCATTCTAAGCCATTTATTTCAATTCCAATAATTTTCAATTTAGTCCTTAAACTTAATTTCAACACTTTAAAACTTTAAAGTTCGAAATACTAATTCAAACTTATTTTCTATTGGCTAGACGAAACGTACGGACCACTAAGAGATTGAAGCTACTTCTCGCACTATTTTCACAAACTCGATATATTGAGGTAGACTCGCCACCATTAATTAGTTTAAATTATAATTGCATGCTTTATGTGAATTACGTGATTTATATACTTTAATGCGTAAGATGAGAATTTATCATATGAGATATATGATATTGTTATGCTTGCCATAACTTATATGCTTAATTGCATGAGAAAGAAGAGAATCCCTTATGGGATAAGAAGAGAATCCCTTATGGGATAAGAGAATGTTATGCATAACTTATGTGCCTCATCAGCACAAGAAAGAAAGAGTACCCACATCCCATGTTTTTAAAGAGCCTATGATTTTCAAGAAAATGAACCAAAGATGATATCACAATGTATATTGCATAAGTGTGTATTCAATTATTCTGTAAATTAATTATCGGCGATGAGTCTACTGAGTATTTCTTCGAAATACTCACTCTGCTATTTTTAACAATATTTGCAGACTTCGGAGGCGATCGTGATTGATCCGGCAGTGGTGGCATAGAAAATTTAACTATCAAGATTATTATCTCTTTGAAGTTTTTGTATTCGAATATTGATAACATTTTGACGTTTTCTGCTATTTCTAAACTATGATATTTAAATTTTAAATTTCTATGAATTTTACTTGTCGATACAGTTTGTCAATTACAAATGTGATTTCAAAATTTGGTTATTTCCGCGAAAATTGATTTTGAAATTAGGGCAAAAGAAAATGACGTGGCAATCCGGGTTAACAGAACTCGGGGCGCTACAGTTATACTATGAATTTTTAATTTTCATGGATTGGTTTGTAACTATTGAATTAAATAGAAAAATATAGATGCTAAATTTTGTCGTTAAAAAAAGGGGTACATATTTCATGCTAAATTTATACTAATACTTATGTATTCTCTGTCATATTAAACTGGTTACTTAATTCATGTACATATTTTGACTCATTAAATATTTCTACATTGAAGTCCAGAATGGAAATAAAAATACATTATTTCTATATATATTTTACTGTCAAAGATTCGTAGAAGACTACATTTGAAATCATTAAGAAATAATTTATTGTGGTGACCTCACATGTTGTGCAAGACTTATATATGAGTAAATAAATAAATAATTTGATTGTTTTGTGCCGAGTTTTTGTAGCTACGCTGAACTTGAATTTATTTGGTAGATGATAGAAAAAAAAAAAAAAAAAAAAAAAGAACGTAGGAGCACGACGACACAATACTAAGGGATTGTCACCCAAAATCTTTTATGAGCACATTGCTCATATGATTGTTGTATTTCTTGAGGATGTCATATTTTAGTGGGAGTTTGTATTATCATTACTTTATGTTTTTGGACATATTTGTGTTTTTTTGGACATTTTTCTATACAGAAATAAAGTATTCAGTTCATTTCATTCTGTTATTATGTTCAGTATTGATCTCACTTAAAAAATAAGGTTGGACCAATTGGAAATAAACTTGTTTGGATCACATAACATATAATTTCCATGCTACATTCCCATGATTGATCTATGTCATGTGGTTGTATGGGTATATATGACTATTGATGGATTTAGGTACGCTAAATGTGACGAAAATCAATTTGATCATATATCTATATATATAACTGATGGATGAGATTGTTTAGAAATACCTCTAATAATGATAGCAAAATTTTGAGCTCATAATAATGTGCACATTTGTAAGATTGCATGTATGGTTTAGTTGGAGATTGTTGAAAAATACAAACATATGGGGCCACACATGTATATATATTAAAATGTGTGGTGAATGCTTAGTCAATAAAGTAATCAATTAAAGCTAATTATGGATTAATGGGTATTAAATGACATGGAATTAAAGACCAAAACGCTTATTTTACATTGATGAGGGTCCAATTTGAAAGAATCAAAGGATAATAACTTCATATTTAATTATTATATCACGGGTCATGGTTCCCAATTGAACGTGAGTTTTCCATATCTCTCCTTCCCTATTATCAACAGAGAAAATTTCTAAGAGACTATGTATCAATTAGAAAATCATAACACATTCAAGTAATTACATCTATGAATCAATGTATGCTTTCGCTTCTATTCTCCTCTTTGATTTTAATATGGAGGATTTATATGCAAGTGAAAAGGGTTTGATAAAAAACTCAACCCTTTTCAAATCCAACAAATATATATAAATCTGTTCACATGGGTTGTATATATATGTATTATGTATGTGTGTACATATATATATGTACATGTGTGTGTATACGTATAGATGTATATGTACATGTTAGTATGCACATATGTATCTTATTCACACAATTATAGTTTCCTACAAGAAATTATAGCTTTCATGACCAACTTTTCCCGACCATCCAAAGCATAGTCAGTGAAGAGAGGACCAACTTTTCCCGACCATCCAAAGCATAGTCAGTGAAAACTCTCTTATAACGATCAATAAAAATACTTGGTCGGCAATATCTTTACCGACCCAATAAAATTAGTCAATAATAATGGTCTTTGCCGACCAATTTTTTCCCCCACTAACGTATAATTAGTCGTGAAAACAGTATTTACCGACTAAATTAGGTACTAGTAGGTGAAAATATGATATATTTACCGACCAAATGAAAAACAGTGGCCAAAATAAGATTTATTTTTTAGCGGGTCCATGGCGCCACAATATTTACTGACCATGAATATTTTCTTGGCCAGGAAAACTTCTTGCCGACTAAATAAATGTGGTCGGTGAATATCTTAGCATGGCAAAAAAAGTGGCGAGATATTGGGCGCCACAATTAATTAGATTTCAACCCAAAATTCATTTTTATTCAAGTCTCGTCTTCTCCATTTCCAATGTCCTTCAGCTGCCCTTTTCATTTCTCTTTGCCTTCTGCCTTGAAGTTGTTCTGTGCATTAAAACCCTCACATCCTTGAAATCCAGAAATTCCCCAAATCGATTTATGTCAAGCTCCACTCCAAAACTCCCAAATCCTTGAAATCCACCGACATTCGAAACCCTAAATCAAGAAAATCAATAACCCAACCTCCACCCCGTCGTTAGCGACCACTAGAAGAGGCCAAGCCAAGTGTGAAGAAGCAGCACCCATTTCATTTCTATACTTCGGGCAAGGACTCATTGGCGTGCGACCGGTTGAAGGTAAATTCGAAAAACCATTTTTTTTGTTCGTGTAATTTGAAACTTCAATTGGACTTGTGATTTAGCCCGTACGAAATGCAGTTTTTGATCCCGTTTGAGTGTAGACTGGGGAACTCCCTGCTGACATTATTGTGCATTGAAATTGTACAGTTATTTTTTTGAGTGGAATTTTTATGTATTTGGAAAAATTGCGCGTTTTAGAGATTTCTGTCTATGTTTTATGTTCTTAGAGAGTACAAACATAATATTGTTAATACTATAGCTCTTTGAGTTTATTATTACTTAATGGAATAAATATTTTACTATCTGTGTTGATACTTTTCTATTGTCGTGTAGAAAGAGATGGTAGACATACAAACAACACGAGAGGCACATGTTGAGGGAGAGGAGAGTGAAAGCCAAGGAGTACAGCTCACCACTAATGACATAGCGACTCAGGTCCTTGGAACTAATTCTTGCTACCATAGGGGTTTGGGTAGGGGTCCAACGTGCTACATCTCGTGCAGACACGACTCAACTAGAGAATGCCAAGCTTCGCCAAGTTGTGCATAATTTACAGAGCCAAAATGAGCGTATCCTCGCCTTGTTAGTGTTGGGAATCTACTTATACATACACAGCGGAATTAAAACAATTTTTCGATTTCCATACAAAGGATACACTTTGTGTTTAGATAAAAACTGTGATAGAATTATACTTTGATGAATTTCACAGGTAGTGGTGGCAATGGACCGAGCCGAGCTCGTGGCTCATTACCCACGAGCCGAGCTTCGGCTCGGCTCGGGGGATTTTGGGCGAGCTCGGCTCGTGCCCGAGCTCGCCCAAACGAGCCGAGCGCTCGGCTCGGCTCGTTTTTTAATTTTTTTTTTCTTTTCGTGGACGAACCACGAGCCGAGCGGCTCGTGGCTCGTCCAATTTTTAATTTTTTTTTTTTATTTTTTAAAATAACCCACGAGCCGGCTCGTCTACAGTGACGAGCCGAGCAGGCTCGGCTCGTCACCCGTTTGGACGAGCTCGGCTCGTGCTCGGGCTCGTTTTTTTACGAGCTCGAGCGGCTCGTGGGCGTGAACAGTACGAGCCGAGCGGGCGAGCCGACGAGCCGCTCGGCTCAATTGCCACCTCTATTCACAGGTTTCTTAGCTTTTCTTGAATTTGAATGATCATGATCTGCAATCCAAGCTGTCCAATTGTCCAGCCTCCAATGGTGATCCACACAGAGAACAAGAATAGTGGCTAGGATTTTCTTTTCTTGTGCTAGCAAGAATAATGAAAATTTCTACAGCTCTTCAACCCCTAGAAGCCTATTAATATAAGTCCAAAAGGGCTCGGCTCGTCTTTTAAACTGAACCCGGTCCAATATTTAATTAATTAATTTAATTGAATCCGGTCCATGAATTAATTCGGGTCTATTAATAAGCAAATCAATTAATTAATTATCCAACACTTATCAATTAATTAATTGGTAAATCTCATTGTTCTGGTTCTCTTTTGTGTGTGATTCATTAGGTTTCCAATCACGATATCTAACGTCGTGAATTATTATTTTGATCTAATCAAAATCGATAAATTAAAATACCCTTTTTAATTTATCATCAATTCACATCCGTCGTCCTAGATTTACATCTAGCAATATGTCGGGCAATACATGTGACAGGAAATGTCAAGTGGTATGACAAAATTAAACTTGTTCGTTTACCGTGAAACTATAATCATTTTGTTAATATGATCCGATCAATTACGAGATGTGGATGTGTGTCAATCTCCCAACGGGTTTCCAATGTTTTGTTCTGTAACAAAACATCAACATGTTCATTCAAGTGTCACTACACTAGCTTGTGAGATCAGCTACTTACTTCTCAAGTAAGAAATGTCATATGTGATGGCTTATCCATAATAACGATATTCGTATCTCGTTATTACTTACAATCACAGATAATTTAAGATTCAATCATATTGTAATTTGTATCTTACAATCACAACTCCTTGTGATTAACAAATTGCAAAGACTTAAATTTACGGACTCTATTATTTAATATAATTCGTTAGAGAAGTAATTTAAATAACAGATCTTGCCAGAAAAATGCATTAAACATATTAAGTGATTACAACCTAAATCGATTGGATCTAAGGAATAACACTAACAGTTAGAAGAGATTACGCCAGGTGCTACTGCTAGAATAGGAAGCCCTAGAGTTCCTACTACTACTCATTCATCATCAACACCTGATCACGAGTCACATGATGATCATTAGTTTAAAGTTCTTCTATTCCATTTACATGGTTTTATATTTTGATGGTTAATACTCCATTATTACATATGCTATTATTTTGGATTAAGCTAGTCTTCTCATATTTTGGAATTTGACTGGCTTTTTATTTTGGAATCCTTTAAGGAGTTTTTGGATTGTACATGTTTACGCAGTTACTTATTCTTATTTTGGAATTGACTTGTAAAGATATGATATAGTATTTTGCCTTGTAATTGTTTTGCTAGAGGCTTTAGATTGTGATTATTGTTTTGCAATTTCTGATATTTTTATTGGTACATTGTGTTCGAGTTGGCCTTTCAACCTTTTTTTCTTATTTATAACTTTGATTATCGGACAGGGTTGTAAAAAATAAAATAAATCATAATCATCGAGTGAAACCATAGTCGGGAAAGCATTTCAATTTTATTGTGTTGAATTTCCTTGGTCAGCAATTAATTCTTTTTCTGACCAATTTCACTTGATCTCTTGGTCCGTTAATGTCACGATTTTTTGGTCGGCAAATGTAAATTATTACAGACCAAGTGCTATGGTCGGTCTATGTTTACTACCACTACTCATGCCTGGTTTATTACCGACTTGTTTTAAACATTTACCAACCAAAACATTGGTCAGGGAAAAGCTTTATAATTAGCGATAAAAAAAATTTTGGTTGGTAAAAATTTTATCTTCCCCGACTAAATAATATTTTGGTCGGTAAAAACATTCGCTGGCTACCTTTGGCAACACCCTGCCGACCAAAACTTTGGTCAAGGAAAAGCTTTATAATTACTGACCAAATGATATTTTAGTCGGTAAAAACATTCGCTGGCGGCCTTTTGACGACAACGCACCGACCAAAACTTCCCAATCAGTAATTTGATTTCCCGACCAATATTGGACATTTAGCGACCAATTTCTTGGTCGGCGAAACTCAAATTTCTTGTACTGAGGCCACTTTTAAATTTTATGAACGAATACCCGTTATTTTCAATTACGATTTTATAATGAAAATATTAAATAAAATAATTTAATAGAGAAATGTAAAGGTTCATAATTATAGAACGGCTTTTGTCAAAATATCTAAATGAATGGCAAGGAATTAGGATTTCGGTACGTTGACTTCGTGGGCGACTAGGTGCATCTCCACTTGTCATTCTGAAATCTGAAGGTTTATTTCTATGAATCTTAAGTAAGCGAACCTCTCCTGTTTTCACATGTATGTCTATGGTTAAATGTTATCTTATTTGTTTTTATGTTAACATATATTTGATTTTTATGTTTTATGTCATTAATGTTTCTTATTACATATTTATTTATGTCAATGCATCCAAAAGTAAACATGAAGTTTCAAAAAATAAAAGTTTCCAAATGTCAACAAGTCAAAGAAGATTTTTAAAGATATGTATCCCGAATATTTTGTTATGGGGTATAGGTCTATGCCATAAAAGGTGTGAGTGGGAAAAGAGATGTGAGAAACCAGCGCAATCGACCAATGTTCAATGTTAATGTTAATCGCTTTACAATATTACCGGTACTCCGGTAGGATTCGATAGGATTCCAAATAATAATTGTCCACTGCATTCTGATTGGTTAGGCGATACACCAATTGAGCTCATGACGTCAATATTAAATTTTTTGAAAAATGAAAGAAAGGGTACATATTAAAAAATTCTTTTATTTTAAAGTTATTCATACACATATCATAAGTATGCATGCTTAATGAGCATTAGCTCATGCCATGTCATTCTTTCCCATTTTCAGATGATAAAAGTATGATGATTTGAGATGACAACTTGTGGTGACACAAACTTAGTAACTCAGTATTATAACATTTAAATATTGAATTCATTTTGTAATTAAAGTTAACATTCAATTTAATACTTCCAAGTCTATGATATCTAGATTTGGGGTGTTATAAGTAAATTACAAAATAATACTAATTAACCAGAGAATTTTATCACATATGTGAAGTTCCAAGATTTAATTATAAAAAATGTGTTGTTGATTGAGGGCATATTCCACATACATTTGACATTCGTGTGATGTAATTCAGCAGATTAATCAAATTTTATGGAACAGGAAGTACATCAGATCTCTGCTTTACGTGGGATTATGAAATATTACAGTAGAAGTGAAAATCCCCAATTCTGTGAAGCGGCTGATTCTACGAGATGTTTAATCAATGCTCCAATCTGAAATACAAATAGTTACAGAATTTATTCACCAATTTCTCATTATAATTTTCCATTTGATTTCTTTGAATTTTAATTTCAGTTACAGAAGTTTTTATAATTTAAGACCATCTCCGATTAGAGACAAATTTACACCAAATTTTATTTTACAAATTATATCTTTCTATATATAAAAAGTGGCTATTAAACGGAATTTGTTGGTTTAACGGAAAAACTAACGGAATTTCTTGATTTAACGGAAAAACTAACGGAATTCCTTGTTTTAACGGAAAATCTTTTTTCACCACCCCTTACTTTCAAAATTATAATTAAATAATAATAATAATAATAAATTAGCTTTTGATAATTCATTCAAACTAAAATATCTTGGAGCTAACTTATCCGAATCGATTTTTTCTCGAATCTGATTTATGTATCTAATTACGATTTATCCAACGAGACCAATATTCATATATTTACGATAACTCCATCAATATCTAAACATTTGACACAAATAAAATATAATTTGATAAATGTATCATTTAGTCCCTAACTTTCAAAATATTAAAATATAATATATAAAAATTGAATTATATTTTATGAAAATTTTCGGGGTATTAAATTCTCATCCCCTTAAAATATTTTCGTCCTCGAAAATTTACCTGTCACTTACCAATACTAAGTCTAACACATGATATACATATATTATCGTAATACATATTATACTTTAGCGATAAATGAATTGTATTATTACTTAAAAAAAGAGTAAAAATTTAAGACATACAAAAAATTTAAGCCTCCGTTTGTTTCTCATTAAAAATCCATAAAAATGAAAAATATGACCGTTATCTATCACATCAATCTATCAATTTTGAATTTCTATCTCTTGTGTGGGGTCCAATAACGGCTATATTTTTCATCCTCATTCTACAATAATGAAAATCAAACGGAGCCTAAGTAAACTCATCTTCTTATCCCTTAACATACCTTGAGTTTTCTGTTTGTGATTTTGGGTTGGAGATGACAAAGAGAAGTATTTTATTTAATTATTTATCAATTACATAAACATTACATCATTAATTATTTAATTAACCAAAAAAATTACATCTTTATTAATAACAAATCAATTCTTAAACAAAACTATTAAATATAAACTAAGCAAACGTGCATTGCACGTTGCTTGCACCTAGTTATTATAAAAGTCGTTAATTATATTTAATGAAGTAAAATATTGAATTTATTAAAAAATACATTAAACAAACAAGAAAAACTACATATAACCAGAATGAATTACAACTCGTTTTGTCACTTATTTATTGGAATTAGTATATTCATCAATTATCAAATTTATAACTTTTGACTTTTAAATAAATAATTTTAATTTATTGTTGAAATAATTATTACTTATTAATTTATTAGAATTTAAAAATAAATATTAAATAAAAATAACCATCATATTAAAATAATTATGAGTCAATTAAAATTTATTAATACTAAAATATTAAATAATGACATGGATGAAAAAAAATTATTTTTATAAAGTGTGAACAAAGGCAAAATGTGGTCACCATACTTTTCATTTTGCTTCAAAATTAATCACTACATTCATCCCCGTTAGTCATCTCCTCCACGACAGTAAATCTTGACACCTAGTTAGTTGATGGGCAAAATTATTTTATTGAAAGAACATGATTAAAAATGAATTTTAAAGAATTTGTACCAAATAAGGGATTTATTATTTTTAAATAGTTATCGAGCTTGCTTCCCATTACTTTTAAATGTTTATTAGTTGTGAATCTTACTGAATGTATAAATTATAAGTGAATAATTATAAAATTTGTGAATAAAAATAGGCTAACTTATTTCATGTTTGTCCCTATTTTATAAAACTCATTTTTTCTTATATTCATGAAACATTTTATCAAAATTATTGAAAATGTGATTTTTAGCCAACATAAACAAAGACTTAGTCCATATTGACCCTTATTTTCTAAAATTTATTTTTTTTCAAACCAATTTTCAATCGCGTTACAAAGAATTTACAATTTTTATTCACTTCTCAACTACTCATTTCATCATTTTTTTTTTTTTTATAATAAGAGTATTTGATAGCCATTAATTCACCCAATTTTATTTTCCAATTTCACCCTCTAACATAAGGAAGTTTCGATGATAAAACTGAGGATAAATAAGGAAATTAATGTTTTAAACGGTTGCTTTAAAACATTTTTAAGGCTATCAAACAGGAGTTACAATTCTAATTGTTAAGAGCATCTCCAAGATAGGAGCGGATCCACGACTATGGTTCCGAGGGGGACAGAATTACGTAAAATGTAATACTTTTTTTTAAACAATTGTTCTTTACTTCTCATACTTTAAAAACGCTGTATAATAGTCTCGTTATTAATTTCATTAAATATAACTTTTTCAACGTACGAGGAAATTCTAAATCAAGTTTAGTAATATGTAGACGAACAGAAAATTAAATTGGTACAAGAAGATACTAAAGGGTGAAAAGCAATGAGAAGTAGTTTTCACCTTGCTCATTCAAGAAAGTCCGCAAACTTGGACAAAACTCTACTAATGCTCTTGAGGTGCCAGTGCATAGGGGAACACAAGTGCATCGGGAAAGAGAGTTTTTCCATGAGTATTTCCTTAGTACACTTTGAATCCATCAATAGTCTTTGCAATGTGGAAGCCTTGGCCAGAGTTATTTATTTAGTCATTTTTGTAATCACTGCCACTTCTTAGAAGATATTAGAGAAAAATGAAGAATATCCCAGCTCTTTAAGTGTCTACGAGTGAAGAAATCATCAAGAGTCATTCGAGCTAGAGATATCATGATTGAGTTTGATGTTGAAAGCATTAGCAAATAAAAGCATAATCAAAACTCCGAGAGGTAAAGGACGCACATATATCACGAACTTTATTAACTGAATAACAAAATCCATTGACACATTATATACATCAAGACTAAACATGCATTATATCTAACACATTAACTACAGTACATAAATAGAGTAAATAAGAACACAAGGCTTCTGCTTCAACTATTTTTAGCATTCTACACAATTTCAGAGTCCATACCCAAAGTAGATTTCGTCTAACATGAGATCTCAGTGAACTTCAAATCAACCTTCTTCCACCTCATCTTCTTCAATCTCCTGTCGAAGGCTTCATAAGCTTCAAAAATTATGATCGTGATACTGATGAAGTTCAAGTTTCCAATCTGTTCCTTCAAATCCTCATCTCGGGCAACCGCAAAAGGCACAGTCGCAGAGGGTTTAACAATTGGGGGAAAGGAAAGGGAATCATTTCGCTGTTGCTTCTGACTTCACTCAGTTTTCAAGATTTGTTCATTGCAATGTGTGAACCATTTTTTCTAAATGTTAAAAAACTTGGGCTTGGGTAGTTGGGTAGGTTGTTTTTCAAGGCAAAATCAAGGGTTTGCCCTGGTCCAATAGACTCTTTAAACATGAGATACTCTATATTTTAAAGAGTCTACATTTAAAATCATGCTCCAACAGACTCTTTAAATTAACATTTTAATTTAGGGAGTGAGTTTGACTCTCCAAATTTAGATAGCCAAACTCACTCTCTATAATTATATGCATTCAAAGTGTTTCAATTTTCAATGTATAAAAATAATAAAATAATCTAAATAAAATGTAGTTAAAATAAAAGATAAACAAAAATAATAAATATTTTTTGAGAGTAGTAAAATTAAGTGTTAAATATAAAGAGTTTGTTGGAGTACTTCAAAATTTTAACTCTCTAAATTTATAAATGTTCTCCAAATAATAGAATATGCTCTTTAAACATAGATAGTCAATAAGAGATGCTCTTAACGTCAAACATGGGCTTAATTTAAAATAGAATTTTTATTTTATTTTTTTTCTTGTGGATTTACAATATGACGTTTGAAAAGACAAACCCAACGTACGAGTTTGGTGAAAACCAAAAAGTGAGTTTTTTTTTTAATAATATGTGATTAAAAAGTAAAAATTATTAGTCTTGTTACAAAATTAATTTATTAAAAGTATATGTGATTGAAAATAATTTTGAGAATCTTTTTTTAAAGAATCCGTGGAGAAACATGAGCAAAGTTTTCTTCATTTCCAAATACAAATTCTTCAAAAATGTCATTTTTTAATTACTTATTCTAAAAAAATAAAAATTAAATTCACCAAATTTGATTTAATTGTCCCAATAATCACTGAACTTATGCTTATATCTTTGATTGCTCATTAAAGTTTAAAATATCCAGTTTTGATCATTAAACTTATCCAAATGTTGGACGTTAGTGCATGGCATAACATTCGTTTTAAACCTTTAATAGAACTGGTAACGCAACTAACGGAATGAAAAGGTGGCGCTCCATCATGTCATTACTAAATTGCCACCTAAAAAAGCGTATTTCATTGTTCACTAAACTTTGGAAAACTTTTTCGATTGCTTACTGAACTTTGAGGTGATCGAAATTTGGTCATTAAACTTATAAAAATGACGTCGACCTATTGTTCGCTAAAAAATATGTACATCAAACTCACGTGTCGAGTACAATAATAAAGTGAACAAACAAGGGCGATTTAAAAATCACACGAGAAATGATTATTCAATTACACAATAATTAAATTAAATTTTAACTCCTGTTTGACATAATTTTTTTTTTATTTTAAAAATGAGTTTTTGAATATTAGATTTTAGGAGGATGTATGGTTAAAAAGTACAAAAATGTTTTAGGTTTATATAAATAATATTTTATTGTAAAATGTATGACTGAAAATGAGTATGAGAGAGTTTGTAAAGAATGATTGTCGAACAGGGGCTTAACAACGAAATACAAAATAAATTTTAATTTTACAAATAATTAAAATAACTTAAAATTCTACAAAAATTAAATAAATAAAGATCATAGACATAAGATATTTCCTCAATTTTATTATTTGATCTTTTCATTATTTTTGTACAATTTTAAGCTATTTTCATCATTTGCAAAATCAAAATTTATTGTGCATTTCATTTTCAAAATTAAATTTAACTATTGTGTAATTGAGTAACATTCATCATGGGATCAACTACTTGGACTTGCTTGTTCATTTTATTAATTGAAGTTTACGGTACACATTTTTAGCGACAACACGCCGATGTCGTTTCTATAAATTTAGTGACCAAAATTCGACCACTTCAAAGTTTAGTGAAGAATAGAAAATATTTTTCAAAGTATAGTAAGCAAATGTTTTCCAAAATTTAGTTAGTAAAAAAAGACATTTTCTTATGTGACAATTTGGTAACGACGTGACGGGGCAACACCTGTAAATTCCATTAGCCAAATCATCAATTCTGTTAAAGGTTTGAAACAAATATTATATTAGCAGGTAACGTCCAATATTTGGATAAGTTTAATTGCCAAAATTCGACATTTTAAATTTCAGTGAACAATCGAATACACGTGCATTTGCGGTACCTATTTTTGGTGAACAACATGCCGATGCCATTTTTAATAAGTTCAGTGATCGAAATTCGACCACTTTAAAATTCAGTGAGCAATCGAAGACATTTTTCAAAGTATAGTATAGCAATCGAAGACTTTTTCCAAAGTTTAGTTAGCAATGAAGATGCTTTCTTATGTATTACTTTGGCGACTTGATGGGGCGCCATCTATGAATCTGTTAGCTATGTCACCAATTTTCTTAAAGGTTTGAAATGAATATTGTGTCGTGAATAATGTCTAACGTTTGGATAAATTTAATGGTCAAAACTCAATATATTTAAATTTTCAATGAGTAATTGAAAACACGTAATTATTGAGACAATTAACTCACTAAATTTATATCAATAAAGCTGTAGATTTTCTTTTCTTTTTCAAAATCTTTCATTTTTCCCTGTGAGAATTCATCCATGGCGAAATCCAATCCTAATGGCCTGCTTTTGAGTTTTTTTTCCCATTGGTTTTGATTGGTTTTGGGTGACACAGTTTATGATGTGTTGAAAAAACTAGTGTTTACTAGTTTTTTGGGCACCAATTTTGGATGGTTTAAAAATTACCCAAAATCGGTGTAGTGTAATTTTGAGGGGTTCTCTCAACCTACCAAATTGATGGGTTTTGACAATTTCTCATATTTTCTTCTAATTTTACCCTTTATAAAATAGTTATTTCCCATCAATATATTTTGTTTAAAACTAAATTATAAATGAAAATATATTAACTAAAAAATTATTTATCGTTTAAAAAATTATATTACAATTTTTAAAAAATACTTATAAGTGAAATATTACTTGCAAGATAAGAAAAAAAAATATTATAATTAAAAATTAATTATATGTAAAAAATCACTTTTATGTAAAAAAATAAATTGTTATAAAATAAAAATAATACTAATAAGGCAAAATTCACTTATAAAATATAAAAAAAGTTACTTACAAGTAAAAAATATTAACTTAAAAAATTTAATTAATTTTTTAAATTAAATATTATCTTATATGTAAAAACAATTTATCTATAAGTAAATTATCACTTATGATTTAAAAAAATTAATATAAAAGAAGATTTTACTAATGGATATATACGTAATTTTTTTTTAAAAAACTTTCAGAAACGGTGAATAACAAACTCCGAGCTTAAGTTGGAGAGTTTTAAAAACCACTCAAAATCAATTTACTCATAAACGCTCAAAATTCGTACTTTAAAAAACGCTCGTAACCAGTACTATGAAACTCCAAGTAGGCCCTGAGTGGTCCCAACTTTCGAGAGTACTCTGTCTGCTCTGCCTCGCGATTCGTCCCTTCGTTATTTTTCGTTTCCCCATCCTTCCCAAAGACGATATATCCAACATCGACTGGGTTTTTACCTTTCCAAATGGACTATCTACTATCTCTAGTCACTCTGTAGTGAAACTAAAACCCCATCCTAGATTATCGAACTTGAACATGAGAATCATGTTGACCCAAAAAAATGAGCTCAATAGATACCGGCCCCACTCTTGCCACGTCAAGTACGGTTCTAGCGCGTTTTTATTGGGATGATGGCAATAATCAATTGGGAATGGACGCGTGAGACACTTTGCGACAAGAGATGAAAACGTTCGGACTCCGGCAATATGAATCAATGATAATCGTGCTATCAATGACTACAAGGCAAATGACCAAGAATATCTCTTTCCCTTCGTTTGAAGGAATATGTGGAAGGATAGATTAAAAGGAAGAATTTGTATGGGAATTACAATTTCTTCTTCTCGGGTTTATATTCAACAATAATGTAAGGAACTATAGATAAAAGAATTGCTAAGTACTTCTTTATAAATATCTTGAGGATTTTGAGTATATTTGTGTTTGAGTTCTTGATTACAAAGATCCCAACTCCTCTTTCTTACAAAGAAAAGCTATTTATACTACCATAGCTGACGTGGTGATCATTGGATCAAAACCACGTGGCCACATCTCCAAAACTAAAGCCTCGCATCATTGTCTATTTCTATAGTTAATATTGACAAGGGGTCAACCGTTCTACATTGTAGACTAACACATTGAGATGCTTTATTACAGACGTCACATCAGTCATTCTAGGGATCTTCGAATTTTCAGTATGGGTCAGCATCAGCTTAAGGACTTCTGGAGTTTTAGGGCTTCAAAGAACTTTAGTACTTTGTATGGGAGAGAAGGGTTCGGCATTAACCTCGGATTTAAGTGGAAGGACTTCGGATGTCTGTTTATTCTACCATTTTGACTTTATTAACCTCACTTTAACTTTCTTACTGACTTCCTGCCGATGTGGCTATCCATGTGGTAATCTTTCCTAGATCCTCGGAGGTGAGGCATAACAATAGTCCCCCAAATCTATGCATGATTATTTATGTAATGTATAGACTTCATGTGTTGTATAATTTGTTGAAATGACAAGTTTCTAATATAATGGAAAGAAGGGAAGATAGCTCCTCACATCACTATAGGGGAAGACTCATCTGATTTGTGCAGACCCCCTGTGAGCATCATCCAAAGTGGTTTACTTGATAAAAGTTCTACCTTTCTGATCTATCTTGGAAGAGGTCGTCGAAGTGGAGCAACTCAAAGCTACATTTCCCGAAGCTCCTTCGCATAATTGTGGTTCCTTCATATATCCAAGGTCCCTTTATATATCCGAGGTCTTTTCATATATCTGAAACTCATAGAGCATCGGAATTGTTAATTATGAGGGGTTTATTGTTTTTAAATGATTTTTGAAAAACACGAGGTGTCCTTAATTATGGCGCTTCAATGATTTGATGTCGTGGTGCGTTTCCAAGAAAAAGCAAACGAAACGGTACAATTTCCAATATACGCAACCGTCGCTGCATTAAATACCCCCAATCACTTTTATAAGTCCTAGACGCATGAGGGCGAGTGTGGCAGATGTTCGGATCTAGGCCTATGAAGATGAAGCGTCGATGTGTTGAGTGGCTCAAATCTAAACATTCAAATGGACGGTTGGATGACCCGGATAAAGATCCAATGGTTGGGTGGGTCTGCCTATAAATGACTCGGATTTTCGGAGAGAATTTTTTCTACTTTTGCGTGAATCTTTGCCTCATCGTTTTTCAGAATCATCAACTCTTCAAGTCTTTCTCTTCAAGAATTTTGCAAGTTTTTTTTCTCTTAAGATTCTTCCAAGTGTTGTTCTTTTCTTCGAGTTTCTTTCTTCTTGCTTCTCATTTTCTCTGTGATCCCATCAATCTTTCTCTTTCAAGTTCTTTGAGAAACTTGTAACTAAATTGTTTTTGTAAACTGTGAATTTTTTTAAGTTAGCCTATAAATCGATGGCTTCTCCCAAATATGTCGAATGGACGTAGATATTAATAAGTTGGCGAGTAATTTGGGTTTTTCAGTTACAAGCACAATCGACCTTGCCAGAGCCATTGAGGTTGGGCGAGGCACTTCTATTTCTGGGGGTGGTAATGGGAAAGATGAAATAGTTTGGGGGCAGATAAATCCCATTTTTGGTAGATCCGACCTACTTAGCCAATCTTAGGGAGAAATATAGGATCCTCTATGACATTGATATTCTTTTCCCATCACTTAACGAGCGAGCCTCTTATCCTAGGCAATATTGTGTCGCCGTGAGCGAGTTTTTGTTAAAGGTTGGCCTTCGCTTGCTGATCCATCCCTTCTTTAGGGTCGTCTTTAAGTTGTATGGGTTGGCCCTTACCTAGCTCGTCCCCAATGCCTGAGCCCAATTGGTTGGTTCTTACTTCCTTTGGAAGGAGGCCTCTTTGGGTGAAGACACGCTTCTACATGTGTTTCAGACTGTCTACCAGCCTCGATCTTTAGGAAATGGCAATTTCCGAGGCTGGTATTCCTTATGTCCTTGGGGACACACTCCTCATTTGTCCTAGGTCTGCCTACATACATTAAAGAGTGGAAGAAGACATGGTTTTGGGTCAGGAAGAAATGGCAGGAATGCGAGAGTGACCTTGTCCCCCACGTCAAAGTACCAACCTCTTATTCCGAACCTCGTGAGTGAATTTCCTTATTATATGATTTCTTGAACAGACGAGGTCTGATACTTACATTTCTTTGTATTTGTTTTAAGGGTCGATCGAGCGATTCGACTTCACTGAGTTCGACTGGTACACTCTTTTTGAAGTGTATAAGAAATCTCCCGATGCTTGTGATTTTACTCATTTGATCCAACCGAGCTGCCTTTTCGAAGACTTTGGTTTAATGGCAAGGTTGGATAAGAGGCTCTCATGCTTGTCTATTTTTACTTTTCCTTTGTAGAACTCCTTTGACCTCGTTCGTTTCCTTTGTAGATCATTTTGAAAAGAGAAAACTCCCTACCCTTGATATAGCCACCATCCTCGCTGCCATGTTCACCTTATGGAAAGGGATGAAGCCCTCATCTATTGGAAAGAAAAAGGTAAGGGACAAAGAGGCTGCCTCTCAAGAAGAAGGATGACCCCACATGCCTGATAAGGGAAGAACAAAGTCAAGGAGGAGCCGAAAATGAAATTCAGGGTCCCAACCCCCAGTGGAGCGGGTGGCTCAATGGACATCCCTTCTCCCGTTCTAAAGTGCCCACGGGGGAAAAGCTGTTGGGTAGCTCGATGGCTGCAGCCCCTAAGGGACAAAAAAGGTCGAGCAATGTAGAGTCCCCAAGGAAGGACCTTGCCAAAAGGCTAGAGCTTCAAGTGACTCCACCACCTCTGAAGCTCCAAGGTTAAAACCTGCGCTAGCCTTGTAACTTAACGAGCTGGCCTCTAACACTCTTGTACTTTTTCTGCCAGAAATTCAAACTGCTACATCAACGTTTCACAAATATTTGACAGAGAAGTGGCAATCCTACGTTGAGCAGAATGATGTCGTGGACGTCTTTGCCACAATGGTGGCCCAGCGGGGAGATCGTTCAACGTGGCCATAGAGGCTAAAGCCCTCTTTAAAAACCTTCAAAGTAAAAATAGGGGGTTTGCTAGTAAGCTACCCAAGCTGAGGAGGTAGCCAAAAAGCCAAGGCAAAAGTGGAGGTCTTAAAAAATGAGAAGTTTGAAGAGTTAATGAAGCTCGCCTTTGCCTTCGCAGAGATTAAATCGTTGAAGAAAGAGGTCCATCTTTGTCAGAGAGAGGTAGCCTCTTTGACTTAGCGAGTGGAGACTTCTGACGCACATCAGAAGTTGGCTACTGATACCTTGGAGAGAGCTAACAAGGAAAATTCTTCCTTGAAGGAGAAAATGGGAGAGTTAACCTCTCAAGTGGCTGGCCTGACAGAGGAGATGGAGATAGTCAGAAGTGATGTTGAACGTGTTAACAATGATGTTGATAAGTCTTTCATGGCCAACTTCCACTTAACTGAGGCATATTAGCGCTTCGGAAAGTATTAGCAGAGGTATGCCTATATTGAAGTAATTGCATGGCTGGAGGTTCACACTAAGCACAACACTTCTGATCTGAGGGCCGAGTTCCTTGAGGATGATGTAGATGAATCTCAGCCTCAAACTCCAGTAGAAGGGGCTCAAGTAATTGAACTTGATGAAGATGCAGCTGAAGAAGTAGCCCTTGATGTGATCGTACTTTCTGTGGCTCCTTAGCCCCCACCCCCTTAAGGCCTATGCTTTCAAGTGTCTTTTAAATTTCTCACCAAGTGTAACGGTCTCAGCCCACCCAGTGTAAACAATCTTTTATTTAATGGAGTTATGTTTTATCCAATGTTTAGCTTCTTTTTTATTTTTCACATTCGTATCATTTTTGATTAATTTTGACATGACTGCCAATGTAAATTCGAACCGCTTGTACTTCAATTATGACATTAAGTCGAACATTAACATCAATTCAACAATGACATTGAAAGCATAAGTTCAAAAGCCTATTCATTTTCGAGCTTGCGAACCTTGTTATTCAACTTTATCAAACATGCAACGAGGTCTGACTTATCCAAGCATTAGGTGGTCAGACCTAACAACAGGGTTTTAGCAATAATATAACTAGACTTGCAAATATTTTACAAGTGTTGAGAGGTCTGATCCAATCCACATCATACTCCAACTTAAGAACATAGGTTTAGAATCAAGTTTTAAATAGTAAGCGAACTAAGGATCTTCTAACTTTATGATTTGTTAAACCAAATAATTAAGTTTCTGAGGTCAACCATGTTTGTAAGGTTTTAAGTCATATCAGGCCTCTACACATCATACTTCAATAATAGCATAAACATTAAAATTTCTTCAAAGTGTTTGTAGGTCGTGTACCTTAATGTATTCCCCAACTCAGATTCATTGCTGTGTATGAGTTGAAGCTCTTTAGTACTTCAAATTTTTAGTCTAACTTTATTTATAATTTGCACTAGTATAGGCAGTTCGATTGCCTTTCTTTTCTTAAGTAATGGACTGCCTGATTTTTCCATGTTGTGGCTCCTATAATAATTTCAATTTTTAGAAGCACATTATACTTTGTGAATATTGAAGTGGTCATCTCTGGGGATAATATGCACGGTTCTCATGCTTTTACCTTTACAAGGTCGGTATGTTCTTTTTTTGGAACATTTTCGAGGCTTCTGGCCTTCTTCGAAGGAAATTTTAACTTTTGGCTGAGATAACAGGAGTCATTTTTATTATATTATAAACTGTGCATATAAGATGTTTTACATCATTGATAATACTTGCGCAAATGTTCTACATTCCAAAGATGAGGCTGTACCTTTCCATCTATGTCTTCGATTCTATAGGTTCCAGGCAAAACCTCTTCACTGATGTAGTAGGACCCTTCTAATTGGGGCCAAGGGTTCCTCACCCATGCTATTTCGAAGGTGGGAACACCCTTCGAAGTACCAATTTGTTTATACGAAATGACTTATTCTTTACCTTTGAGTTGTAATACCTGGTCATTTTCCATTGGTACATGGCCAGTTTGGCCTGAGAATCATCCCTCCTCTCTTCGAGGAGGTCCAACCCACACCTTCTCATCTCATTGTTAACTATTTCATTAAATTGTATTCCCACAGACGATGCCAATCAGCTGACACCAAAAAATGAGCTCAACAGATGTTGGGCACACTCTTGCCACGTTAAGTACGGTTTCAGCGGGTTCTTACCGGGATGACGACGGTAATCAATTGGGAATGGACGCATGAGGTACTTTTCGGCAAGAGATGAAAACATTCGGACTCCAACAGTATGAATTAATGACAATCGCGCTATCAACGACTGCTAGGCAAATGACCAAGAATATCGCTTTCCCTTTGTTTGAAGAAATATGTGGAATGATATATTAAAAGGAAGAATTTGTATGTGAATTACAATATCTTATTCTTGGGTTTATATTCAACAATAATGTAAGGAACTACAGATAAAAGAATTCCTAAGTACTTTTTTATGAATATCTTGAGGATTTTGCGTATATTTGTGTTTCAGTTCTTGATTACAAAGATGCCAACTCCTCTTTCTTACAAAGAGAAGTTATTTATACTACCATGGTCGACGTGGTGATCGTTGGATCAAAACCACGTGGCCACATCTCCTACACTAAAGCCTCACATCATTGTCTATTCCTATAGTTAATATTGACAAAGGGTAAGCCGTTCTACATTGTAGACTGGCACACTGACATGTTTTATTATAGACGTCACATCAATCATTCCAGGGATCTTCAAATCTTTAGTGTGGATCAGCATCGGCTTAAGGACTTTTGACATTTCAGGGCTTCAAAGAACATGCAAGAACCTTAACTTCCAGCTTTAGTACTTCGTATGGGAGGGAAGGGTTCGACATTAAACTTGGATTTCAGTGGAAGGACGTCAGATGTCTGTTTCTTCTATCATTTTGACTTTATTGACCTCCTTTTGACTTTCCTGCTGACTTCTTGCCGATGTGGCTTTGCTATCAATGTGGCTGTTCACGTGGAAATCTATCCTGAAGCCTCGGAGGTGAGGAGTAACAAATCATATCCAGATGCATTTGGTTCATCCTCTAAACCGATTTGTGTTCAAACTGGTACATTATAGTTTTTCCAAGTGTTTTAGCTTCTTGAATTTGAGAATGGAGGAGTTGGGTCATGAATATACCCTTCGGTATATCAATTCTAGCGCGCTAGCTAATTCCATTGGAGAGGCCAAAAGTCTTTACTGGGAAAATGTTGTTGTTTGTGATGTTGAAGATTCATGTATGTTGGAAGTTAGTGATGTACAAATCTAGTGATGAGAAATGGACGGTTATCAATTACCTACCTTTACCATATGATGACGTGATCTTCAGTGAGGGGCATTTTTATGCAGTGATAGTACATGGAGAGCTGTTGTCTTAAATCTGGATGGAGGGGGATCTCCAAGTGTAAATGTTGTTGCGCGTTCGATTTTTAGCTAGCACAAGAAATTATTGGCTGATTCATTTGGAGATTTGTTGTTAGTAGATAAGTATTTGACTTTTGGTCCGGAGAATGATTTGGGGTACGATGAAGGTTTATGGCTTTACGAGGAATTTGATTGTCATAAAAGTAAGAGGACGGTGAAGTTCTATGTTTATAGGTTGGATGAAAATGTTGGTAAATAGATGGAAGTGAATAGTTTGGATGATAAGTTATTGTTTATAGGTCGTACGTTTTCAACTTCTATAGTTAAAGGGAATTGCATATTGTTTAGAGATGAGTTTCATTACGCCTCTTATGAAGAGGCTCTAGATCATCGCCAATGTGGCAACCAGCTAAACAAATCAACAATGCCTATACTCTAGGTCACCCCACACCAGCGAAGCACCAAAGTGCCGAGATGAAGTTGTCCATGGTGCCGAAATGATATGCATCGAAGTAATGTACGTTGAAGTGTTATGATGTGGAACAACACCTGCTGCTAAGATATTATCACGCCGCCTCTTCTCTATTAACCAATTGATCTTCAATACAAAGATTTATCTAAATTAAAAAATTTATACGATTGATTGATGTGACGTTGATACAATAGACGCCAAATACTTTTCATAGAGAAATAGATTCCTGCCCACCTAAGGAGTGATTAATTGACACCTAGGAGGAGACACTTCAGCCAACAGATGACGCCACGTGCCCCTCCATCTAACAGTTCCAAATCCATCACTTCCCTATGTATATATTCAAACTTAGTGTTATTTTGAAGGTAATGCAACTTCAACCAATATAGTATATTTTGAAGGTGCTGAACTTTTACTAGAAATTCTGCTTCTTCTTTACTAAATAGTGATGTAGTGCCACTAATGTGATGTCAGGGAGCTGGCATTTTGATGGCTTTTCTTGAGAGCGCCTTGGCCTTTATGAAATTCCATTTTCTTATCTTCATTTTGGCCTGTTTCTTCGCTTCTTTTGCACAGTTTTCAAAGAACTTTCTTACCTATTCATATTGTCATCCCACTTTGTTCTTTTTCGAGCTCCAAGATTTATCGTTATCACCATGTCACCTAATCTATAAAACAACACCACCGAACACATCAAAACTCTAAATTGCTCAAAGATAAACAAACTATCAAGTTTAATTAGTATCAAAAGCATGAGTGAAATATACTCATCAGTGAACTCTCCAAGCCTGGTCTAATATCTGTTATGTACAACCACCACCAAGGTTTTCTCAGGTGGAAGAGCTCCTAGAATTTCAAGTACCAATTCATCTGAGTTTATCTCCAGAAAGTATTGAGCCATATCAAAGGTCCATTGCCTCTTGCGCCGTGTCGAAAGAGATAGAGTAGTCCCTGTTGACACCTCAACTAATTCAGTTATAAGCATAAGCGGATAAGCTGTCACCTTCACAAGTAGATGTGGCAGTTTCTTCTTAATTATTATCCTAGTTGGGACGTAAGTGGAACTATTAGAAAAATACTTTACTGTCACAACAATCGTTCATATTGTATCATCAAGAATTGTGTACTAAAGTAGAAGCGTACCTAAATTAGACATGATTATCGCAATGGATGAATCCTGTGGTTTTAGTCTTCTAGATCAATACGTTGTTCCTTTATTTCTCTCTGATTATGGGATTCATAACGGAATGAACCAAAACGTATGATTCGGGGACCAATAGCCTTGCGGCTGCGAAGGCATATGCCGAAAACATGAAAGTGATATTTGGTTGTTTCTTGCGGCCGCAAGGAACAAAATTTGGATGAAATTTTTCTTTTTTCGCGAATTTCCTTATTTTGTTAGAATTTTATTAGATTACGAACTTTTGTTATTTTGGCAAGTTAATTTCGTTTTTTTACTAGCTTTTAGGGTTTAGTATAAATACTTTACTTCATTCATTGTAAGAAAAAAACTCATTATTATTATTGAATCAATTGTGAGGTTTATTGCTTTTCAAACCCTTTGTTCTTCATTGGACAATCTCGAACTCAACAAGAATCTATGTTCTTGTTGCGTTCAATGATTCTTTTAGTATATAAAGAATCACTCCTCAATCATAAGGAGCCTAACACATCCCTCCCTAGTTTGGCTACTTCTTTGTTGTAGGAATTTCAAGATATTTTAGCGGAGGATGTACATAGTGGGTTACCACCCATTCGAGGCATCGAACACCAAATTGATTTTGTACCTGGAGCTGTCATTCCAAATTGACCAGTATACCGCAGTAATCCCGAGGAAACTAAGGAGCTACAAAGGCAAGTAGAGGAGTTGCTATGTTAGGGAAAGTATGAGTCCATGTGCCGTGCCGGTTTTACTTGTACTGAAGAAGGACGAAACCTGGCGAATGTGTATGGATTGCAGGGCTATAAACAACGTTACGGTAAAGTATCGACATCCTATCCCTAGGTTAGATGATATGTTAAATGAATTACACAGTGCACGCATATTTTCTAAAATTGATCTTAAAAGTGGATATCATCAAATTAGGATGCGAGAAGGGGATGAATGGAAAATTGCTTTTAAAACCAAATATGGATTGTATGAATGGTTGGTCATGCCATTTGGTCTTACTAATGCACCTAGCACTTTCATGCATTTAATGAATCATATTTTGCGTGCTTTCATAGGTAAGTTCGTGGTAGTATACTTCGATGATATCTTGATTTATATTAAGGACTTGGAAGAGCATGTAGAGCATTTGAAGTGTGTGCTTGTGGTCTTACGAAAAGAACAACTTTATGCTAATTTCAAAAAGTGTTCATTTTGCATGAAAAAAGTTGTCTTTTTTGGATACTTTGTTAGTGCTAAGGGGATAGAAGTTGATGAAGATAAAATCAAAGCTATTGAAGAATGGCCAACACCTAGGAGCATAACTGAGGTTAGGAGTTTTCATGGCTTGGATAGTTTTTATAAGCGATTTGTTAAGGACTTTAGTACACTTGCCACACCACTCACAGAAGTCGTTAAAAAGAGTGTCGGATTTAAATGGGGGTTAGAATAAGAACTTGCATTTAAGGCTATTAAGGCAATGTTATGTGAGCACCTGTTTTAGCACTACCTAACTTTGACAAGGCTTTTGAAATTGAATGTGATGCGTCGGGAATAGGTATTGGTGCTGTTTTGATGCAGGATGGAAAACCAATTGCATATTTCAGTGAGAAGCTAAGCGGGGCAGCACTCAACTATCCTACATATGACAAAGTGTTGTATGCACTTGTTAGAGCTTTGGAGACTTGGCAACATTATCTATGGTCGAGAGAGTTTGTGATCCGACCATGGATCCTTGAAGCATCTGCGGGGTCAAGGGAAGCTAAATAGGAGACATGCACGCTGGATAGAATTCATTGAAACATTCCCATATGTCATTCGATACAAACAAGGTAAAGAGAATGTAGTAGCAGATGCGCTGTCACGAAGGTATGTGCTTCTTACTTCTTTGATTGTGAAATTACTTGGATTTGAATATATGAAGGATATGTATGCGAATGATAATGAATTTTCTGATATATATAGTTCATGTAGTAAGGGGCTGTTGATAAATTCTTTAGGCATGATGGCTATTTTTTTCGAGAGAATAGATTGTGTGTTCCTAAATGTTCTATGAGGGAGTTGTTGGTCCGAGAGTCATATAGTGGGGGTTTTATGGGGTCAAGAAGACTTTAGAGATGTTGGGCGAACATTTTTATTAGCCTAAGATGAAAAGTGATGTGGATAGGATTTGTAGTCGATGCATAACTTGTAAACAGGCTAAGTCTAGAGTTTTACCCCAAGGACTTTATACACCTCTACCCGTGCCTAGTAAACCTTGGGTTGATATCTCTATGAATTTTGTTTTGGGTTTATCTAGGACTAAGAAAGGACGGGACTCAATTTTTGTGGTTGTAGATAGATTTAGTAAAATGGCACACTTCATTCCTTGCCATAAGACTGATGATGCTACAAACATTGCAGATTTGTTCTTTAAGGAGATAGTATGTTTGCATGGAGTTCCTAAGAGTATTGTATCAGATAGGGATGTTAAAGTTCATTAGTCACTTTTGGAGAGTTTTGTGAAATAAGCTAGGAACTAAGTTGTTATTTTCTACTACTTGTCACCCACATACTGATGGACAAACCGAAGTAGTTAATAGGACTATGATTCAATTGCTATGTACTGTAATTAATAAGAATTTGAAAAGTTGGGAAGAGTGTTTACCTTTCATTGAGTTTGTATATAACAGGGCCGTACATTCTACTACTACATTTTCTCCATTTGAAATTGTTTATGGTTTTAACCCACTAACACCATTGGATTTGATTCCCTTGCCTGTTACTGAACGTGGTAGTATAGATGGGAAAAAGAATGCAGAACTGGTAAAAGCATTGCATGAGAAGGTGAAGTTTCAAATTGAGCATAAGAACAAGCACTATGTCATACAAGCCAACAAGGGGCGGAAAAGCATTGGATTTGAACCTGGTGATTGGGTTTGGTTACATTTGAGTAAAGAACGTATCCCAGAACAACGGAAGTCCAAGTTGCAACCACGCAGAGATGGACCTTTTCAAGTCCTTGAACGGATCAATGACAATGCTTACAAGTTAGATCTTCCTGGTGAGTATAATGTTTCAGCTACTTTCAATGTTTCTGATCTCTCTTTGTTTGATGCAGGTACAGATTCGAGGATGAATCTTTTTCAAGAGATAGGGGATGATGTGCTCCAAGATGCCGTTGCAACGGATACAAGCCCGAACACAAGCCCAAAGAAAGATCCATTGATTGTTGAAGCATGACCGATGACTCGAGCGAGGGCAAGGCAAGTCAAAGAGGCGATTGACATTGCTTGTTCAAGCTACGGTCGGTGATATGGCGTTCGTCATGAAAAATGAAGCAAGTTCCATGTTGGGGTCGAGGTTGGAAGTCCAATGGATCATGCGAATCGAAGCAAAAGAAAGTGAGGCTGGAATTTATGCCTATGCGGCCGCATAGACATAATAGCCTTGTTACCGCGAAGGTATATACTGAAAATATGGAAGTGGTTTTTGGTTGTTCCTTGCGGCCACGACCAAATGCTTCTTGCGGCCGTAATGAACAAAATTTGGGCGAAATTTTTTTTTTTTCGCAAATTTCCTTATTTTGTTAGAATTCTATTAGATTACGAACTTTTGCTATTTTGGAAAGTTAATTTCATTTTTACTAGCTTTTAGAGTTTAGTATAAATACTTTACTTCATTCATTGTAAGAAAAAAAAAACCCATTATTATTATTGAATCAATTGTGAGGCTTATTGCTTTTCAAACCCTTTGTTCTTCGTTCGACAATCTCGAACTCAACAAGAATCGGTGTTCTTGTGGCGTTCAAATATCCATGCTAGGTTCATCAAGCGTGTGATCAAGATGTCTTCATATCGTCGACGATTGTGTTGGTTCCTTGGTTCACAATTCTTGGATCGAATCCAAAACCTCGATTCTATTGGCTTTTTGAGTTGGTTTCAATCTCGTTGTTAGGTTGCATAGCTACTATTGCTGTGTGGTTCTCATCACCCACACTTTAATTGAATGCTTCAAAGTCTAAAATACCGAAATCTTATTAGATCACTTTAAACGGGTTTAACCAAAATTGATAGCCTTTAATTCAATACACAATATTTCACATATAAGCCCACACGTTCGATTAAAATCCTTACAATCTCTCACTTGGGCTATATGTGTTACCTTATATTTGTGCATTAAACATAACCTTATGAGTACTCAGAATTTTTCTTTCATTATCGAATACATCCCCAAACAATTTGATCCATCAATCATATCAACATAGGATCAAAACGGATTTCGTTACTTATATCATAACTAAACCCATCAATGGTCACGTATATCGACATAATTGAATGACATAGATCAAGCACAGATGTGTAACATGAAAATTACATGTGATGTGATCTTAACATGCCTATTTCCAACTGGTCCACCTTAATACTTTAGTGAGATAATTTTCAAATGAGTTCAGAGATAATAAACTAAAAACTTTATAACCAAAAGTAACTTTAACCATATCCAAAATGACAGTACATGTGTCTAATATGAAAAGCACGTAAATGCAAACTCTCACTGAAACTAGATATCCTCAAGAGATATTACACCCATATGAGTAGTGTGTTTACGAAAGTCCTTGGGTATCAATCCATTAGTAAGCGGATCTGCACCATAGAGTTTGTCCCGATATGCTCTATTAACACTTGTCAACTTTGAACTCTCTCTTTAACAGCTAGGAACTTGATCTCTATATGTTTTGACTTTGTCGAGCTCTTGTTGTTATTGGAATATAGTACTGCTGATTTATTATCACAAAATAACTTGAGTGGTCTTTCTATACTGTCCATAATGCGCAGCCCAGTAACAAGATTTCACATCCATATTCCATTATTTGATGTCTCATAACATGCTATAAACTCTGATGCCATAGTAGAAGTAACTATGAGTGTCTGCTTAGCACTCTTTCAGAAAAAAATACCTCCAGGAAGCAAGTAGATATAGCCTGAAGTGGATCTCCTACTATCTTGGCATCCCGCGAATTCGAAATCAGAATAACCGATGATCTCCAACTGATCCGATCTCCTGTATGTGAGCATGTAGTTTTTTGTTCTCTGTAAATACTGCATGATTTGTTCGACTACTTTCCAATAATCCATTCCCGAGTTATTTAAATATCTCCCTAGCATTCCAACAATGTATGCTATATCCGGATGCATTCAAACATGAGTATACATTAGACTCTCTATAGCTGAAGAATAATGAATCTTCTATATTTCTTTAATTTCCAAGCCATTTTTGGGTCATTGACTTAAGCTAAACTTGTCTCCTTTAGCCACATGGGTGTCACCTGGTTTACAATTTTGTATGTCATATCTTTTAAGTACATTTTCGATATAACTCTTTGTGATAATCCAAGAATACCTCGAGAACAATCCCAGTGTATTTGAATTCCTAATACAAAAAAGGCGTCACCAAGATCTTTTATCTCAAAATTCCTTACTAGAAATCTCTTGATTTCGTGCAATAAGTCTATATCATTGCTAGAAAGCAATATGTTATTGACATATAAAACCATAAAAATATACTTACCTCCACTAAACTTGTAGTATAAACAATCATTGACCAAGTTCATCTCAAAACCGTACGAGATGATCACTTGATGAAACTTGTAATACCATTGATGAGAGGCATGTTTCAGTCCGTAGATGGATTTCTTTAGTTTACAAACCATTTGCTTTACATCGTCCAACACAAAGTTTTCTGGTTGTACCATATAGATTGTTTCATCAATGTCACCATTGAGAAACGCTGTCTTAAAATCCATCTAATGTAACTCAAGATCGAAATGCGCTACTAATGCCATTATAATCCTGAAAGAGTCTTTCGAAGAAATCAAGAGAAAGTCTCTTTATAATCGATGCCTTCTTTCTGTGTAAAGCCCTTTGCGACAAGACAAGGTTTATACCTCTCTACATCACCCTTTGAATCCCTCTTGGTCTTAAATATCAATTTGCAACCAATGGATTTCGCACCTTCAGGCAATGGAACGAAGTCCCACATGTCGGTGTCCTTCATGGACTTTATCTCTTCATTCATGGTATCGAGCCACTTTTGAGAGTTAGAACTTTCCATGGCTTGATGGAAGTTGATTGGATCATCTTCCACCACTCTAATGTCAATTTCATGGTCTTGGAGAGATAATATGTAATCATCCAAAACCGCATTTCTCCTTTCTCTAGTGGATCTTTTTAATGGCATTAGTTCTTGATGCTGTAGAGTTTGTTCCTCTAGAACAAGTTGTTGAGCTTCAGAGGGAGATATAATGACATTGTCTTGATCCAAAGTTGCTTCTTGAACAATGTCAGGGATAGTAACCTGATCTTGACCATCGTCAATGGCAATTGGAGGAATTTCAACGTATTCATTCTCAGAGACAAAGTCCATAACCCTTTCTCCCCTACAAACTCAACATCCTCAAAGAACCGGGTATTTTTCATCTCAGAAATTGCCTTAGTTGTGGGACCATAAAACTTGTAACTCCTGGACCTTTCAGAATATCCAATAAAATAGCAACTGATAGTCCTTGCATCCAGTTTCTTTTCATTTGGCCGATAGGGCCTTACCTCAACTGAACATCCTTAAATATGTAAGTTCTTCAAACTAGACATTTTGCTTGTCCAAAGCTTATAAGAGGTTTTATCAGTAGCCTTAGTTAGAACTATGTTGAGTATATATACTGCAGTTTTTAATGCTTCACCCAGAGTGATTCGGCAAGGTGGAATGAGTAATCATACTCCTCACCATGTCCTCAAGCATTTTATTTTGTCTTTCAGGAACACCATTCATAGTGGGCGAACCCAAGATAGTGTACTGTAGGACGATACTGCATTTCTCTAGGAATTTAGCAAATGGTCCTGGACGTTGTTCACTTGAACCGTCTTATCTGCCATAATATTCACCATCATGGTCAGATCTAACGCTTTTAATCCTTTTACCAGTTGGTTTTCAACTTCAACTTCATAGTTTTTGAACAAATCCAGCAACTGTTATTTTTCATGAATGAGATATATATAGCCATATTAGAAAATTCGTCTATGAACGTTACAAAATATTGTTGACCATTCCAAGAAGCTGTAGGGAATGGTTCACAAATGTCCATATGTATAAGTTCTAAGACGTCCGGAGTCCTATTGGTTTGAAATCTCCTTTTATTGGGTTGTTTTCCTTTTATACAATTAATACTCATATCATAATCCGTAAAGTCAATGGGATCGAGAATTTCGTTAGTCACAAGTCTCTCAATTCTCCTCTCAGAGATGTGATCTAATCTCTTGTGTCACAACAATGCAGAATTCTCGTCGGTTAATTTTTGATTTACACCTCAAGTACTTACATGCAAGGATTCTTTAAAAGAAGCAATCATATCAATTAAATAAAGATTATCGTATCCTGATAAAAGAATCAAAAACAACCAATTTTAAATCATGAAACAAACTAAATTTTTCATTCCCGAATGAACAAGAATAATCAGATCTGTCCAAAGCAGAAATAGAAATTAAATTTCATCAAAAAGACGGTGCAATAAATGTCTCATTAAGATTCAAATAAAATCCAGTCTTTAACAATAATATAAACTTCATATTGCTTCTACTTCCACCATCTTGCCTTCATCAACATAGATGTATCTTTCACCATCACTTGATTTTCGCCAACTCAGGCAACCCTGCATAGACACACTGATGTGAGTTGATGTACTAGAATCTATCCACCATGTGAATCTAGATATCGAAGTTAAATTAACCTCAAAACAAACTAAATGAAAAAGAATATCTTTCTTGGCACGCCATGTGTGATAGTTGGTACAGTTCTTCTTATGACCTGCAGCTCCACAGAAGAAATGGCCACCCTCAATTTGTTCCTTATGTTGTTTCTTTTGTAATGTTGAACCCATATATTTCTTATCAGTTTTCCTTTTCTTGTTCCTTTTGTCCTTAGAGGTGATGGCTAAATGAGCACTTTCTGTTTTGTCATGCTTCAATTTTTTTTAGTTTTGAAGTAATGTGAGACATTTCCATAATGTACTACCGTACATTTCTTTTCATCTAACCTTATCGAGTAAGGTTTTCCAAAAGTGTACTAGTTTTAGACTTTTCATTCTTGGCAAACTTCTTCTCAAGGTCCTCAAGGAAACCCTTAGTCGTAGTTTCCTTATCGGACATAGTGCCCCGAAATGCTTCTGGAATAGCACGCTTTATGACCATCAAGCTTATGCATTTCAATCGTTCCCACTTTTCAATCTCTCTCTTGTCATTAGATGTATTCTTATCAGTAAGTGTAGTAGGTTGATCGACCCGTAAAGCAAGGTCCATATCCACAACTCCGAGAACAATCATTATGTTCTCTTGCCATAACTTAAAGTTGGTGCCATTAAGCATTGTAATTGAATTGATGCTAGCAGAGATATTGGTAGCATAACCTAATATTGAATTAGAAAACAATTAATTGGAAGAGCTTACAATCCTTAATATGTAAATAATAATTTCAAATAATGGTAGGGTCCATCACAAGATACCTAGTACAATATCAATATTTAGTCTTTGGACATAAATATTGACTTGTAAGTGGTACTATTGTTGTAGTGATCAAACATTGACAATAAAAAAACATGTCAATCAATAAACCTTTCTTTGGACCATTTATTGATCACGTGTTAAACCAAATAATCTTCACATGTTTATCACCACATGTGTATGTGTAATTCGGCCAAATATTGACCTTCCTTTGGGCCGATCAAATATTCGCATGAATAACAGACATACACACACCTTTTAATATTCGAAGTTAATTAGTTTCCACAAAAGGGGTTCATTTGGAAACACGTTGTTTCAATTAATTCACTTTCGAATATTATATCTCTCAAAAGAGTAATTTGTACCAAAATTTGAAAAAGAAAATTACCGGATTTACATATTTGATTTATTTTGAAACTTAGGGGGCCTAAGGGTTAATAATTCAAAACTTTAGGTATCAAAAGTTAATTATCCAAAACTTTAGGAGTAAATAATTAATAATTCAAAACTTTAAGAGTCAGTAATTAATACTTCAAAATTTCACTGATCCGAAATTATTTAAAACTTTAGGGGCTAATTTAAATCAATTATGAACTTTTATGGGCTTAATTACAAAATTCAAAACTTTAATGGCCCAAATTAATTAAATTTCAAACTTTAGGGACTAAATTATTAAACCCAAAACTTTAAAAGGCCTTAGGGGGCTGAATTACCAAAGTCTTAAACTTAAGGGGCTAAATCATAAAAACCTTAACCATAATTTGAAATTGCAAGCAAAGACCCAAACTTATCTAATTTTTAGCCCAAGCCCCACCCCGCCTCTAAAAAAATCCATCCAACTTGGAAACCCTAAAAAAATTAATGTGAAGAAGCCGGGTGAGGGCTCGTTGGCGCCCCCCTCCCAAACTCGAGGCAACGCTTGTCACTGCACACAGGGGCGAGCGCTGCAACAATTATCGCTGCTGTAGAAAATTGCAGCTTCCGGCATGCAGCATCGCGTGGGCTGCAGTCGGCATGGTGATGTCTACAGTGGCGGAACCACCACCCTAAATTTATGTTTTTTTAAAAAAACAACACTGAACTGAAAACGTATGATTTGGGGACCATAACCGTACATATATATACTAACAACCTATTGACCTAATTCTGCCCATCATGAAATTAGGAACACATAAAGGCTCACATTTTGATGAATGCTTCAAAGCCCAAAATACCGAAACCTTATTAGATCACTTTAAGCGGGCTTAACCAAAATCGATAGCCTTTATTTAATACACAATATTTCACATATAAACCCACATGTTCAATTAAAATCCTTACAGGAACTTGATGGAGGCTTGACCACAATTGGGCTAGATGAAGATGCTTCAGATATGCCAATTTTCTTTCCCTTCTTCTTCAGAAGCTGGTTCTCTTTACGCTCTTCCTCTTCGTCAGCAGAAGGGGGTTTCTTGCTTAAATTCACAAAGTCTCCTATTTTCTTTTTTATATGTAGTCGAAGAGGTTTTTAGCACGCATGCCTTATCCATAAGCCTATGGATTGTGACAAAATCATGTTTCACTATTGCCTTCATCAACCATACTATGGATGAACTAAAACGGATCAGATTTACCCTGGCAAGCCATCGATCGTTCTTGACAAAGTGGATGTTCTTTTTTATCAGCTCATTATGTGATATATCTTTATGATGAAGTTGATATAAGATACATATAGTATCAAATTCCTCGAATGAAAGCTCACATTAAGGTAATGAACCTACAAAAGAAAGGATGAAGATGTCAGAAAACGAAGCGACAAATAATAATTAAGAGATCGAGCTCTTAAGAGATACTCGCAAAATGATCAGAATTTCATTGGGACTGTCAGAGGCACTAGGGGGTCATCCTCCATTATGTCTCATCTTCTGAAAGCCCAGCACCATGAGCTTTTCCATCATTTGATGGAGGTCGGTAGGTCGATGGCAAATGGAGTATGAGCCTCCCAAGATGTTAGGTAATACCACCACCTCATCTTATCATTCCTCGCGTTCAATTTCGACACGTAGAGTGTTTATGAGACATAGAAGGGCATCTCTACCCCATACGAGTCCTCACACCACAGCATCCAAGACCCCACCATTTGACTCCATGAGTTTAGGTTCAACTGGGTTGGAGCCATGCCATAAGACCTCAACACAAAGTGAAAAAGGGGTGTAGAGACAGCTCTAAGGCCGCCTTAAAAATGGCCTCAGTAACAGCAACACACCACAGCGTCGAGTAGCATGCGTACTCATTAGGGTTTGGCGCTATCAACTATACATTGTATAGGATCATATAATATACTCTAAGTCTTTCAAGCTCGGCAGTGTTCATCGTGGAAGGGTAGTCCAACAATCCTCATGTGGATAGAAGTGTCTACGAGACCGTCAAGCCTCTTCCATATATTTTCTCCTCCCAGAACAGCCTGTGACACCTCATCTGATGCAAAAACAACTAGCTCGCTCAGCCCTGACATCACTACACTCAACCAACCCTCCCTTACTTCGTCAAAACTCCCAAAAGCAACCATTCTTTTTAGAAAGAAATGCAAAAAGATGGAGAAATCAAAAAATTCCATAGATTTGCCTAAAAATGATTTTGATAAGATGCTAAGTCACTTGAAGATTGTAGCTGAAAACTTAAAGAACTTCATCGAAGATTGTTTGTCGAGTGCTTGTGTGTTTTTTAAAATTTAGCCAAGTAAAAGTCTTAGGAGTGGAAATGAACCTTTTATAGGCAGAGGTTGCAAATCCCAGCCGTCAAATAAAATTAGATTCAATATTGGCCCTTCATTCATCGAACGATCTAAACTATTGAGATGAAACGCCAAAATATTCTTAACGACAAAGATAGAGTAGTGCAACACGTGTATGAAGCACGTCGCCTCGAACCTTAGCAGTCGTATGCCATGATTAGCAATAACGACCCAAAAGATTCTTATGTTGGAAGTAATCGACGCCTCAACTGGTTCTCTTAAAACACACAATAACTTTCAAATCATTGGTAAACAACCCAATAAATATCTCATGAGCTCCGAACTTTACAGTCATTGTCCTAACGTTTGAAATTTTGATACACCTCGCCTCTGTGTCCACAATTTTTCTCAAAGTTGCAATCATTCAAAGCATCTTCCTTAAGTAAGAACCTCACCTCTGTCTCCACAACTTTTCTCAAAGTTGCAATCATTTAGAACCTTGTCCTCAAGCAAGGACCTCACCTCTGCCTCCACAACTTTTCTCAAAGTTGCAATCATTCAGAGCCTCGTCCTAATAAATAGACCTCGTGCATATTGCAATAACCATTCACAAAAGCATTGAACACTACCCTCACCATCGCTTTTCAAATTTCACACATTATTTAAATATCCACATATAAACTTGGGGGACTATTGTGTTGTGTTCAAAATGCAAAATCAATGAAAGGTATAATACTCCAACTCATCACCTTGACGTTGAGCAATTCACCTCCAATTCTACATTGAAAGTTCACGCATTATATAAATATCAATACATGGACATGGGGAAATATTGTTATGCTTCTTATGAAGAGACTCCAGATCATCAGCAATGTAGCAGCCAACTAAGTAAATCAACAAGGCCTAAACTCAACGTCACCCCCACACCATCAGAGTACTGAAGTGTCGAGGTGCAATGGTCTATATATATGTCCACCATTCGGCTGAGGTGTCGAAGTAATGTGTCAAAGTGATGTGTGCCAAAGTGGTATGAGGAGGGACAACACTTGCTGGTGAGATATTATTACGCAACCTCATTTCTATTAACCAGGAGATCTTTTAAACAAAGATCTATCTAAAATTGTACAGTAGCATCAAATAGTTAAGTCATGAATCTAATTGTCAGAGGGAAATAGATTCTCGTCCATCTAAAAAGTGATTGATTGACACCTAGGAAGAGACACTTCGGCCAGCAGATGAGGTCACGTGTCTTGTTCGCTATGAAAGTACAAACCGCAAGTGCACGAGTCGGATTCAAGTAATAAAGTGGACTTTTGGAGTCCGAATTGCCGATTCCTCGAGGAATGCTTACTTTCAATTACATAATTTTAATCGATTTAATTTTAACAATAAAAAATAAACAATAAAGATTTGATTTGAAAACGTGAAAGATGACTAAAAATCTACAAAATAAGAAAACATAAAAAATCTTGGGAACATCGGAGAAAAAAACGTGGTTGGGATTCATGGTTTCGCTTAACCGTTACTTAATTAATTTTTCTACAATCCAATTGATAAATTACTCATTTATAATATTAGACCAAATTTTTCTATTTTATTTAATTACCTCTCTCGAGTAAAATTAATCCTAATTGATTGGTTTTAACATACTATATTTCTATGTCGATTAAAACTGAAAAATTACATTAATGTTTTGTGAAATAGCTCAATGGGTCACCAAGAGTTAGAGGTGTATCTTTATCTCTTACACAAACTATGATTTTTACTATTTGATCTAAAATGCATAATCTTCTTTCGAACGATGTTCAAATCAATGAACAGAATCATCTATTGGCCATATAGATGAAAATGCAATAACAATAGTAAAAACACGAACAATAACTTAACATTAAAGAAAAAAATATTAAAACTGATTAAGGCTATGTTAAATTTCAACCATAAATCCCAATATAAATATTTAGCCCATGTTATACAATTGACAATTGGAGAATATTTATAACAATAAATTACAAGTTTGGTAAAACAACGGAGAAAATACAAGATTATAGAAAAAATTCCTTTTAGGTTGGATTTGTGAATATGATAATGACTAGCTCTTGATTTCCCATAAATTTCTCCAATTCCTTGATTGATTCACCTTTGCGTGTTCTATGGTTTTTTCCAAAATACCAAGATAAATCAAAAGAAAAAAGAAGAGAAAAGGAAAAAAAAAATGAAAAGAAAGAATAAGCAGGGTGAAAATTTGAAAAATAAGAATGGTGGCTCAAGTGGATGTAATGGGTCTTTTAAAACCCTAAGAAAGGTCCCCAAAATTGCAAAACAAGCCCCTAAAATGTGGAAAAACATTTAAATGGCTCCATACAAAATGGGGTGCTGCAGCGCCGGTAAGAGGCACCTCGGCTCCCAAAATCTGTAAAAGGGGCAGCTTTATGCCCTCCATAAATTTGGTTATCATATTTTGACTTTCATTTCAATTTTGGCCTCCACAAATCGCAACCCAAATCCTCCAACTTTTTGCCCTTGTGCAATTTGGTCTACAACTTCATGTTTTTGTACGCTTTTGGTCCATTTTCTCTTCTTTTTGCCATATTCTTTTTCCATTTAGGGTTTATAACCTACAAAAGCCAAAATAACCCAATTGTGAATCGATATCCATTTTCTCTCAATAATAAGCATATTTAGGTATTAAATAAGTGTGCAAAAACACACTAATCATGCCCCTCCATCTAACGGTCTCGAATCCACCTGTTTCCCTATATATACTCACACTTAGTGTCATTTTGAAGGTAATGCAACTCCAACCACTATATATATATATATATATATTCACTCTCCCCATCACTGTCATATCAATATTCCGATAGTTCCCATTATCGAAACGATCGCTCTTTTTCATATTGTCGACTAATTTGACCGTCGGAGTACTTGCAACCATTTCCACCACCACCGAAAAAGGTCACGAGTGACTAACTGTGTGTTCTAGTGCGCATGGAGGTGCCAACATGGAGTTGTTAGTTGTTGGCCATACACATTCCGAGGTCAACAAGTTCTTTCGTGGCAGGGAAGATGATTGGGTGTGGAAGAATCGAGGAATCAGAGTGTTTGATTTGGAGAGTGGGAGTATTGGACCAGTTGACTGTTACAATGGTTATTCTGAAATGTTTTGGCTGCCGCCTGCTTGGTTTTGTTCTAATGTGTCTGTTTAGGATTGCCTTCTTCATCTAAGTGAAAATTGTTTTTTGGTGAATTGCTGCTAGTCTAGTCGCCAATGAAAGACAGACAGTGTATGTGGATTTATGAGCAAGCAAACTGATTCTGTCAACCTTTGTATGCAGGCTGCTAGATCGATTGGCTATTTAATTTTTGAACCAAGCTAGGTTGCCAGGGAGGGTTTGACACCCTCCCTCACGATAGGAGGGAGGGGTAGAATTTTTTGCCTTTTTTAATTCATATGGGTCACGCGTGGATTGCATCACATGTGAGAAGATGTCAAAATGCATGTCAAATTTTTTCTAACAAACTAGTTTAATCCTTAATTTTTAGTCTTCTAGAGGTAAGGAAAAAGAGTCAAACAGTTATTTTCGACCATGTGCTCTACATATTTGACAGTTTCAGCAGTTATCTACTTCTGATATTCTGTTTTGTGTACTAATCTTACGCTAAAAAAGTAGGGCTAATGAACAGAGTTGCTACGTCCGATATTCGGTTTCTGTTCATTTTTATACATGAAATGAAATGAAATGAAATTCTACTTTATTTTCTAATGATTTTAAGCCATTTTGGTATCAATGGTATGTGAAGGACATAATCTATCCTAAAAGGTGGAAACTCAGCAGGATGATAACATAAGAGCCAGAACCACTATTACCAATTACAATTACTATTCAGACAAATGACAAATGGAATGAATCCTTGAAATCGTTTTCATCTCTGTTCATTCATGTAATTAAATCTGATTAAAGGCCATCATTAATCCATCTGTTTTTCTTGGCATGCAGCTCGTCTATTTTTATGGATATGCTCATTCCTCGTCTGAAATTGGGATTCGAAAAATTGTATTTCTTGTTAGCAGTTAGGAGACAGAACTTTCTATATGCCCTTGGAAACGTACAATTTAAAGGAAAGAATCAAACAGACAAGAAAGTGTCAATTCTGTCCATCCAATCTACGTCTATAAGTAGAGTAATTTACATATACAGAGAATTTCCTTGGTATCTAGACAATTTAAATGCGATTAACAATTCTCTCTGCTGATTCAAGTACAGGAAGAATAATTGCATATTTCCATAAATTGACTCATAAATGCATAATTAATTAATTACATAAAATGAAATAATACCAGCATAAGTCAACACTAACTAGATTCCATGGTCAAAATTATAAGCAGAAAATACCTATGCTAAAATATACATTGTAATATGGACTGACCATTTCCGGATGTCAGTCACGCTCTGGGGCATCCCAAGAAACTCTTCTAGCACTGAGATTTCCAGCATATGACAATACTTTATCCCAATCGGGAGGCACAACTTGGTCAAATTTATGGCTCGGTGTAGCTGCCTTCACATTATTCTTGCATAGGGGCAAAACAGACCTCCTTGGGCTACTGGCTAGTGGTGGAGATGAACAAGATGTTGGAGTTGCGAAAGGAGAGGTATATGGGGTGCGTTGAATTGAAAAGGGACTCGGTGAAATCTTCTTCTGAATTGGAAGTCCATTCATACTTCGGTTGAAAATTGAAAGAGACTCAGCTGCAGCAAGTCGTTTGGTTGCATCATCTACATACAAAACATCATCGATCCTAGCCGTTATGTTGAACGCCAAGCTCTCCATTACCCTTGAATAGCTTTCTAGAATTGACTGCCCAACATCCTGCAGAAGAAAACGAAAATTTTTATACAACTTTTGTGGCAAAGAGTGTCAAGTCAAAATTATTATTGGCAATTTCGAAATTTGTAATTGGCAATTCTTAGACAAAATCATCTCCTACTTGAATTGTATTAAAGTTTATCAAATTGTAATCAAAGTCAAAATATGAGGTATTGAGTCATAATTATAGCAAAAGAGTTGAAATTGATAGTGACCTTGAAGAAGTTCAAGATGTACAAAAAAATCACATATAATCATAGGAATACAATATAAGCCTAAAGAGCGTCAAAGAGTCGCACAAGTTATATTTCAAATTCTCAGTCGCAACTTGAAATGCATTTTTCACATAGAAAACATTGGAATTCGGATAAGGCTTTATCTAAAAGAATTGTAGCCCTTTGAGTTAGTTTTCCAATGTATTTTGAATCACCTCAGTCGGAAATGAGAGAGAAAGTTATGATAAAAATACTGACGATTGCTAAGATGATGTTCGCATGATAAAAATACTGACGATTCTAGGATTATGTTTTGCTTCATACACTTGATTTTTCAATCCCTTTTCATTCCAAATACTTTCCCATCCTATCCTACGAAACGTCTAAAAGTGTGTTAAATCATATTTATTCCATAGAGATCAATTATTTGATAATCCAAAACATTCATTAATTCCAAGATTCAATCACCACATATTACTTGATTCATAAATTCTTCCAAAATATATTTTGTTGATGAAGCCATATTTTTTCATATTAAACCACAATATCAAAACATACAAGATCTTTTGATCAAATACCAAACCACCTAATTCACCGGAGATATATCCATACCAGGGACCAGGAGTTATTGCAGAAGCACAAAGTCAGGAGGTCTAACGTAAGGTACAAGGGGTCAAAATCTGGTGTCAAGAGCACGAAAACTAAGATGGCTAAGGTATAAACGAGGAGTCATGATTTATTTCAAAAGAACACACTTTCATTAGGATCAAGAGATACCAAAGGAATTGAGGTCGGAAGTTCTACGATGTAGTTGGGTCTGGATCATGCTGTAAGTTTGCTTTGATTTATAGTGGATTATTAGCTGACAAAGTGCTCGGAGTTTTTACCCAGTTAGGGTTTCTCCGAAATCATGTTTGGTGTTCTTAACTACTTTAATTATTGATTGTGGTATTCAAACTTAGGATAACTTGAATTGTTTGTTCTAACTATCTAAAAACAATTAAAAAGTCACTTGTTTAAGGATTTGAGGATAGCAGGGACATCTACGAGGCATTTGACAAATTGCATAAACTTGAATTAGAAAATGAGAGTTTAGATGTCAAACTTAAAGGGTCGATTAGTTGATTGAATGAATCAAGGATTGAGAAAGAGTCCTTAGAAATCAAGGTTAAATCTCTTATATTTGATCTTGAAAAATCGAATGCCTTACTTTAATCCTTCTCTAGTGGATTATTGACTAGCAAAATGCCAGAAGTTTTTACCCCGTTGGAGTTTCTCCGTGATCATTTTTGGCATTCTTTACTGTTTTAATTATTGATTTTGGTATTCAAAACTTGAGATAAATTGATTTGTTTGATTTAACCATCTAGAAAAAATTAAAAAGAGACTTGTTGCTTTTAATTATATAATTCTGCACGTTGGGTCTAAGTATTCGGTAATTTAAAACTTTTAGAGAGGATGTTCATGCGCCTTTAAATCTCAAAACATGGTAATAGAATAAAAATTATTTTAGATAACCATTATAAGCATTCAAATATTGAAAAGTAACGTAGGATAATTACCTTGTTATACTGGATCTTGTTCATGTCTAGTGCAGTTTGTGGAAGACTGGGAAACCGAATTCTTAGGCTATGCAATAAGGTTTCAGCTCGCTGTGCAAGGAATTGGTTCTTTTCACAATCGACAACCAGGCCCTTCATCTTACCACCCCATGTCTTGCTCTTAGCTTTCTTAAGGTTTGGCTTTTTCTTTCTTTCTTTCAGCTTCCATACAAGCACAGCTGCCTCAATTCTGTTCACCACATTTAGCGTGTGATGCTCGGATGACAAATCAAGGCAATCAAGAAGACATCCTGGTGAGAATTGATCAGCAGTTATGCATCGGTAGACAGTATCACCTAGACAATCTCTTCCATTCTGGAGCAGCAAATGGAAAATAAATGAGAAAAGTTATATCAAGAGATAACAGCAAAATAAAATTCAAGAATCTACAAGATTTTATAAACAAATGTTAGCATAAACATGTGTTTCTGTCCAAATTCAAATATAGGATGTTATAGAAGATTTATTGAAACAAAATATTGGTCTTCTCTTTATCAAATCAAAACTCCTCTAAAGCTAATCGACCAAGATTCCTCACGTGATTTTGGCAGAGTGTTTCCAACTCATATCCAAATGGAAGGAAAGAGTTACCAAAACTTAGATAGTCTATCAAAAACCACAAAGTCTTCCAACATCAAGTAGGCATGTGACATCTATCTTTTACAAAACAAAAATCCCCTTCAAACTTCATGAGTTGAAGATTAATCGACATGATATAATTAATCATTGTACGGCTTGATCGATTGCATTGCAGATAGCATATGTAATCTTATGGCAGAAAATATCAACCAAACAAATATGATATAGAATCAGATTTTGAACTTTTATAAGTGGCATTGCAAGGCCAGAGCCATTCATGTGCCAGCCATTTAATAGTATAAATATGCCAAGCTGTTCCTCAAAACATTTCGTTTGACAAGATAACAACAAATAGAAAGAACTGAAAAAAATAGTATTTACCATACAATTCTACTCTTACAATTTCCAAGCTTTTGACTCCTCTACCGAAATCCTCTTTGCAAATAGCAACTGTGTTAAAGGTTTTACAGTTAAAAAGGTTAATTAGTTAGCGTCCAATTTCATGTCTACAACGATCAATTAGTTTTTCTCTTTGAAATTTCATTCCATCTTTCGGTAGCGAACAAAATCACTGTGAAACTCTATCCCACGGTTCCTGTACCTACCAAAAGGTTTGAAGGGGCTAATAACTGCAATTTCTCTGTGCTTGAACCTTCAAATTGGGTATGATATGTTACCAAAAAATTGTCAGAAATGATAAATACATGTATAAGAATGATATTGCAAACAAATATATGTGAATCCAACATTAGTTGGTAAGATAAGCAAGAACAAAATAAAAATGAAAAGATTGCTTATTGCTGGCTTGCTTAGTTACAAAAGAATCATTATGCCTTTAATTACAAGACAAGAAGATCTAACCATCAAAAGGATAAAATGCTATCCTAAGTGTGATCTAAAAATTCTAGTAGTGTGACACCCACAAGCAAAATGCGCATCGTGTTCACATCAAAGGGAAATGGTGTAAAAGCAAGAAGGAAAAATTACCTTTGGCAAGGTTTTCAAATAGGCATCTGGTATATCCATCTCAGCAAGAACATTGCTATTTATGGCCAGGGCAGCCTTCAGTATCTGGTTAGTGCAACCGCGGCACTGCTGAAGCCTCTTCCTCATATCATCTGATAATCCCTTTGGAGGAACTTTTGGGTATGGGAGCCACCACTTCTCTTCTTGTCTAATAGAAGGCCTACCACCAGAAACCTCAGACGAATACTTCTCAGACTCATCCACAACTATTCCACGATCAACATACCAAAACTCAGTATCCTGAAAGCCATCTAGAATTCTTATCAACATAGCATCAAGTTTCTTGAGTGCTGGTAAATTCATGTATAAATCGGGACGTGGCCTCGTTGCCATTACTTCATATGTGCCCCCTCCAGGAAATGGCTGCATAGAAGGCACTAGTTCCACAATTGAATCACTAACAGATAACAGCCATTCCATCTCTCTGCACCACATTGTCTTCTTCTGTGGTGCCAGTGGCTCCAACCTCCACAGTTCGCCAAATACAGTAGCTATAAACCCAAAAAATTCCAAACAAATGAATTTAGACCACACATTCAGACCTTATGTTGCCTACATACTCAGATATACACGGGCATATATACTATATACAGTGACTTACCAGAGAGATTAGTAATGGCATTTGAGATGGCAAGCGCAGTACAAACTCCTTTGCCTCCTCCAGACATGTCTTCACCAAGTAGAAGCTTAGCAAATCTTTCCTTCATCATCTCAATTTCTAAGAGTGAACGGAAAATGAGAAAATGTAGTATGAACAATACATTAATAAAAAATGCCTAAATGAATTTGTAAACCACTCATTCTCTGAAATAGGCAGACAAATTCTTCAACTAAATAAATCCCTAATATATTAATAAATTTACTCTATATACACAAATCTATTTGCTAAAATGTATAAACAATAAATGAACGAAAAATTGCAAACATAGGCATAAAAGGTAAAAGATTATTCGCAAATAGATGAAACAAATCATGTAGAGTAACTGAATACAAAGTAAGATTATTTTTTAAATATTCAATAAAAATGCCAGAAATTTATAATCCTCAGAATAAAATTAATCGGAATCAAGGCTTCACTAACAATACTATAATATCAAACCAGATATTAACCTGACAAATCGGCCGCGCATTTCTGCGGCTTCTCATCCCAGACTACCACATCCTTCCCGCCAAACACCGGGAACATAAAAGGCGGTAAAATCGGCGCCGGAATCCCCGAGCTAGCAACGGCTGAGATCGGCGACGAGTCTATAGAAATCGAAGCGCTTCCATTTTCCTCCTCCACCTTGTACAGCCGACACGATAAGCCACTACTAGAAAACTCCGATTCGCTGATGTCAGCACTAGAACTATAGCTTCCACATCTCTCTTCACTCTGCTGATCAGAACCGTCCTCTGACGTCACACTCCTCATTCTCACACCAATGAGCTATAACAGAAGCTTGATTTGTAAATACAGAGATCTAAGTCTAAGACGTGACAATTTGAGCAGAAAAAGGAATACTAAACGTGGCGGTGAATTTGCTTCAGATAAGGGCAGTGGCTATGGAGTGGTGGTGGAGACGGAGGACAGTAGAAAAGAAAAAGCAGACAATTATAAAGCAAAATGCAGAATTACTCCTCACCCAACTCTGTCGCCTTCTCTCTCTAAAAGTAAATGTATGTATCTGTAGGTAACACGGATGTTTGGCCGTGGAAAAGTAGAAGTTGACGGCGTTACCAGAGGGGTTTCGTTTTCTGAAGGATATGACGGTTGGATTGCACGTGAAAAGACGACGTTAGTAGTAGGTGTCTGTCACTGAGGACGAAATGACGTCGTTTTGGTGTTGGATTTTACAATATTGCTTCATTTGGACTTCTATCATTACTGGTATATTGTCCATGCAATGCACGGGCAATGTGATTACGGAAGTAATATTAGCGTTCTAAAAAAAATAAAATAATTATCTCCGTTTTTTTATACCATTTTCTTAAGTATGGAATATATAATATAGTTTTTTTTTTTTTTTTTTTTTACACTTAACAATCAATTATTTGGATGAGATTAAAGGTGTCAATCCGGGTCGGCCCGCCAACATATGAGCCCGGTAACGGCCCGTGTGAAAAAAGTCCGCCAGTTACGGGTTACGGGCCGGTTACGGCCCACAATTTTGGACTACAACTCAGGTCCGCCCGCTGACCCATCCGGGTCGAGCCCATGTGGGTCACGGGTCACGATTTGTTCCGATTTGACCCGTATAATTGTATAAATAAAATTATAAAAATATAGAATTTTTCATATTTATAGTAAAAGAAATATTTTTAAAAAAAAATGTAAACTAAGAATTGAACAAAATGATAAATTCATATTTATACCAAGAAATGTTTACATAGAATTCAAATTTAATGTTACATGAATTATTTATAACTGTGAAAAGTTAAATTTAACTTAAACAAATAACAACTAAATGCATTTCTAATTACTATTATCAAATATTTATAGTATAAGTACATCACAATTAGGTTGGTACCTACTTTTACTATAATTTATAGTTTAAATATATCTCAATTAGATTGACACATACTTAACTATAATATTTTATTTTTTTATTTTTTTTTTCACGGGTCACGATTAACCGCGGCCTGTGAAGGTACAACTCACGAACCCCGCGGATCACACCTCCTTGACCCGTGAACCGCCCGTTCGGGTCACGGGTCGGCCCACGATCCCGGGTCGATCCGAGCCGATTTTCACCCGTCTGGTCGACCCGTCCGTCTTGATACCTTTAGATGAGATCTAGTAAAATTATACAATAAAAAAATAAAAGCTCAAGTTTCAAGTATATATCATTTTAGAAAGAAAATAAAATAATAAGAATGAAAGAGATATAACATTGAATTTTATATATTACACAAAAAGAGCGAAATCATAGTCCAAACAAAAGATGTTTTCTGATGAAACTTAAATTTTGAAGGATCTGCAAGTTCCATAATATTGTAGTGTTATCACTATGAGAAATTTTTTTCCATGCTAGTTTTTGCCCGTGCAATGCACATGTTGTGTTATTTTGAAAGTAATATTAGCATTTTGAATGTTAAGAATTTCTTTGGAATATAAGAAATTCTTGTGAATGTGCTGTGTGTAACATGTTTAACTAAATTACAAAATCAGATAATGTGATTCTACTATAGTTTCTGGTTAATTGTTATTATGCTGTCAAAATTATATTTTAACACCATCATAAGTTCAATTTCTTGTGTCTTCACTTGATACGTATGCGAATATGTGAACGTATGCAAAATAATCGTGCAAATACTTGAAAAGATTAACTACTAATTAACATGTGTGTGTACACCTTAACAAATACCATGAACAGCATGTAACAAAATAGGGCATAATGTCCCCCTTGAAACCCTTAAAAAACCTTCAAGTACTTGCATACATTATAAGGTCCTCCATAGATTCCAAGATAAAAAGAAACAAAAGAAAAAGGAGCAAATGACCCAAGTTACTCTACACAAACATATATATTATATTTAGACCAATTTATAGACTGACTTTTTTTGTTTTTTTTTTGTCTTTGGAACTTAAAATAAAATGAGAGAAGAGTTTTGTTTTCGTGGTGGTCGGGGGCTTTGTTGGAGTATAGCAATTATGGTGCAATAGGTCGGGACCGGCCAGAACTCTCCTCAGTTCCCAATCCTCAGGCATCTCATTGTAATTTCTAAATCTTAGAAACATTGCAGCTGGTCTACCGCTCTTAAAAACCATTTCCTTCCCATTCTTTCACTAAAACTTCCCGTACTTTTGCCCTTTCTTGACTATATGAGTCGGATTCGTTGAACTGAAAGATTTTATATTTGGTATCGAGAATAAAGATGTCATCATGACTGAGTGAAGATCGAACAAAACACATCTGTCAAAGATATAAAAAGTTGTTAGTAAAAAGATTTTTATGATGTATTATCACCAGGAAGAGTGAGAAACATAAAATTTACCTCTTTCATATGAACAATGTGCTTTCCTTTGCATATATACAACTGGTTTCATACTTTTTGGCATCCACATGCTTTAAACCTAAAGCAACTCCACATTGTTGGGGTATTATACATGGCTTAAAATAGGAAAGAAATTTCTCTATTTCGTTCCCTTGTATTCCACGGAGACACGCTCTATGTAAAATGTCACATGACAACATTAAAAGATTTTGATAGACTAAAAATTGTACAAATACAATAATCGTGGATGCCTTTGAGAAGATAGAACTCTTGTTAATAACAGAAAATCCGTGTCAAATCATATAACAAAATGTCAATGAATATATTCGACTAAAGTAATGGAAAACATTATTAACAGACTAACCATAATTGAGAAATCTATTGAACTGCAAATTCTAAAGATTGGGGTAATATATTAACTCGTTTCATTAATCTGAATGGAGGATCACAAAGATCAAATATCTACAAAACCAGTTTCGATATATGGAAGATTCTATATTAAAGGTGTTGTGAACAAACCAAAAAAATGAATTTGGAGGAATTTGCGAAATGATAAATAATGTATATATATGACAATGGAATAAGAGAAATACGGAGATTACTATATACAACACATGTGTCTACTTGTTTTTATTCAGAAAGAACATGTCAGATGGTATCACCACTTACACTAATATGATATCTTTTGTTGATAAATTAATATTTTATTTGCAGAAAAATGTGGTAGATATCTAAAAAACAATGTAAAATTATTTTTTGAGAACTATACAAATGTTGGAAAAATATAATGACATAGTGTATTAGATCTTCATAAAAAAATTTATATTTTATTTTTAAATTAATTCATACCTGTGAAATATACAAACGCAATAGAGAATTGATTTGAACTTTCGAATAACATCAATAGAAATTTCGATAACCTATATATAAAATGGAAAATATTATTTTATGCATATTAAAATACTGTTTTTTAAATATAGTACACGAAATAAATTATGAAAATAGTGAATGACATGAAATTGTAATAAGTTTCAAACATCATAAAATATACCTGTGAGAAGGTTGTTCTATGAATATATAAAGGAAATAATTTCCTTATAGACAACATTTTCAGTACATGAGTTGTGCAAAGTATCCGTGGTTGATGGTTTTAGTAAAACTTTTAGAGATTTGCTTGTTTTTGCTCTTGATAACGCTACATATAACTAACCATGGCAGAAAACTGTTTCTGGAAGATACACACCGACAAAATCAAGTGTTTGACCTTGAACTTTATTTATTGTCATTGCAAAACATGGTCTAATTGAAAATTGAGTCCTTTTAAATGGAATTGTGGTTCGATCAAATTTAAGTGGTATAAAATGGATCATCGGTAAGAAAACATGTTTTCCACAATATTCGTCAATAGAGATTTCAGCAAGAATAACGTTTCTCTCAAATTTTCGACAAATAAGACGTGTTCCATTGTATAATCCTTCAGAAGGATTAATATTCCGCAATAACATTACTGACAATTTACCTTAAGGTTCAATTCATGAGGTGGAATATCAATTGATGTCAAAGTATTCAAGAAATCTTCTTGCATGCACTGTTCTGATTTTTCAATTGCTTCATCAAAACTATAGTATGTGAAAATTTGACCAGGAATTTGTTCAAGTAGAAGTTTGTTAATATAGTCAACACATTCATTTGTAGGTGTAAGAATAACACGGTTTACCATGGTATGTAAATGATCAGCATAAGCTTCTATATTTGGAAAAACACAATGTATCAAGGTTTTCAGAGACGTGATTTCATCTTCGAATGGTAATATTATACTATTTGGAAGCTTAATACACTTACAATTATGTTCTTGTTCTGTTCCATCTCCAATTTTAAGCAAGTAATCGCAAAACGTGGAATCGAACTTTGCTCTAATATTATGAACTAATGGTAGATGTACAAATAAAGGCCATAGATATGAGAAAACCAAGCTAGCTTTCATTATCTCTTCTTTTTTTCCTTTTGGTACAACTGGTAAAACCTGTCGAAAATCTCCTCCAATAACGATCACTTTTCCACCAAAAGGCAAGTTACAATCAGTAATATCTCTAAGCATTTTATCTACAGTTTCAATAGCACAACGATTTACCATATGTGCTTCATCCCAAATTATTAGCCTAGACATTTTCAACAAAGTTCCCAAAGCCGATTGTTTGCTAATAGAGCAGTTGACTTCTCCTATTGTTTCCAAAGGATTTTAAATCTTGAATGAGCTGTTCGACCTCCAGGTAATAAAGATGCAGCTACTCCAGACGACGCAGTTGCCAAAGCAATAAAATGTCTACACCATACACCAGCTAAGAGTGCTTTGTATAAAAAAGTCTTACCTGTTCCTCCTGGACCATCGATGAAAAAAGCACCGCTTGATTCAGATTCTACTTTTTCCATAATTGTATCGTATGTAAATTGTTGTTTTTTATTTAAAGTTGCAGCACAAGCAAAACTTCCTTGAATATCCAAATTAATTGTTTCATCTGCAACCATTCTTGTCAACCTTTCATCTTCATCTATATTTACATTAAACGACACAATTCCATAATCATTTATATTTTTACCCAGGGATTCTAAAATAGAACTTGTATCTTCCAGAGCTCGTATTTTAGCGACTTCAATAGGTATATTTTGTTGTACATAATCCTCCATCATACAAGATTTAAATATATCCCACAATAACTTTGGATGATTAGGATTGCACAGTGTAAGAAGTGTAGCAAAAAGTCGTCTTAAAGAACAAGGCATTTCATAAATAATAGTTTCGGATAGACATTCTTCACAACGATTGTCTCCAATTAATAAACCATGTAAAAGTGCTACTTCTCAAAATGTACCAACAGTTGTTTCATTGAAAGTTCTTATATCGTCAAATGATGTTGACCCTCTAATATGGTTAAGAAGAATGCGAAGGAAATATCGTTCTCCTTCAGATGAATTCGCTGAGACAATTCGTCCTATAACAATGTGTTTCTTTCTGGGAGTCCAAATTTTATTATTTGCATTCCAAACAAAATATGTTGGATATCTCGATACAAAAACGTTCGAGCAAATTCGTTTACTCTATTCAATCGGAAAAATTTAGTCAACATTGTTCTCCTTGTATTTTCATTCTCAATAATAATAGATAAATCATCCGTATTTTTGTATGTAACTTGTTGATGATCTTCGGTATGAAGTTGTAAAGAATAAACAATTGGATAGATTTTTGACAAATTGAATGAAAAAATCCTCAACATAGCCTCAGGTGGAGATATCCATCTAGCAGATTGATAAGCAGATATTTTGTCAATATCTTTTTCTTTTTCATCTTTGCTAATGAAAAAATTAATATGATCATGTCATTTGTATACATATTTGTATAAATATTTTACAGCTTTAATAGAAGAACATATTTCAACATTGATATGACAGTCAAATTTTGCACGTAAATAAGGACTATATGGTACAACACATTGATTGTCTAACATTTGACGTCTAACTTTAATATTAATACCATTATTACGATGTCTATACAATGGGTATGAATTATCTCCAAATATAGTACTATTACAATAATTCCTTGGATATTTATTCTTACAACCACTATTTGTCACCATGCATACATTTTTGGGATTAAGATTTCCACAAAGGCCATGTATATTATGCTTTAAATAACTAAATAAAGATGATGGTACTTGTTTTTATCAAGAATTTCATAAGATACTATCCTATCAACTTGTTGAGCGAAAGAAATCTTATGGCCATGGTTAAAAATCATCAATAGATGTGTGTGAGGAAGCCCTCTTTTTTGGAATTCAACCATGTATATATGAGCAACAACAGGACAAAAAATATTGTTCTTATACAAATCATTTTTAAGCTCTTCTAATTTTGCTCTAAATACACGTACAATTAAATCAAGTCGATTTTGAACCTCATCATTATGTTTCAATTCTTGCTTAATTTCTGGCAAATTCGGATTACATGTTATAGTTAAGAATATATCTGATTTTCCATAACGTTGGACAAGAGCCATAACATCTAAGTATCTCCTTAGCATATCTCTAGGTCCACAAGTAAATGATTGTGGTAAAACAAATTTCTTTCCAATTTTGTACCCTCTTGTTTTCCCGTTTTCGACATTATCTACAATACCTTGATAAATTTCAGCACAAATTTGTTTCTGGTTATTACAAAAGTAATCTAATCTAGCTGTTTCGATTTTAACATACATATCTACAACATATTGTTGAAAAAGTCTACCAGTATGAAGCAACACAAACTTACCAGTAGGCCTAATTTGTAGCTTGTGTGCATAATACTCACGACATGAAACCTGATATCGTTTCTTCATTTTATGAATCACTGCATGAGGAAGAATAAATAATTTTTATATATGTAACTAAAACATCTATATTTGTAAAATTAGAAAATATATGAGAAAGTATATAAGTAAAGCTTTAGCTTCTTTTTCAATCATTTGAGTTGTAGAATCTATTGTTTTAGGAACAGCAACATGGTCAACCAAATTCTCAGGTTGAGAAGATGTGTGTTTATATCTTTGAATGCCTTCATGCCAATTAGATTCACCGAATGGAAACAATAAAGGATATTGTAAAGGATCATAACAACTATAATAATAATAAACCATATGCGAATCACCAGAATGACCATATATTGTAATATCACGAACATGATTATTTGCATTTTCATCATCATCATCATCAACCCATACGGCAGCTACTTGAGACGCTGAAGGAATATTGAAAACTCTTTGATCAAGTCCGGGGTGACATCTTATTTGTATTCGATGGTCGTACAAACTCGTTATATTACTTAAAGACCTGAAGAATCTACTATATGGATTTCCTTTTAAGATTTCAATTAGAAGAGTTAAAGTAGATTCTACTAAATTTTTAGAAATTTTTAAACGATTTTGAATTTCATTATCTGTATCATAAAAATATAATTGCATATAATGTGGCATATTATTTTGTGGCATAAGTTGATTTATATAATGATATATCTGTCCTTGAACTCTGAATGTATAAATAGCTCGGTATGATTTAAAGAGTTTCTTGTCGTACTTTACACCAAATGAAGTGAATACAAAGTGGTTATTATATCCGCGTGAAAGTTTTTTGAATTCCATACATGTAGGTTCTTTAGAAATAAATAAATCATACAATTCATTTGGTGAATCAGGCATAAAAAGTTTTACTTTTCCATCACAGCAACAAAAACCTTTTGTTTCTCTATGAAATTTTTGCGCACCACAATACTTACAATAGTTGCATGTTGGTAACACATATGCAGTAGTTGGTATGTTCAAAAGGTTAAAACTTCCACATAATTCATAATAAAAAATATTAGTCGATTCTTCATTCGAAGTGGAACCCTCAGAATAAGAATGTATTATAGATTCATGCACATAACCAACGCCAGAATTATTATTTTGAGATAACATAGGATCATTTATCCTTTTACGATGATCAATACTTACGGTTTGAACTCGATTCCTCCTATCCGACTGCCTTCGATTTTGTTGTTGGCGAATAAAAGTATTATATGATTTGCCTGTGCTTTCGAAAATACTTTTAAGATTAATCAACTCAAGCTCTTCATTACCAGTTTGCAGAGAATTCATCAGGACTATAAATATACCACTGATATGAAAATAAAATAGAAAATATTTTATTAGTCAAACAGCTAACAAATAATAATAATATCAACTGTAGCACAATGTGAAATAAAATTGATAGATAAAAGTTATAAAACTCTAGTATAACATTTATAAAATGAATGAATTTAAAGTCAAGTAACGAAATTGTAAAATTAAATGCAATAGTAATAAACATTGAAGTTGTTGATTCAAATATTGATGAAATGAAATCTAAAGAAAATTATAAACATTTTTTATATGCTACTATCAACAAGTAAAAACTAATTAAATATTATCGAATAAAGCTAAATTTCTAGAAAATATGCAATTCTTACATTTTCACCTGAGCAAAATGAAGAGAAGAAAATTCGAGATATGAATAGCAGCATGACCCTGCATAATGTTAACGAATGAAAATCAGATTAAAGTAAAAATATATACAAAGAGTTGGATACAATTTTTTGTTTACTAATGAGAATAGTAAAATCCATTTCACTACCTTAGGAACAATATGAAATTTAGTGTGACAATTCAATTAAAGTTAAAAATTTTAATATTTTTAATTTGAGAATAATATCTTACAACCTAAAAAAAATTGAAAACAAATTCAATATTGATAGAACAGTAAATACAAATTATAGAATATACAATTTGTTAATAATAATTAAATAATAAATATTATAATAAAAACTTTAGGGAAAAAAATATAAAGGATAACTACAAATTGAACTCTAAAAAATCTATGAAAAAAAAAATCGTACCTAAATAAATAATGTTTTTCATGGTCGTGTTATAAAAAAAACTTCACTCCCGTGCGCAAATTAAAGTTTAGCTCTTTCAATATGACAAATTAAAATTAAAATTGTAATTAAAACTTTGTTGAAAATGTAAGAAATTTAATGTATTGTAGTTGTAACTTTGGGAGGTGAATTATGAATATTATTTAATGTTTTTTAGAATTTGTTAAAAGAAAAAAAAAATCGTTCGCGCGTATAAAAAAAAAAAAAAAAACTTCACTCCCGTGCGCAAATTAAAGTTTAGCTCTTTCAATAGGACAAATTAAAAGTAAAATTGTAATTAAAAATTTGTTGAAAATGTAAGAAATTTAATGTATTGTAGTTGTAACTTTGGTAGGTGAATTATGAATATTATATAATATTTTTTAGAATTTGTTAAAAGAAAAAAAAAATCGTGCGCGCGCATGAGAAAATATGTAAATTTTTTTTTAAATGAATAAATTATTTCAATATGGGTTTTTGGATGATTTTGATATTTTATTAAGGTTCATTTTTAAGTTGTAACCAAAAATAAAAATAAAAATTCTCCGTGTGACGTCTCCGTGCGCGCATGGAGAATTTATTTTTTTATTTTTAATTATACAACTTAAAAATGAAGTATTTTTCCACCTTAATAAAATATCAAAATCACCAAAAAACCCATATTGAAATAATTTTTTTTCATTTAAAATTCTTTTTAAATATTTTCTTTTTAAAATTCTACAGGAAAATGAATTTTTTTTGAAACAACAAATAAACATATAGAAGCAATTCCATGCATTTAACCTTTTTTTTTTTTAGCAATTGGATAAACCCTAAACTTATATATCAAAACAGAACACTAAACAAATTCTAACAAGGTTAAACAATTAAATCCTAGCTAAATTTTAATGCTCCTGACAAAAAATTACTGAAACATGTGTTGCAAATTAGATTTACTGAAACATGCAATTTAACGTAACATACAAAAATAGTAAAAGCAAAATATACTTACAGAAAGACGAAAACATAAAACTAAACAAAAATGAAAAAACACAAAGCAAGTTGCCAAAAAAAATAAATAAAAAATAAAAAAATTGGAATGAAAAAGAAAAAATATAGCAAATAGAGATCTACATTCCAAGAGAATGTTTTGCCACTTCACAGCGTAAGCGGATTTTTTTTTTTTTTGGTTAAATCCTTGAGAAATAGGAAACTGTATAGAAAGTGCATTTGCATGCATGTATATATAGGGCAGAAAATGGCAAAATACATACTATACAGTGAATAAGTCGGATTCAGTCGGTTTGCAGATATATTTTTTACAGGAAGTCGGCAGACTTTTTTTTTTTTTGGATTTTGTGTGTTTTTTATTAACTAATATAGCAGTTGGTTATAAAATATCAACAGAAAATATGTCGGCAATTTTTCTTTTTTTTTTTACAGGTGAAGTCGGCCAATTTTTTTGAATAGTACGAAACCGGTTTCAAACCAGATCAATGTGAAAAGCAATGTGACAAGAATAAACAGTGAATCTCACATTCTCTCTTTTAGGAGAAGGAGGGATATATATATATATATATATAACCAAAGCCCATAAAATCACGAGTATCAATAATTGTGAAGATAAACGCGACTAAAATTGCTATATGATTAGAGCATTCGAAAAGATTCATTATTTTTACCGACAATCTTCTTGATCATAACTTTGGAGCTCATATTATCATGTATTCTAGAAAAGTCTTTCACAGTCTTTTGACAGTCACAATGCTATCATGTCTCATTGTTTTGATTTTTTCTGCATATACGATGGTGATTTTCTTTTCACTCTCTGCCTCGAAATTGACACATGACACAGTGCCAGTTTGCTTCGCTAGGGAAAGGCAACTAAGTGTCTTGTATTCAGTGAGTTGGGCACAAATGCGTAGTTTATTACTTCTTATATCGAAGCAAATGTAGATTAATTAGGAACTGAAAGCATTTTTAAATTTAAAGATACATCTAACAAATATTTTTTTATTTTTAAATATATTTTTAGAAGTCAATAATTAAATATTCAATATAATATAAATAACTTGGAGTGAAACTTGTTAGATAGAACAATTTTTATTCATTTATTAATATACCCTTATTTAATTTATCTAAATATAACCAATTTTTCTCATTTAATCTTAATATTGTAAGATATATTTTTAATTTTGTTATTCATTGAAAGAAGAATTCAAAAATATAAAGTCTGTGTTTGGTAAAAATTACTAAAGATTTTAACAAATTCAACAATTAATTTTAATCTTATATTTCTTGTGATTCGCAACTTTTCAAATATACATTTCATCAACTTCTATTAAAATATACTAAAAATTTAATTTTAATTTACACCAAATAGGAGTAAAGTTTTGAATCTTTATTTTATTAATTTATAGAGAAGAGCTCATTAAATATTATGAGAATTGATTTTGAAAAAAATGAATTCTTTGAATAATGTATAATTAAAAAGTAGAAAAATTATTGATTTGTGTAAAATTATATTTACTAAAAGAATGTATGGTATACTGTAAAATCGATTTTTGACAGAAATGAAAAATTGAAAATGATTTCAAAAAATAATTTTTGATTTTTTGATAATTAATTTTGTGAAAAGTAATTTATTTGGAGAATGTATGAATAAAAACATAGATGTTTATGGGCATTTTATTAAGAGCTCATTAATTCATCTCCGTTTCATGTACATTAAAATCCCATTTTTAAGGAGATTTCAATATTTTGAACGGTATTTATAATTTGAAAAGGGGTAATTATATTACCACTACAAGATTTACTTACTACACTACATTATAATCACACCACAATTAAAATATATTTTCAATTAATAAATTTACGATTATACTCACTATTCAATAAAAACTTAAAATGAATAAATTTGTCATCACGCCACACCATTTCTTCTACACTTCAAGCTTCCTCAATAGCAATTCAATCTCTTTCGCATTTCTAAGAATTTCTTCGACAATTCTTTATGCTTCTCAATCACATCTTTCATTAGACTCTCGAAATAGACCAAAGAAGGCGGTGGAGGATTATGCTCCGTTGAGTTTAAAACTCCAAAAGAAACTAATTTAATTTATTAATAAAAAAACTCTGGTACAACTTTGAAAATAACTTTATTACACTAACACTCAATTGGTTTTTGCTCCTACAATGACCCCAATTCCCATATGGCGGTGGCAATAAGGTAGCGAGTTTCTGGAGAGTTTGACGATGGAATATATAAAATAATGAAATTGTGGTGTAATTAACGAAATTCGTAGCTTTAAGAATTTTCTGCAACAAGTGGCATGGCAGATCTATGACAATGACTAAACACCCGTAAAAATTCGATCTGCATAGCTAGTAACTATTCAAAAATTGGTGAATAGGTATGATGATTAGATACTGCACTTCATGGTTTAATCTGGTCCGTCAGATCATGAAATGGCGCGATCCAATGGCTAAGACGAATCAAACCAAGTGGTGACCTTCATATTCATTTTTGACACACCAAGTCAATTAAAACACAATTGATTTCTAAATTCTCCTCTCTCCATATTCTGTTTACAAAAATTCTTTCAAATATATTCGTGGTTATTCCGTTCAAGTACGATCATTCTTTGGTTCGATCGACATGGTTGGTATTTTGCAGTATCAACTTGGAAGGAGCATTGTATCTTGAGAGACATATGTCAAATATCTCGTTTGTACTTTATTGGGGGCGAAATCTGTGTTAAGGAGATTTACTTTAACATACCTCACTTCATCTACTGCATTTCATTTTTTATTGACAAAAAATACAAGACAGAAGATGCTGAAATGAAGAAATTTATCATCGGCAAATTTTTGGATTTCAAGATGACCGATTCAAAGATAGGAATGAGTCGGGTTCAAGAGATTCAAGCTCTACTTCATGATATAGAAATATTTCAAAAACGATCTCAAGCATAAACACAAAAAAGATGACAATGGAGATCTAATTGTTCGACTTCGCATTGAAGAAGACAATTTTGTCTGTAGAAAAAAAGAATAATGTGCGCAACATGGAAGCAAAGGCTAACATGGTAGAAGACTCGGGGTCTAAGAACAAGAATATGAAGCGTTCTGGCTCATCTACGGACAAAGAAAAATTTAACAATGCAAAATGGTTCAAAGAAAATGTTATATTTATGGGAAGCCGGGAAATCAGGCTAAAGACTGTCGAAGCAAAAAGAAGGATACACAGAAAAAGAAACCGCTCCAAGCCAATATAACCGAAGTGGATAATATTTCCACAGATGTTGTAGACATCAACCTATTTGTTGTCGTTTCTGAAGTTAACTCGGTATCTAATGCCAAGGATTGGTGGTTGGACACAGAGCCACTCGACACATCTTTGCAGATAAAGCTCTATTCTCTGAATATAAGACCTTGAATCATAATAAGTGTATTTACACGGGGCAATTCTACAACTTCTAAAATTGAAGGGATCGGAAATGTTATTTTGAAATTCACATCGGGGAAGGAATTGACACTAAATGAAGTTGTACATGTCCGATATATCAAAAAGAATTTAATTTCAAGAGCTATTCTTAGTAAGAAAAGATTTAAAATAGTGTTTGAATGAGATAGATTTGTATTTACTCAGGGAAGCACGTATGTTGGGAATAGTTATTTACTTAATAGTCTATTTAAGGCCAATGCTATTGCATTGGACAAAAAATCCACATTTTCATATCCACAAGTTATTAATAAAACTAATACTTCTGTTTACTTGCTTGAATCTTCAAATTTATGACATAACATATTAGGACATGTAATCGTGTTAAGAAAACTTGTAGGTTTAGGTTTTATACCTATACTTGAATCCGAAGACAAATATAAATGTGAAATTTGCGTTGAAACAAAATTTGCTAAAAACCTTTTAACTCAATTGAAAGGTGTAGTGAACTGTTATGTTTAATACATAACGACATTTGTATCTAAAATTTGTTCAGACTCGAGGTGGTAAAAAATATTTTATCACATTTATTGATGATCATAGTAGTTATTGCCATATTTATTTATTAAGTAACAAAGACGAGACATTGAATACATTTGTTACTTACAAAAATGAAGTTGAAAATCAACTTGGAAAAACAATTAAGGTATTAAGATTCGATAGAGGTGGTGAATATGATTCGTCCATGGTTAATGCTATGCTTATAAGTTCCAGATTGTTGAGAGAAAAAATAGAACTTTAAAAGACATGGTTAATGCTATGCTTATAAGTTCCAGATTACCACAAAATTTGTTGGGGGAAACAGTGCTAGCTGCTAACTTTATTCTGAATAGAGTTCCCCATAAGAAAACTGGTTCGATACTTTATGATATATGGAAAGGTATAATGCATTCCTACAAATACTTAAAAGTATGGGGTGTCTAGCTAAAGTGGCTATTTTGCCTCTCAAAAAGATTAAGTTAGGACCTAAAACTATTGATTGCATTTTTATTTGATATACAATAAATAATAGTGCATACATATTTTTTGTGCATAAATCTGATATAAGTGACATTCATGTCAATACAATTATTGAATCTAGAGATGCTGAATCCTTTGAAAATGTGTTCCCTAATAAAAGAAACATTCTTGAGAATACTCAAAAGAGAACATGAGATAATGCTTTTAAAAACAATAAAGAACTTGAATCAAGAAGGAGTAAAAGAGCAAATGTTGCTAAATCCTTTGGTCCAGATTTTATATCTTACATAATTGAGAAAGAGTCTCAAACATTTAAAGAAGCTATTACTAGTCCCGAATCTGTATTCTGGAAGGGAGTTAGAAATAGTGAAATTGAATCCATTATGAGTAACAATACTTGGCAATTGGTTGATCTTCCTAAGGGAACTAAACTAGTACGATGCAAATGGATCTTTAAAAGAAAGTTAAGATCCGATGGTTCAATAGACAAATACAAGGCTCAATTAGCGACCGAGAAAAAAATCTTATGTCGTTTTCGAATAAAATTTTCTTGTAGAACTCGAAAATAATCTAATTTATATTATTAAGTCGCTACGACCTTTCCTAAGAGTTCAAATTAAAGATTTGTCATGATAGTAAATTTGCGCGTACTTGTCTTAAAATTTTAAAGTTGTGATGACATATCTTAAGTCCAAAAGTTAAAAATAAGCTCCATGCACTTATTGCATAAAATATTTATTTCTTATGTATGTGCATAGGATTTATTGTAAATCCTATTTGGGTCGAATAACTAAAGCATTTTAGAAGTTGATAAAATATATCACATATTATATTCGTTTTGAAGCTTGTGTTAAACAAAATAAATTGGACTTGAGAATAAATGATTTTGAACTCTTTATATTCGAGTTGTCTTGGTAGGTAGAAAAGTAATCAAAACTCTATATTTTATTAATAAAAAATAAAATAAAATAATAAAAGAGAAAACCTTAATTTCAATATGTACGGTTAGGAAGTTGAAACATTTTAATAACTTAAACATGATTAATAAATTAATTTCCTTATGATAATTAAAACTCATAACGATACTTCTTATAGAAAAAAAAAAAAAAAGAAAATGCCATGCAATTGAAAAGTCACATGACCCTTAAAATCTACCAATTGCCATTTTAATATTTCATTTATTGTTTTACTCCCATCTTGGTCATTACCATTTTGCCACTTGCATTATTTTGTTCGAGAAGCAACAATTTTCTACAACCCGATGGCCATGTTATCTCTCTCAAATTAAGTACTTATACATAAAATCATTTTGCCATTTTCCATAGACTTAAGGTACTAAGAATTTGCAAATTTCTGAAGGAAAGGTTAAGAGTATGCTGCATTTTACTACAAATTGGCCGTAAAAAAGGGTATCCAAACTCCAAGTGTTTAAGGTAGGGATGTTGCTTACAATACTTTTGTAATTAGAGTAAAATTATTTGTTTTTTGAATTGCATTAACGTGTTATTGTGTTGCTTATGATGGAAGCACCATTTGGGTTCAAATAAGAGATAAAGAGATTATGAAAGAGATTATTTAAACCCGAGATGAAGAGATTAAGAAACAAGTTATCAAAACTCGAGAGTAAGCGGACTAATTGATCACCGATTCGCTAGAAATTGACGGTTCCCTTACCATAAAGCACGGCTCTAGCCATTTCTTGAAGCATACGATTTTTCCTTTCAATTACCACATTTTGTTGTGGAGTGACTTCGATGAGAACTCATGTTGGATTCCCTCATCTAGGCAGAAGTTTTCAAGCTTAGAGTTTTCAAACTCTTTTCTATGTTCACTACGAATTCTCGATATGGTAAAATTTTTTCTCATTCCTAAGCCTTTTGCACAGTGATATGAAAAGACTGAGCACCTCAAGTTTTTCTTTCAACAGCTTCATCCACGTATATCGAGAGAAATCATCAACCACAACTAAAATATAATGTTTACCACCAAGACTCTTAGTCCTAGATGGTCCCATTAAGTCCATATGAAGTAATTCAAGCGACTTGCCTGTCACGATTTTATAAGTTTGTTTATGAGTTACCCTAATGTGTTTACCTTGTTGACATGGGCCACATAGTGTGTTATCAATATTTTCAACTTTAGGTAAACCATTAACAAGTTCATTCTTTGCGAGTTTAGACAAACTCTTATAGTTCATATACCAAGGTGTTGATTCCACAGTTCAGTTACATCAATCTTGGCACTACTACACATGTAGTTCGAATTAGGAAGAAGTATATAACAATTGTCCAAAGTTCTTACACCTTCGAGGACAAAGTTACCAGTAGTATCATACACAGTACACCTTTTCTAGACAAAACAACCTCAGAGTCAGCATCGCATATTTGACTAATGCTTAGCAAGTTGGATTTTAACCATTTCACATGATATGCGATAACAGGTAATACGGATGTATTAATGATACCTTTAACTAGGATAGGTGTAGTAGCCCCATATCCCTAAGTAACCATACTGCCATTTCAATCATCGAGAGATGAGTAAAAGACATTATCACAACATATTTGTCTAGAATATACATTATCAAGATACCACATAGAATTATTTTGAGCTTTAAGTGCAACGTAGGCAACATAACAATTCAACTGATCTTTAGACCTAGGAAGATCACTTTTCTTAACCCAAACCTTCTTAGTAGTAGAAGTGATTCTAGTGAGTTGAGGCATCATCTCAGTAATGAGGCCAACCTGATTTACGAGAAAGTTAACCTTGCACTAGAAATCCTGACTTTTACTTCTAGAAGTGTTACAACACCTATGTCTTGTCTGTCCCAACTCACCCCAGTGGTGGCAGGTGGGAATAACCTAGGTTCAAAACAACTCGAAGGTTGTTGCCAATTTATAGGCCGATTGACCCTATGTTGTCTCTTAGGTCTCGATCCTAAGATATTCTTGCCCTTGGGTTCAGGATTAACAGTATTCTGAGCTTTGTAGGTGGCTTGGATGAATGTGGTCTTAGAAGTACTAGGAGCAATATTACCATTTTGGACGTATCCTAGACTATGCCTATTTTCAGCTGGCTTGTTCATCCCTAACAAATTATCAAGTTTTTGAGTACCACTCATAAAAGAATGAAGTTGAGTATTAGATTTTTTAAGATCACTTGTTAAGGATTTAACTTTGGCTTCAAAGTTCTCATTAACAAGCTTCAACTCACTCAGATTTTTGGTAGAGTCCTAAAGATCACCTATAAGTTTTTCTTTCTTTCTTTCAAGTTCATTAACATTTTTCAATACAACTTTATTGATCTTCTTGGCTTTAAGACTCTCCTCAAATAACTCTTGATAAGACTCATGAAAATCGGTCTCATCCTCAGAATCTTTCTCAGATTTTTCCCTCTATTCATCATCATCCACCGCTTCACTTTCCTTATCAGATTCAATCTTAGCTATAGATGTAAATCCCATAAAGTTTTGTTCATCCTCACCATCAGAGGTATCATTTTGAACACTCGAATCTGATTCATCATCACTTAAGGTCACTGCTAATGCCTTACGTCTTCCTTTATTCAAATTCTTCTTCAAGTTAGGACATTCATTCCTATAGTAACTGTAGCGACCGCGAACTTTTAAATTATATAAATTAGTTTTCTCGAAAAATGTGTCGCTAAAACGTTAACCATAATTTTCTAGAGAAGCGCGTTCGTCTAGCCGTTATAATATCGAATTCAAATCTATTCGATCGAATCCAATTTCGAATAATAATTTTATTATCAATTTCGATTTATGTTATTTAAATCCAATTATTATTAATTTCAAGCCCAATTATTAAAATCCAACATTATGGTCCAAATTCATAAGCCCGATTTAAATTTTAATTCTTTTAGCCCAATTCATTTAAGTCCATTCATTTGAGTCCAAAACCAGAATCTATTTATTTAAGCCCAATTAGAAAACCCTAAAGCCCAACTAATAGGCCCAATTACCCGTCTAGGGTTTTGTGCCCTAATTTTACCACTATTCATACCCCACTCCACTCCACTCACACTCATACTCACACAATATCCATTTGGTAAGAAAATTGTCTATATCTCCAACACTCTCTCTATTCCCAATGTGAGACACCATTGATGCTAGAAAATCCATTTCTAGCATCAACAGTGAACTCAAACAATGAACAATGCAGTTCACATTTCACCATCAACTAACATTGCCCAGCTGCAAACCCCAACATTCAACTCACTGCAAAACAAACTCCGTTCACTCACTGCCCTCACCTCAAAACCAAGAACAACCAATATGAAACCGCCAAACTCTCCATTTCACCCACAGGCAACTCACACCATCTTCCCAAAGTCCAAAACCGAATACACCAACCCAAACCAACGACACCATTTCAACAACATACGAGAACCCAAAAATTCGAGACAAGCAGTCAACTCACTGCTTCTCAAACGCACTAATCGAACTGCCGCCATAGCCACAAACCACCACTCGAACCACCCAAAACCACCAATTCCAGCCACCTCAAGTCCCCAAAACCGAAACCAAAAACCCAAAACAATAAATGGAAACCCCCAAGTCGAGTCAAACCGTAACCTCCAACTCGCGGCCAAAGCCCGGAAATCGAACCCTCTAGCCTCGGTATCATCAAATCCACCACCCAAGAAACCCAAACCAAGAAAAGCAAACAAAAACCCACACCTTACCTCGTGTTTTTGCCGAACCCGAGTGGAGAATCGAGCCCTCAGCCTCGTTTTTCACCTCTTTGCCCAAATAAAACACCCTCTACCCTTACTGGCGCCACCACGATGGTGGCGTTGCCACCGCTTGCCGGCGGTGGAAATAAGGAGGGAGAAAGCCCTCCCTCCGTCGCCTCTCCTCTCGGACGAGAGAGAGAGGATGACTTTTGTTTAAATTTAGTTTAGTTTAGTTTTATTTTAGTTTAAGTTAGTATATAATTTATGTTTTGAAATTTTGATTTTTTGCCTTTTAAGTCCCCACATTAGTTAATTGATTTATTTAAGTTCCAAAGTTTTAAGTTTATTTATTTCAGTCCCTAGTTTATATAAGTTATTATTTCAGCCATTTAATTTTATTTTCAGCTTTATTATATTTACAGTTTAGTCCTTAAATTTATAAAAGTTATTAATTCAGCTTTTAAGTTTTATTTTCAACTTTAATATATTTACAGTTTAGTCCTTAAACTTATAAAAGTTATTATTTCAGTTTTCAGCTTTTATTTCCAGCTTTAATATATTTACAGTTTAGTCCTTAAACTTATAAAAGTTATTATTTCAGTTTTCAGCTTTTATTTTCAGCTTTATTTTCAGCTTTATTATATTTACAGTTTAGTCCCTAACTTTCAAAATTACTATTTTAGCCCTTAAACTTTTATTTCCGGATTTAATAAATTTCCAATTTAGCCCCTAAACTTTATTTTATCATTTTAAAGCCATTTATTTCAATTCCAATAACTTTCAATTAAGCCCTTAAACTTAATTTCAACACTTTAAAACTTTAAAGTTCGAAATACTAATTCAAACTTATTTTCTATTGGCTAGACGAAACGTACGGACAATTAAGAGATTGAAGTTACTTCTCGCACCATTTTCACGAAACTCGAGATATTGAGGTAGACTCGCCACCATTAATTAGTTTAAATTATAATTGCATGCTTTATGTGAATTACGTGATTTATATGCTTTAATGCATGAGATGAAAATTTGTCATATGCGATATATGATATTGTTATGCTTGCCATAACTTATATGCTTAATTGCATGAGAAAGAAGAGAATCTCTTATGAGATAAGACGAGAATGTTATGCATAACTTATGTGCTTTATACGCACGAGAAAGAAAGACTACCAACACCCTATGATTTTCAAGAAAATGAGCCAAAGATGATATCACGTTGTATATTGCATAAGTGTGTATTCAATTATTCTGTAAATTAATTATCGGCGATGAGTCTACTGAGTATTTCTTCGAAATACTCATTCTGCTATTTTAACAATATTTGCAGACTTCGGAGGCGATCGTGATTGATTCGGCAGTGGTGGCACAGAAAAATTTGATTATCGAATTTATTAAATCTTGAAGTTTATGTATTTGAATATTGATAACATTTTGTCGTTTCCGCTATTTCTAAAACATGATATTTAAATTTTAAAAAAAATTTCTATGAGTTTATTTGTCGACGAAGTTTTCAATTACAAATATGATTTCAAAATTAGGTTATTTCCGTGATTTTGATTTATGAAATTAGGGCAAAAGACGATGACGTGGCAATCCGGGTTAACAGAACTCGGGGCGCTACAGTAACCAAAACCCTGACACTCATGATATCTAGTGGACTAGGTTTTCTTATTAAAGATCCTACGGTTATTCTTCTCACACTTACCTTTCGAGAATTTACTAGGGATATCATTTTTTCAGTCTTGAGGCTTTCTCATATTTCTCATCACTTTCTGGAATTTTTTAACGAAATAAGCTATTTCGTCATCCCTAAAAGTCTCAGAATCAGTTGACTCGCTCTCTTCTTCCCTAATAGTGTTCATGGCTATGGATTTAACCTTTTTTGGTTGAGTTACTTTTAGGTAGGGATCTAAGAAATTTTCTAACAATTTTAGACTCGGGGATCTTTTCACCTAGGTTGAAACTCGAATTTACTATATCATTAAGCTTCGCATAGAATTAATCAAACGACTCATCGTCTTTCATTCTAATTTCTTCAAACATATTGGTTAACATCTACAGTTTAGAGTTTTTATTAGTTTTAGTTCTCTTGTGTGTGGTTCTAATATATCCCAAAATCCTTTAGCAGTTTTAGACATCGATACTCTCTAAACTCTTCAACAGATACAACAATTATAAAGGCATGAAGATCCTTACTGTTCCAGTTACACTATGCTAAACCATCTTTAGTCCAAAGTGAAATATCAGTACGTGTAACTATACCAGCAACACTAGTTGAAGGTGCAGTCCACCCTGTTTGAACGATCATCCAAAAACGCTCATCCAATGCTTTAAAGACGACTCTCATTCGAACTTTCCAATAAGCATAGTTGCTTCTGTAAAAAAAAATGGAGGCACAGATAAGAACCGACTCATCTAGAATAGTTTAAGGGCTAGGACACGAAATCAGGCTCTGATACCAATTGAAATAATGAGATTCGACCTAAGCTACACCTAGATGGGAGGTAAATAAGTGATTATGCGGAATAAAAACTTATAATTAACTAGTAACAAGTCACTGTTAATTATCTCTAGATGGTTAATTAATCAGTCCAATTATCCTAAGTTAAATTGTCGCAGTTATATTGAAAACAAATAACAAACAGATTGATCACGGAGAAACCCCAACTGGTAAAAACTCCAGACACTTTGCCAGTTAGAAATCCACTATTAACGAATTATGAACTTACCCTCTTCCAGACACGACTACAACTAGTACTTTCTGACCTTCTGACTACAATTTCCACATCTTTCCTGGATTGCGTGCTTCTGCACCAATTCCCAGCTGCAGTTTTCAAAGCCCTCACAGATTGTGCGCTCCCGCAGCAACTCTCAACTTTATGAATTTGTATATCTCATGTGGATCAATCAAGAACTCCGCGTTCTCCAACAACTGGAACTCCAATCACATTCCCTTGGTCTTCAGAACTCTAACATATGTGTTGGAAGTAGCAGTTTGGTATTTGGATTATGGATTTGATTTTTTCATTCCCAAGAACAAATCAAGTATGACGGTTGAAAGCTAATTTTATGAAGAAGATATGAAGAGTATATGTTTTCTCAATGATCAACCTTACGAATTTACGTTCAGAGGCATTTTGAATTTATAGTTTAGGTTTTGTGGTTGAATAAGCTAGACAAAATCCTTGAAAATGAGAATCAAAACTTTTCAGATGATACTGTTGCTCGAGCGAAGGCTGGACGATAGTCGAGCGATAGGTTGTCCCTTGAGTGAAGGCAAGGTGACTGGCGGGCGACACTGTTTTTATTTTTGTCGCTCGAGCCAAGTCATGGAGAAAGTCTAGCGAAATTACATCGTCGTTTTTCCTTATTTTCCATTCTCAAACCCTAGACCTAATACAACTCAATTTTTACTATTTGTAACTTACTCATTGACTTTTACAACATATTAATTTAAATCCCTTTTGTTCATAGACTTGCCAAGTACATCAAAAACCTAACACATATTATTTGTAAGTCTCCCATTGTAGAGAGGCACCCCCAAATAAAGATAAGGCCAGCCATCTTTCTTAAAACCAGATAAAGCTAGCAAATTTCTCGTCCTAGCCACAGTAATATGTTTCGAGAAGAGAGTAGATGATTTTACCAGGCTCACCAGTTGACCAAAAAATCCTTTCATACTTTTTAAAAACTCCAAAAGATTGCCAACTGTTCTCTTGCTCCCATTAGCAAAAATAAGAAGTTCATCAGCTTAAAATAAATGGCTAATCACCATACCACTAGAAAGAGAAGTTGAATCCAACCACATTCCAAATCCCGATTTAGCATGTGAGACAACAATTCCTGCACTTGACACGACCCATCCCAAAATCTCCTTATTAGACTCAAGACGTGACGTGCGCTGATGATTAGTACCAGTTAGTCACTAGATCCATCACCAAGGCAACAATAACTGAACTTTGATTTAAGACTTCCGTTGACCAAATGAAAGTTTTATAAAAATTTCGACAGAGTCTCCTTTAAAATGAAACTATTTTCAATCCTATAAGCATAAAAATTTCCCAAACACCAAAATACCAACATCATAATATCCATATGCATCATAACTACTTTTCAAAAGATAATAGCACAGTTTAGTTTACAATATTCCATCGTGATCATTGATTTATTTAAGTACAAAATACCCAAATATGAAGCTAAAGATTCTCTTGATGATTAAAAAGTTGTAAGCGAAAGAACTTACAATAGGCGGTGGTAGTGGCTGCAAATACTATCAATATAACCTTCATCCTTGCTCAATCAATTGCCTCCTATAAGGAAAATGTTAAGAAAATATATGAGATAATAATCCCAGTGAGTAGAATGTTTAGACAATGGTTATACAATCCTTTATGTATGTATATACATTCATAAAAGAAAAGTGGTTCTTCAGTTGTCTTAACATCGTATAAATTCATAGGGCTGGTGCTAAATCATAAATTAGGCTCAAGTTGATATCTAAAAATGATAATAATTGATACAACACATTGAGTAAGTACACTAGTCGAATTTAATAAGCTGAAACCATAATATGAAATCCATAAGCTAAACTGTAAGCTGGGAACTATAAGCAGAAAGCTAATGATCCACTATATACTGGATAATCACATCAAATTAATCATTAAGCTAAACTGTAAGCTGGAAAAATGTAAGTTGAAAGCTAATAATCCATTATATACTGGATAATCACATCAAAATATACCCTATGTAGTCATCTGCTGATGATCTGAAAGCTATAGTCATATGCACATAAACTGTTGATCAACACTTCTATACACGACCGTAGCCCCTCAGTACACAAAGTGAAAATAACATAATCATCTTTATACACGACTGTAGCCCTTCATTGCATAATATGTGCCCTTATACACTGCCGTAGCACCTCAGTGAATAAGAGTTACCTATATACATGGCTTTAGCCCCTCAGTGTATAAAATGGAAATAATATAATTATCCTTATACACGGTTGTAGCCCCTCGGTGCATAATACCCTTACACATGGTCGTAGCCCCTCAGTGGATAAGAGTTACCTTTACACACGACTGTAGCCCCTCAGTGTATAAGAGTTAAATACACAACTCTAGTATACGGCCGTAGCCCCTTAGTGCACTATAGTAAGATAACTACATCGGGGTACTTTCTGATGGTATCAACATAATCAAGCTCATTTACTAATTTATCGAAAATACGACATTTCATGTAATTAATATGTTTCTCTAAAAATTGGGAATCATTTAAACATTCATATTAAGTAACATGATTATAAACTTGTAAATTAGAAATCTTGTTTTTGGAAAAGTAAGTTCTCCACTCACCCAAAACAAGCTACAGTCTAAGACGATCGGTAAGCTTTCCGATCTCTGCGTCACCACATGAAATACCATACAAGATAACTAATTCAACAACTATCAAGTCAAGAAACATCTAATATGTAATGCTATAATACTTCAACTAAATTTCTTGATACTTGAATAAATGTCCCAAATTACTCCTTTAAGCAAGTGGGACTAATTACACTTTCTAGTCCATTTACTAGTAACTAATTCATCAACATAACCTTCATTCCAAGCGTAAATGCAATTATCCACTTCAATCTAGTGACAACTAACAACTACCAATCAACCAAATAAATTATGATCTTGTTCCATATTTTCATGCTTTCTTGTAAATATTTTATCCATACTATAATCCCCATAACAATACTTATTCAAGCATACATTTAAAAATCTAGGGTTTGCCCAAAAAATAGCATTTCTCACCTTAATATAAATGGAAACTAAAGAATCATTAAACTCGAGCTTCAGTTATATTCTCATATCTCAAAAATCTGAAAATTTAACCACAAATTAAAACCTTAGAAATTTAACAAAATATTTCTCCAATTCTAAGAAAATAGTGAGAATGAGAAATAGAAATCAAGCTTGACAATCACTTTACCTTCTTTTCATTCCTTTATCTTTTCTTCCTCTTTTTCCCTCTATCTTTTTCCCTTTCTCGGTTTCTATCCTTTCTGCCCTCACTGTGCATATGAGTGTAAAATGAAATGAGAGAATTGGTTAGAATTATCTAGATAATAGACCTTTTTGAAAGGAAGTCCCTCAACTTCCAATGTTAAATAAGTAAGCCCTCAACTATAAATTTAATCCATTTAAAATCTTCTATTATCTTACATATAAAATAGGCCCCAACAAAATAAATTATTCCAATTAAGTCCTTATTTGACCTTGACTTTGACCAATAAAAATGGGTTTGTAACAATCTTACCTCATTCAAAGAATTTCGTCCTCGAAATTCGATGGACATCTGGCTAATCCATGAATAGATGAGGGTATTGAGCATGCATATGGTCCTCATTTTCCCATGTAGCCTCTTCAACCGTTTGATTCTTCCAAAGTACTTTGATAAGTAAAATTGTCTGATTTCGCTGAATTTGCACTTTTTTTGTCAAGAATCATCACTGGCTCTTTTATATAAGTCAAATTCTCCTTCAACTGAATTGGCTGAGACTCTAGCACATGAGAAATATCGGCAATGTACTTGCGAAGAATAGAAACATGAAAAACATCATGGATCCTGGATAATTCATTAGGCAAATCTAATTGATATGCAACTAGGCCAATCTGTAAAGTAATCTGATAAGGTCCAATATATCGTGGACTCAACTTTCCTCGTCTGCCAAATCTCAACACTCCTTCCCAAGGTGACAATTTCAAAAATACTTTATCTCTAACTACAAATTCAAGATCTTTCATGCGCCTATTTGTATAACTTTTATGTCTGACCTGTGCTATTTACAATTTTTCTCTAATCAATTTCACATTTTTTGAAGCCATTTGAACTAATTCAAGGCATACTAACTTCATTTCACCTGCTTCATCCTAACACACTAGCGTTCTGCACTTCCTGCTATATAAAGCTTCAAAATGAGCCATTTCTATACTAGAGTGGTAACTATTATTGTAGGTAAACTCCATCAAAGACAAATGAGTATCCCAGCTACCTTTGAACTCTAAAACACAAGCCCTTAACATATCCTCAAGAGTCTATATAGTCGTCTCTGACTGCCCATCTATCTGAGGGTGAAAAGTTGTACTGAAATGTAATTTAGTACCCAAGACTTCTTGCAAACTAGGTTAAAATCTAGATGTAAAAACGAGGATCCCTATCAGATACAATAGATAATGGAGTACCATGTAAGCTCACTATCTCATCCACATACAACTTGGCCAACTTATTTAAAGAATAAGTAGCTTTGATCGGTAAGAACCTGGCAGTTTTGGTCAAATGATCTACAATAACCCAAACACCATCATGGCCATCCTGAGTACGAGAAAGACCAAATAAAAAGTCCATAGTAATGTGCTCCCATTTCCACTATGGAATAGGCAATGGCTGTAAAAGTCCTGCTATTTTTTGACGAGCTGGATTTACTTGCTGACATAATAGACTTTTGGATACAAAATTGGCTCTCTCTTTTCATACGCAACCACCAGTAATGATCTCTCAAAGTGTGATAAATTTTAATACTACCTAGATGCATAGCATAAGAAGAACTATATGCCTCCTCTAGAATCTCTTTCTTCAATTCTGGAATATCTGGAATGTATACTCTATTACCCATAGCCAATGCACCATTACCTCTTATCACATAATCCGTTCTTAACCCCGCACTTACTTCTGCTTTCAACATTTTTAAAGTCAAGTCTTGAGATTGAGCTTCTATAACCTTATCAATCAAAGTAGGCCTTACCTGAAAATGAGCTAATAAAGTTCCTAAAGTAATAGCTGACAATTGAGCATGTAACCTTTTGAACTCACAAATCAAAGAAGCACATATTGCACTGGATGAAGAGTGTGAACTAGTATTTCTACTGAGGGCATCTGCAACTATATTAGCTTTCCCTGGATGGTAGTCAATCTTGCTGTCATAATACTTTATAAACTCCAACCATCTTCTTTATCTCAAATTCAATTCTTTCTGATCAAAGATATACTTCAAACTTTTATGATCGGTAAATATTTAACATTTCTCACCGTAAAGGTAATGTCTCCAAATTTTTAGTGCTAACACCACTCATGTGTTTGATAGTTAAACTCATGTTTTTTCAGTTATCTTGAAGCATAAGCTATAACCTTTCCATTCTGCATTAAAACACAGCCCAATCCTTGGCGTAAAGCATCACTATAAATCATAAACTCTTTGCTAGGAGATGGAAGAATAAGTATAGGAGTAGAAACCAATCTATTCTTTAATTTTTGAAAGCTCTATTCACAGTCCTCAGTCCACACAAATTTGGAGTTCTTACGACTCAAACTAGTTAGAGGAAGAGCAATTTAAGAAAAATCCTCTACAAACAGACGATAATAACCTGCTAGCCCAAGGAAACTCTGTACTTCCGTAACATTAGTAGGGCATTCCCATTTCATCACAGCCTCAATTTTACAGGATCTACATAGATGCCTTTTGCTGAGATAAAATGGACCAGAACCACGACTCTGTCAAGCTAAAATTCACATTTGCTGAACTTAGCATATAACTGCTTATCTCGCGAAGTCTGCAAAATAATCCTCAAGTGTTAGCATGCTCATCACGATTGCAAGAATAGACCAATATATCATCAATGAAGACAATAACAAATTTATCTAGATATGGGTGAATCACTCTATTCATTAGGTCCATAAATGCAGCTGGGGCATTAGCTAATCCAAACGGCATGACCAAAAATTCATAATGGCCATAACGAGACCTGAAAGCAGAGTTTTGTACATCAACATCCCTAATTCTGATCCGATGATACCCCGAACACAAATCAATTTTTGAAATTACTGAGGCACCTCGAAGTTGATCAAATAAATCATCAATGCGGGATAGAGGATACTTATTGCAAATAGTCACCTTATTCAACTATCAACAGTCAATATATAACCTCATTGTACCATATTTCTTCTTCACAAATAAAACAGGTGCTCCCCATGGAGATACACTGGTATAATAAAACCCTTATCAACCAAATCTTGTAATTGTACCTTCAATTCCTTCAACTCTTTCAGAGCCATCCGATAAGGTGTCTATGAAATAGGTGTTGTCCCAGTGATCAAATCAATAGAGAAATCGATCTTCCTATCAAGGGGTAATCCCGAAAGGTCTTCTGGAAAAACATTGGGAAAGTCTCGCACAACTGATATCTCATCAATTCCATGTTTAGTGATTTGAGTATCAATCACATGATGGAAAAATTTTATGCTCTCCAGATATGCATGACAACCCTTTTTGAGAACCAGATGTTCCTATTATCTCTGCACATTGTCAGCAGAATATGGAGGCTTTCTTATCTTCAGAACAGTTCGATTCTGGTGTTTTTTCTCATATTGAAGTTCATCAACAAGGTCCATACCATCATTCTTCAGCTGATGAATTGGTAGGCATGATAGTAGGATAGAGAATGATGGTTTTGTTCCAGTTGGTCGAAAAAAAAATACGAAAGCCACCAATACTTCAATTCCTAGGATGGTGACTAGGAGTTGGTCATAGAATACCTCTTCATGCACATCCAGATTAGTACCATCATATGGAATGCGAGAGGTAAAGCTAGTGTAGCTACTGGTCGACTACTGAAGAGACTTATTCAGCTTCATCAGGTTTATCTCTTGGATATATTGGAGCCATTGGAGCCTTTTGTTTTTCAGCATAGATTTGACTATATTCGCCGTTATTTGCATTTTGACACGGGAGTTCAGAATGAGTGGAACAAGATCTGGTTTTTTGGAATGCGGGTACTACTGTTAATGTTACTATTGATCATCCTTAATTCCTTCACGTTAGAGTTGAGGATCCCAGACTAGCGCATCCCATCCATTTGACTCTTGTTTATACTTCATGTAACGTTACTATCATGAGTGATTTATGGGAGGGTCTTCACCATATTTCCCTCGATATGGACGACCCTAGTTAGTTGGGGAGACTTTAACGTTATTACGCATGATGGTGAGCGCATTGGTCATAATACTCGTGATCGAAGTACTACTACTTTCTCTGATATGATTTAGATTGTAGTTTAGATGATGCTGGTTTCCTTGGGAATCAGTATACTTGCTCTAACAGTCGAGTCAGAAAGAGACTGGATAGGGTGCTCATTAATTCTACAGCTGCAGCTTTCTGTTGACAGCTTACTGTGAGGCACTTGAATCAAACTTCATCTGATCATTCACCTTTATTACTTCAGTGGGTTTCTGATGATGATTTGGAGCCTAGACCTTTTAGATTTCTCAGCATTTGGACTAAGCATCATGATTTTTCTTCTTTTGTTGCTTAGAAGTGGTCGCTCCCTACACATCTTACATGGATGACTGCTCTTTGGGAGAAGTTCTTTAGGCTGAAATAGGGCCTATGTTGGTGGAATTGCCATGTGTTTATAGATATTTTCCAATGGGTACGTGATACTGAGGATAGGGTGGATGAGGCTGAGACAGTTTATGATAGAGATCCTATACCAGAACATCGTGACATATTACATCATGCACATACTATTTTGAATCGAACCTTATCCATTGAGGAGTGTTTTTGGAAGCTAAAGGCTAGTACATGTGTGGTATGTGAAGGAGATCACAATACTATTATTTTTATGCGATGATTCAAAGACGTAGGATCAAATCGTGTATTAGGTCCATCAGGACGCAAACAGAGGTTGTTTTAGCGACTTCTACTGACATTCAGACTCTGCTATTACATTCTACCAGGATCTTCTTTCTACTCATATACAGTCCTTGGACCCCATTCGACCTGATATCATCCTTAGGCTTTTGACGGAGGATGATAATTTGGCAATAAATCACATCCTTTTGATTCATGAGGTTCGGGAGGCGGTGTTTAGTATAGATGCTGATAGTGCTGCCGGATCGGACGGATTCTCATCCATATTCTTCTAACATTGTTGGGACATTATTCAGGACGATGTGTACAGGGTAGTCTTGGATTTCTTTGACGGTGGCCATCTTCCACGGGGTTTTGCTGCTACCACTATAGTTTTGCTCCCTAAGAGGGACGGTGCTTGTAGATGGACCGACTTCAGACCTATCAGTTTATGTACTATGTTCAATAAGCTTATTACTAAGCTGTTGAACACCAAATTGAGTACATTGTTACCGCACATTATCTCTCTACAATAGAGTGGGTTCATTCTTGGTCGCCTAATTGGGGACAATGTTCTTTTAGTTCAGGAGCTTCTCCATACTTTAGATGATAGAATGCGATGGGATAACGCTATGATAAAGCTTGACATGACTAAAGCATATGATCATATGGATTAGAGCTTCATTTATTCTGTATTAGAGGCATTTGGATTTGATCGGATATAGATCTATAGGATTAGGCGATGCATCTCGGAGTGTCATTTTTCTATTATCCTAAATGGCCGCCCATGTGGTTTTTTTCCTTCCCCACGTGGCCTCAGACATGAAGATCCCATCTCGCCATCCTTGTTCATCATAGCTGCAGATTACTTCTCACACCTACTCACTCAGAGGTTTCAGGAGTATCCCAATATGTTTTATCATCATGGAGGTAGTACTCTTATCTCACACCTTTCATTTGCTGATGATATGATCATATTTGCCAGTGGTCAGAAACAGTCTATCAGGAGAATTTTGGGTTGTCTAGAGCATTATGAGGGGGTCTCTGGTCAGTTGGTGAACAGGGACAAGAGCGGACTCATACTACCCAAACGGGCATCTATTAGTCAGATCAGACGATTTGAGATTTTGACTGGTTTTCGACACCAGCAGCAACCTTTCACTTTCTAGAGTCCCTATATTTAAGGAGGTCAAGAGGAGCTTCATTTATGATGACTTTATCCAGAAGGTCAGGAACAAGATCTCAGGTTGGGCTTCACAACTTCTATCATATGAGGGCCATATTACTTTGCTGAGGTCAGTGCTCTCCTCCATGCCATTACACCTTCTTCAGATCATGCAACCTCCTAAAACTATCCTAAAGAAACTTGAGAGCATCTTTGCGCGATTCCTATGGGATTCCAAAGATCAGGCGCATCGTTTACATTGGCGGAGCTGGAAGGAGATTTGTCTCCCTACTGATGAAGGTGGTCTAGGCTTCAAGAGATTACAGGATGTGGTGGACACCTTCTCCATGAAGCCCTGGTGGTTGTTCTGCTATCAGAGATCTCTTTGGGAAAGTTCTTATATGGCAAGTATTGTATAGGGACACACCCTTTATTTGCAACAGTTCTTTACTCAGCTTCTCATATCTGGAAGAGGTTTAAATTAGTTGGGCCTCGAATGGAACCATACATTGTATGGTACCTTAGTATAGGTCAGATTTTCTTTTGGCATGACTGCTGGATGGGTGAGACCACTTTGGCATCCCTATTCCCACACCGACATCACATATCTGCGAGGGTGCGGGATTTTTTATGATATTGGATGGAATATTGGACGTTTATTACTAGTTCTCCCTTCTTTGATGGTGGAGCAGATAGGGGCTATACTTTTATGTACAAATACCCCATATCGAATTATTTGGCGAAATACATCAGATGGTAGCTTCACTACCAAGTCTGCTTGGCAACTCGTACGGTCGGGATGCCAGTATCAGGATTCATACCGATTACTATGGAGCTCCATTTTGCCTGCCAATGTCTTATTCTTCTACTGGAGATTATGACAGGACCTCATTTCAGTAGATGTGGTAATTCAGGGGAGGATTGGATGTCGATGGCTTCTCGCTGTCAGTGTTGTTCCGAGACTGAGACTGTCAATCATATTTTCACTGGCAGTAGCATCTCCAATCAAGTATGACATCATTTTGGAGATATTTTTCAGATACCTATGAGTTCTGGAGAGTGAGTCAAATAGAGATTCCAGAGATGGAGGTATTCTGGACATTATGTTCGTTGTCGACACATTCTTACTATCATTCATCTACTGATATTTTGGTACCTATGGACCGTAAGGAATGATACGAAGCATAGGAGAATTTACATTGTTGCCAAACGTATCGTTTGGAGGGTTTATTGTATGATCTATTTTTTTCATATGGGAGGACTGCTTCGAGTGATGCATTGGTGAGGTGATTTAACACTTGCCCCCCATATTAGGTATTTTTATGGACCCCTATTCCCCATCTCCACTATTCTAGTTTCGTGGCGTACTCCATCAGTTGGATCTGTCAAGATCGATACTGATGGATGCATCAAAGATGGTTTTGCAAGTGGGGGAGGCATCATTAGAGATCACGCAGGACACTGTATTAAGGTGTTCTCAACTTCGTATGGACCATGCTTGATATTAGAGGCAGAGCTTCGGGTTATTTTTGATGGGATTTTACTAGCTCATGGACTTGGGTTTTCAATGATTAGGGTAGAGTCTGATTCTATAGTAGCTATTCACCGCATCACTAGAGGAGGAGGATGACCATGGGCTATTCAGGGCATACTCAGACGTATCACATATATCATATCCTTCGATAGAGATATGTTTTCTCACATTTACAAGAAGGAAATCAGGTTGCTGATGCTCTTGTTGCGGAGGGTTGGGATCATCGATGATACCAGATATATGGACCACATGACCTACCACAACATATTAGGGCTCTAGTAGAAATTGACAGACATGGATTGCTCAGTGTCAGAGTTTAATTTTGATTTTGTTTCCAATTCTTATTTATGCCTAAATTTGCTTTTGTTCTTATTGTAAATGAAGTATTACTTCCTCGTTTATTGCTTTAATTTTCGTCATTTATTTTCATTGTAAGGGAAGTATTACTTCCTCATTTATTGCTTTCATTATTTTCATATAATCACGGTATTCTTCCGCCACAAGTGAGGGCAAATTAATAAAATCTCAGATATCCCGCCCTCCTTTAACTATAAAAAAAGGACTGATATCATACAAAATGGCAAAATTTTGCGCTCTCCAGTGAGAACAATTTCAAGCTCTCTTGGACTTCTAAATACCATTTCCTTCGAAAGCAATCAACTGAAGCGCGATGTCTAGATAGAAAGTCCATCCCCGAAATAATATCAAAATCATGAATATCCAGTAGAATTAGATATGCTTTCAACTCATGATTACTCACTCTAATCCCACAATCCTTGTATACCTAACTAGCTAAAAGTAAATTTCCTACGGGAGTTGCCACCACCAAAGACCTCTACGTTCATGAATATCCAATGGAACCATCTTCTCTTCCAAAAAGCCAATCTCCTGTTGTACTCTACCAAAGACCTCTATGTTCCATTTACGCAAAGCCTATTTAAGAACCTTAAGCTTGCGATTTAAACGAACCATAGGATAACCAATGACATTCATCTCCCATACTTCTTCAATTGACTTGTGTGTCGTTGGATTTGTTGGATGGCTGTGATCTACCCTTGGTCTAATAAGACTTTTGGTTTGACTCTGTTCATTCAGTTCATTTTGGTTTCCTTTGGTTTTGAGAGTCTGGTATTTTCTTTCTATTTAGTTTTTCTTTCGTCTTCTTCATTCTTTGATTCTGGACTTCGTTCCAGTGAGTGTTAGATCAGATTAACCCTTGTAAAATAGGCACGCAACAGTAACTTGTAGCTTGTGATATTAGCTCTGTGATTGTGGATCCGGTGTATTGAGTTTAGGAGATCTTGTTGATATATCACTAAATTTAGTCTATGATTTGGTTTTTGTACATTTATCCTCTCTAAAAGGCATGTTTTGCACATAGTTGATTAGGCAAATTATTAAACCCCTTAGATTAGGCATTTTTGCTAAATTAAGTGGCCAATTTTTTGGTGTTCTTGTGTTATTTACTTTCTGTCTTTTTTATATTTCATCATCGATTTCTTTTATTTGGGCAAAATCCAAACAAAGTCCAATTTAACCAGAATAGCAAGGAATATAATGAAGACAAAGACCATAGACAAAGTCCAATTTTTTTTGGTCAACTAATGGTCAAATTGACGATTTTATCTATTTGGACTTAGCTGCTAATTTTTCAAAAGTTTGGGACCTCCCATGACACAAGCTGAAGGTTAAGGTAAAGTCCGCTAAAAATTTAAAAGTTTCGGACTGCTGTTGCAATCATTCCTTAAGAAAATCAGTGAACCAAATGCTACCACATCAAGATGAATCTCTCAATTTTTTCTGAATCAGATCCCTGGTTAGTTCATCTCACAATTATTGCTTATTCAATTGATTATAATTCTTCAAATTATTGATTAAAATCAATATCCAAATAGCTCAAGAAGTAGCTTATTAAGAGCGCAAAACTCATAAATTCTTACTATAGATTTTTAGCAGATTTTAATAGAAGTTGATGAAATGTGTTTTTAAAAAGTTGTGGGATCTATAAAATATGTGGTTAAAATTAATTTTTGAATTTGACTTAAATTAAAATCTAGATTTTAATTTCTACCAAACATACGTAACATATGTCTTCCAAGATGCAATGCTTCTTCCAAATTAATGTAACATAATATTTAATTTTTTGAACAAATCAACGCTAGACGTTACTCTTGTAGAACTAAAGATATCGAACACAAAACTAAAAAATAATTTTAAAACTATCTTGACAGAATTTGGGGAAAGAAGAAATTGGAAAAGAGTTATTTGAAAATGATTTAGAGTGAAGAAAATGGAATTATGAGGGTCCTATTTATAGGTTTTTCTATATTTCTTCGAATGATTGTATCTTTTGACATAAATAAATGTACACAATTGGATCACATATTTTCATATGTAATGGTGTACGGACATAACTTTCATCATACACTTTTTTGAACGGTCATACCTGTTTCGAAACAATATGACTTTTTGATATGCAACATTTGCAATTGAAAAGTCGTAACTAGTCATCCACCAAATGGAGACTTTTCGAATTCATACCTTCAAAAATTATCTTGTAAATTCTAACAATCCCCCATATAAATGGAAGAAGTCAACTCAAAACAAGAAATGCGAAGAAGAGTACTACATGAATATAATTCATCATGATCGATAGCTTTTGATTTGAACCTTTTTTAAATAAGAATCTATTGGACTCGATTGGCTAATAAGTGAACGCAACGCTTTGAACTATCAACTGCTATTGTAATCCTAGGTAATAGATCAAACACATTTTTCTCTCATATCAAACTTTGGTTATCTATTGCGTTTATTATTTCAGCCTTAAACCTTCTTGGGTTCTACACGTATGCTAGAGAATTCACCTAAGTATATTTTTTATAGAATCGACCAAATAGCACTCACATATGTCATGTTCTACAAAGAGTTCTCTATAATACTTGTATTGGTTACAAGACATAGTTAGCATTAAAAGCATATCTTATCCTAAGTAATCTTTGGCAGGCAATACTTATTTGTACCTTAGAAATGGGGAGAAGTTAAAACTCCAAAATACTTCTTATCTGGTCAATCATAACTAGTTTTTCTATTGAACCTAGTTCGTGGGAGTTCTAGCCATCAAGTTGGGTTTCCAATGAGCTAACAATTGTTTAGGTTTTAAACTCATTTTCATCGATGCGTAGTATATTCACTCTCTAGATAATCATTTGTAAATAGACCCGATAGGTTATTGTTCGACAAAACAATCAGTATTGTTCCATTTGAGAGTAACTGCATAATTATATTATGCCTACGATGTATAGTCAATACTTACCATTGTGTGATAGATTTTGTATCTTATTAAGCCCGTGTTTGGGCCCCATTAAAATATAATTTTAGAAAAAAAATGTATTTTTTAATAGTGATTTTTTGGATATTGTATGATTAAAAAATAAGAAAATATTTTGAATTCATATGTAATATTATTTTATTAAAAAAGAATGTACAGTTAAAATTAGGAGACATAAAAATGCATTTTACTTAAAATGGAGCCCAAACAATGTGTAAATATAGCTATCTACTACAATTAATTTATTTAATAAATACATATCATCAATTTGGGAATCCTTGCATAAATATTTGAAGCCATGTGCTTCTATAGCTCTATGCGCTAAACACAACTTCATTAATTATAGTAATACATATTTACCAGTGAATTTTAAATCATTGCATTGGTTATCCAATTCACAATAGCATACACCTGGTAAGTTTAATAAGTTATTCACTATAGTACAATTCAAAATTTTGAATATTCTTTGAATATTTCAAATTCTAATTTGAAGTAAGCATCGCCGCCACTCGTAAATCTTAGGGTATATCTGAACTTTAATTGAGAATATGATGAAAACAAGAATCATAACTTGGGTAGGACTGAACTTATCAGCATAATATTCATCTAAATATGCAAATTTCAATAATATTGTTAATTTTATCTATCTATTGATAAACAATTTTATTCTACTGCTAGTCGAGGTAGTCAACATATAAATGACTAGGAATGTACATATCTCATGAAAGTTCACACATATTCATATTTAGGACTACTAATTTTAACCACTTTTGATTTAAGGTTCGTCATCTTTTTATAACATTCTTGTATATATAAGGGCTTTTAACATTTTTATCTTCATAGAAAATTTTGTACAACATATAATGTAAAACAATATGACATATAGACAATATTACCCCTACAAAGTCCTATATTGAGAATGAATTCGATCGCCACAATTTTCAGTTCGAATCAATTTTAAGATTCATAAACTCTTTCCATAATCATCATTTATATAGAGAAATTTCTCATTCTCGTAATTCTTAAGCACACTTCTATTGTGCAGTCGATAGTAACGTAATTGTTAGGTTTTTATGTAATTGGCTATTCTGTGAACAAAAAGAACTAGATTTGGTATGTTGTAAAAAGTCAAGGAGTAATGTGCAATTTGTCAAAAGTATGATTTTTGGATCTAGGGTTTGAGAATGGGAAAAGAAGGAAACAAACGGCGTGAATTTTCGCTAGACTATCGCCAAGGTTTGGCTCGAGCTTAAAAAATAGAAACCTTATCGCTAGACTGTCGCCTCGCCTTCGCTCGAGTGACATCTTGTCGCTCGATTATAGCTGAGCCCTCGCTTGAGCGATAGTGTTGTCTGAAAATTTTTTAATTCATTTTTTAAATATTTTTTTCCCGGTTCATTCATTCCTAAAGCCACAGAACATATTTTACAAGGTTGAACATTGAGAGAAACTTAGAATGTGAGATCTTCTTCATATATTTGGCTTCAACCTTCGTCATATAATTGACTTTTTGTGAGAAAAAAACATCATATACACAATCCAAATACCAAACTGTTGCTTTCTCCATATCTGTCAGAGTTGTTGAAGATCAAAAGAAGGTGATTGGAGTTCCAGTTGGTAAAGAATGTGTCTTCTTCGTACATCCACAGGTGATAGATGATTTCACAAAGTCAGGAGTTACTGCAAAGGAGTAGAATCCAGGAGAACTTTGGAAATTGTAGCTGGGAATTGGTGCAGGAGCACATAATCTAGCAGAGTTGTAGGAATTTCAGTCAGGATATCAGATAGTACGTGTCGTCATCTAATCTGATAGACTGTAATTTAAAGAATCGTTTATAGTCGATTGTTGACTGGTAAAGTCCCCTGAGTTTTTGCCTAGTTAGGTTTCTCCGTGATCATTCTCATGTTTCTCTATTGCTTACTTTATCTACGGTATTTAAACATAGGAAAAACTGATTTGCATGATTAACTATCTAGAATAATAATTAAATTAGTGGTTTGTTGCTATTTAATTATTAAGTTATTTTTTATTAATTATTAAGTTATTTAATACCTATTCACCCCATCTAGGTATTATTAGGATCGAACTCACATTCATACTATTAATCACTTATTTACCACATTATATTCATCATTTATTGGTCGTGTGTCGTTTTGTGTTGATGTCATTTGCATTGCGGTTGGTGTTGGCACCACAAGGTGACGTTACGTCACTACTACATGACATTACGCCATGCGTCATGTCTTCACATCACCTATGTTTAGGCATCATGGTAGGTCGTTGAGCATTCGTTCTAGGGTATGTTGCATTTACCATGTTTGTCTTGGTTTTCATGCATTCATGCATCTCATGCATATCATATTTTCCTGTCAACCATGTCGAGGTATTAATGTATTGACGCTCTCATTTCAAATGCCGCCTAAGAGAGCTCGTACTTTCGCTTTTATACTTGGTACATCTACTTCTTTCACTAGGTCAAAGTTCATCTATGCGGTTGCCCAAAATACTTTTGGGTCATAGTTTTCATTATGATTGCTTTTGTTTGAGTGCGAGGTCATTATAACCGATTTATCTCTAGACGTCGTTGCTATCTTCACTTCCCCGGGTTGGGAACTATTGTTGGTCAAGTTAGTCTCTCCACCGAGTCTACTTATTCATGAGTATTATACTAACATCTACGACGTTAGCGGTTCATCTTTTCGGGTCTTTCTTAAGGGTAAGACGATTAAGATTACTCTCGATGTTGTGTCGAGCATTGCTCACATTCCCAGAGTCGTCCACCTTTATTTCCTTACTTGACCCTCGATACTCTTTCGACGGACTCTTTAGTCCATTTGATGGTGTTTAACACACCGTTGGGAGAGGTCCAGGTACGATTCGTACTAGTTCACTTCCTACTGATCGCCGATTCTATTGTGCATTGTGTGCATGGATTTTTGGCCAGTATCTCATACTTTTTCATTACCCATGGAGACTCGATTTTTGTACGCCCTGCTGTGGAAAATTCTATTGATTTGCCCTCATTTATTTGCCAGCAGATTTTGTGGGCCTTTCGTGTCACATGAACGAGGGTGGGACTGCCTTATGCGTGTTTGATATGTGGTTAGTGACAACCCTAGGAGTGAGTTTCCCGAATGGGGTTCCGAGGCGAGTTTTTCGGCCGATTGGCCATACTACCATTGCTCAGAGCAGCTCATATGCTTTTTCTAAGCCAGCACAGCTTGTTGATCCAATTGTGCCGGCTGATCCTATTGATGACCTTATTTCTATTGATACCTCGATTTCCATAGTTTTTCTCTGCTCCTCTGTCCTATGAAATTCCATCGTCATATACTTCTACTCCTCCTCCTCCTACTGAGTCAAATCCTCATCCTGTTGAGTCTGTTCCAAATTCTGCATCTGTTCCCATTGACCTTTCTGTTGCACTTATGGGACAGATAACTGTGCTGATCATTCAGTAGGCTCGGATGATAGAAGAGCTTACACAGCTGAGGGCTATAGTTGATCGACACACTGTCAAGTTCACTGCGTTTCAGGGTGTTGTTGAATACATTCAGCATGGGCTTCGTTGGATTCATCACCACTGGGATGATGGCACAACTTTTGAGGGGAGGACGGACTCAGACGATGATGTTGATGCTACAAAGATTTTTGCTCTTCCTTTGTCATTTTGTGAGAAAAATGGAGGGATAGTATAGATAGGTAGTTGATGATGATATAGTTTTTGATGCAGCAGATTTTTTGTACTTTTACAATGATGTATGTGTTTTCATCTACTTGATGTGTCAAAAACGTCTGATTACTTGATTTATTTTCATTTTTGCTAAATTAAGTTTTTGATATTTTAAGGTCAATGTTTCGTTTTGGTATGTTGTGTTGCATTGATACTATGCCTTAATTTAGCTTATGTTATGAAATTGAAAACGTGTAATATGAAGTACAGACTGATCAAATCACTTTTACACTTGAGCTGCTTTTACTTAATACTATTTTCCACACATTTTACATCAGGTGTTTGAGTTTTCTATTTCGGGAGACATGTATTGAAAAATGAGATGCAGAATTCGTTCAAAACAGTAGTTGGCCGTGTTACCGTTTTGAGTCTGTAAATTTCATTTGATTATTGTCTTGACTTTAGATTTTAGTTTTGTCACAGAATGCCAAATGGAGAGGTTGTTAGGTTTTTATGTAATTGACTATTTTGTGAACAAAAAGGACTAGATTTGTTATGTTGTAAAAAGTCAAGGAGTAATGTGTAATTTGTCAAAAGTATGATTTTTTGGTCTAGGGTTAGAGAATGGAAAAAGAAGAAAACAAACGACGTGGATTTTCGCTAGACTATTGCCCAGCCCATTCATTTCTTAACCAACCTATATATATCCTAAAGCCACAGAACGTATTTTACAAGGTTGAACATTGAGAGAAACTTATGTTGTGAGATCGTTTTCATATATTTGGCTTCAACATTTGTTCTATAATTGGCTTTTGGTGAGAAAAAACATGAGATACGCAATCCAAATACCAAACTGCTGCTTCCTCTATATTTGTCAGAGTCGCTAAAGATCAAGGGAAGGTGACTAAAGTTCCAGTTGGTAAAGAACGCGGTGTTCTTCGTGCATCCACATGAGATAGACGATTCTACAAAGTTAGGAGTTGTTGTAGGGGAGCAGAATCCATGAGAGCTTTGGAAATTGAAGTCAGAAGATCAGATAGTACGTGTCGTCATCTAATCTGGTAAACTATAAGTTAAAGATCGTTTATAGTGGATTGTTGACTGGCAAAGTGCCCGGAGTTTTTACCCAGTTGGGTTTCTCCGTGATCATTCTTGTATTTCTCTATTGCTTACTTTATTTGCGGTATTTAAACATAGGAAAAACTGATTTTCATGATTAACCATCTAGAATAATATTTAAATTAGTGACTTGTTGCTATTTAATTCTTAAGTTATTTTTATTCAGCATTAATACCTATTCACCCCCTTTAGGTATTGTTAGGGTAGATGGTGTGCTGTCGTAGGCACCCAAAAATAGTCCTTAAACCTCTAAAACTAATGTAGTATTGGAAGTAAGGGTCAATCCCACGAAGAGTGTGTAATTCAATAGTTTATGCTCCGTACAATGATTGAGGGGGTTTTTGTATGCAAACAATTGTAAATAATGTAATTAATAACAATGAAAACTAAATTAACGAAAATAATCAAAAGACTAACCTTGGTCCAAGTCAATATCCACCTTCGGAAATCCACAACTGATCATAGATGCAAGGATAATTCAATTCATATATTGAATATTCACCGTTGGAATAATTTTCCTATTTCTCCTTAATTTTAGTTAGTTAGAAACCAGCGTTCTAATTAACCCTAATTATTAAATAACCCCAGACCAGCGCTCAAGATTCAATTTAATAACAGCTTTAAACAATAGAGAAATCGATGAACTAGATAACACAAACACCAGCGGTTGCATTCAATCCATTTAAACATTCTTCTTAAGATTCAATAACCTCTATCGCAGAAAATCATCAAATCCTAGTGCTTCACAAGTTAAAGGAATCAAACAATTACGGATTTGATATTTAACTTAGCGGTAGATTGTAACGAATAATAAATTAGTAGGCCTCCTAGCAATTAAACATAACAATCATAGAAATAAGTGCAGAAAAATATTCAATACTCAAAAACATGAATTAAATTAAGAAAAACCATTTAGATCTCACAATATGTGGTTCCGAGGCTTCAATCTCCTTCGACCAAGTGTAAAAGTTTAGTTACAATTCATGAATGTAAGAGAAAAATAGAGAAGAATGAAGTTGGAGAGGTTCCCTTTTTGTTTTGGTCTCCTTAGGTCTATTTATACTTCCCTACATGTTCTTGGCCAATTTGGAGTCTTTTTCTCTAGTTTTCGTGGCCCAAACAATAAAAACCTAAAATTTGTGGCGGCGCGCGGCGCTTGAGCGCTATAGGAGAGCGCTTGAGCGCTAGAAATCTGTCCACTTTGCGTATACTTCAGTATTTTTATCATAATTTCCTCTTCCAATGTCCGATTGAGACGATTCAAGATGCATTAGAAAGATATCTCAAAGGGCTACAACTTTCATTCAGAGGCCATCTTCAAATTCAATCGTTTACCATGTCAAAAATTAGTCTCAATATGATATTGAAAACCGATGCAAAACTTTTCAGCTTGAAAGTTGATATGTGAAAATGTCTTGGCCATATTTCATCCATTTGAATCCTTTCGTCATCCAATTGACCTCTAACACTCTCGAATCTTCATCACAAGGTTAGAAACAAGTTTAGAATATTTTCACTTTAGTCCTTGAACTTTCATTTTCTTCCATTTTGGTCCTTTTTCACCTATGTCTTCCAAATTACGTCATATCCATAGAATTGCCACCTAAATCAAAATATGAGCGTAATGAGTACATTTTAACACAAAATAATCATACGAGCACATAAAATAAGGAGGGAAAAACATGCATTTTACATTCCTATCAGTAGAACTACGCAATTTTTAGTAATAATATAATACCATCTCACATATTTTAGTCGAAATCAAGTGAGGTTTTGTATCAAATAGACTATTGTCCATTTCGTTTATTCTCTGAGTAGGATGCCATATCTTTTGAAAATCCTATACCCTCGTATCAAATGTTGTCAAATGTTCATTTCCAAGAAATTGTTTTCACTTGCCTTATTTATTGTACACCTATTCTTTTTCAATCTTAAGCAAAAAAGAACAAACTTTTTGTAAATCTAATGACTTGCCTTAGATAAATCCCATGTAGTGATAATAGGACAATAATTTAATTCTAGTTCTTCTATTTATTCATGTCAATCCTATGAAATCAAAATAGTTAGGCATTCAACAATTTTCATAAATAGTGCAAATATGCACTTATATACTTCACATGCAAGTTTAACTGACACAAATTGAATTTCATAATAAACTCATCATGTAAAATCACATATAAACAAAATATATCATACTCAAATTGATGAGAACCACGTAGAAATAGTAGCTATACAACCCAACAACGAGATTAGAACCAACCCAAGAAAGCCAATAGATCGAGGTTTTGGACTCGACCCAAGAATTGTGAACCAAGCAACCAACACAATCGCCGATGATATGAAGACATCTTAATCACACACCTGATGAATCTAGCTCAGATGTTGAACACCACAAGAACACCGATTCTTGATAAGTTCGAGATGTTCAATGAAGAACAAAAGGTTTGAAATCAATAAAGCCTCACAATTAATTCAATAATAATAATCATTAATGTTTACAATGAATGAAGTAAAGTATTTATACTAACCCTAGAATTAAAGGGAAAATCGGAATTAACTTGCCAAAACTAGTAAAAGTCGTGATATAATAGGATTCTATCACAATATGGAAATAAACTCGAAAAGAAAATCCTTAGCAAAATATAACCCTATGCGGCCGCATAGGTTAACAAGCCTTTGCCCCCGCCTTCGTCCGCTTGTATCGAGCTCTTCCACTCTAGTTCCAACATCGACCCAAACATGGAACTTGCTCCATTCTTCATTAGGAATGCCCTATCGTCGACCGTAGTTTGAACCAACAATGCCATTGCCTCTTTCACGCGCTTTGCTCTCGCTCGAGTCATCGGTCCTTCTTCAATGATCAATGGATCTTTCATCGGGCTTGTCTCCTTTGCAACGGCATCCTGGATCACATCACAAATAATTTTAATGCAATCTGATATTTTAATCACACCATACATGTGCAATACATGAATATTATTACTGAAGAAAATTTAATTATGCAATCCAAATTAGTAACATTTACTTTCTGTAAATTCTATGTGCAAAACCAAATTTCCCATAAAAAATCAACACAATATAATCATGAAAATATGTAAAATTCCCTTGTTATTTCTGATACAAAATCAGAAGACAAATGAAAAAAGAAGAAGAAATAAACCAGAGAAATCAATGATAAATATGTCTTAAGAATGTAGGAAATTTTGGTGCATAAATTATGTTCCTTTTAACCAAAAACATGCACGTGCATTTATGATAAAAATCACAATTTACTAGTGGAAAATATCGGATAGAGCTATGACTTACCGAAATCGTGATAAGTTTATAAAAAACATGCAAAATGACAACTTACTGATATTTAGAAAAAATGTAGAAATTAGAACGAGATTAAATGAAGCGACGTAGACTAAGGCAAGTCTCTTCATTGTTGACATATGATTCAATATAGTTCTACTTGTTTTGATTATAACAAACAATACACTTATATTTCTAATAAGTTTTGTTTCTTGAGTTTTTTATGAATAAATTTTCTTAAGCACTCAAAGGCTCAAATCGTCAGTCGTTGAAGAATAAGCAATCAAAAGAGACTCGAAGAGAACAAGAAATTTGAATATTAGAGTTTTAGAAGTTGTTTATCGAAACTTCAATTTATATGTAAAGATATAACTCATCGATTTTTAGCAAATGCATAAATCTCAAACTATTTTTCATAATTCATCACTTGCATAAAAATATTTTTGATATGAAAATAAGTTTGGAAAAATGAACATTTTGATATAGAAAATTAATTCTCAAAACCTTATAAACCAGTCGACCGGTTTGCTCGACCGAAGTGTCAGCCGAAATTCCAACGGTTTAAGTTTTACTACAGCTATATTCATACTACGGCCGACCGAAACTTCAATTTATATGTAAATCTCTATTCATATTTAACTCATATTATTTGTTAAGAGAGATCATATGTTAAAAACTTTGATATAAATATACAAATTATTTCATTATCATCATTCATCAAAGACTACAACATAAACACTTGAGCTTTACTATTTGCTGTCTATTGAAATGTTATGCTAACTCTCTAAACACTTGACTTGATTATATGAATTGTTAAGAGTGTTCTTTTAATTGTAAAATTATCACTTATAATTTGATGGTTTCGAGAGCCTAGTGAAAACTCGATTGTTGTTAAGGATATGTGCTCCTTGTTGTAAGTCACCTAAGGATAAATGCTCCTTATTGTAAGTCACTTAAGGATAAGTGATCCTTATTGTAAGTTACTTAAAGATTGATACTTCTTGTTTGTAAGTTACCATTATAGTGCATTTAGCCTTACTCATGACGGAGAACTTGGTAACGGGGACATAGAATACATTGTGTATCGAACCTCCTTAAATTTGCTTGTTATTTTTACATTATTGCACTTTACTTTAGATTGCTATTTAGATTGTGCTATATCCATACTTGAATTAAATTATCAAATTTGCATATTCCCTTTTCGTATTACACTTTACATTTATATCTTGTGTATTAAATAAGTTTGAGACTAATTGTCGAAAAAGTTTCAAAAATCAATTCACCCCCTCTTGATTAGTTATTCTTGGATTATCACTCATGACATATTTCGTCCCTTTTAACATAATCAAATGGATGCATATCTCTCGACATACAATGCTACTCCCAAAATTAATATAGTACAATATTAATTTTTTAGGGTGAACCAATGCTCACTGTACTATTCTAGAATGGAAGATGTCAAATAATAAATATCAAAACGAAACTCAAAAAATAATTTGGAAATTATTTTGATAAAATTTGGAGAGAGAACTTATTAGGAATCAATTATTTGGAATTGATTTGGAGTGAAAGAAAATGAAATTAAGAGGGTGATATTTATAGATTTTCATGTATCTCTTTGATGATTGCATCTTTTGACATAATGAAGGTGGACTATTAGATCACAGATTGTAAACTATAAAAAAGTCATAATTTTCATCATGTACATTTTTGAATAGTCACACGCAATTTCAAAACAACATAACTCTTTGATTTGCTTCCTTGGTAGCAACTAGTCATCTCACCCATTGGAGACTGTTTCAATTTTTACATTTTTCCCGTAAATTTTAACATATTATTAGACAAATCATCTAAAAGTGAAAGTCTACTAGAGACAAAATTAACACACCTTTTAATTCCTAAAATCAAACACAACTCTTATATAAATGAAACAGCGCATAGAAAAACATATGTACAGAGGTACATAAATACATGAACGTATAATGCGCATGTACTTGTGTAAAGTAGACACGAATACTCACCAACGCGATGATGAGGTTGAGGCCAACCATTTTCATGCATTTATCAAAGGATAGGATTATCAATATTTGGACATCTAATGGATGACTAGTGCTGCAACTGCATAGAACTTGAGTTGGTTTATTAAGAGAGAGACGAATGTGTTGTGAAGGCAAAAAAAAAAAAAAAAAATCAAACGAACGCCTACTGCAAGAACCAGAATATAACCTATCGAAGTTACGGTAATTCTATTCAAGAGAGATTATTAGATAACATATGAAAATTGATCTTCATATCCAAATAAATATTGACAAATTGATATTAAGATGGTAGAATGTAACGATTCATCAATTAAATTTATTTTCATAAATGTTTCCTACCATTTAATTTAGTAAGATAATTAGATTAGTTATAGGTTATTAGTATAAGTCATCACTTTCGTATCTACTGTGTTTACATTCGATTAGAGTTAGATTAACTGAAAGATTATATATTTGTTTCACGTGGGATTGATACTTGACTCATGTTCACTTTGTTACTTATCTATAATATCGTGCACTTACGGAAAATAAAAATAAGAACATGCAGCGGCGAAATTCATTTATGAGAAGGCAAAAGATGACCAGAACATAGATCTCTCAGTTCCCAATTGTAATCTTAGATTTCCATATGCATTAATTAACATAGACGAAATTAAAGATTGCATTGTCAACACTACAACAAAAAGACTCATTCGCAACATTAAAACGGCAACATTTGTTGATAAATGTTGTTAAAAGGGTCTTTTGACAACATTTTAGTAAGCCAATGTTGCCATTGATACTAGTAAATGAATTTTGGCAACATTTTTTAGAAAAATGTTGCAATAGACCCCTTTGGCAACGTTTGTCGAGTGTTGCGAAAAGCGAGACTTTTGGCAACACTCGACAAACGTTGCCAAAAGTCTCGCTTTTCGCAACACTCGACAAACGTTGCCAAATGTAGCACTTTCGCGAGACGTTTGCCAAACGTTGCCAAAGACCCTCTTTAGCAACGTTTGTTGAGTGTTGCTAAAAGTCACACTTTTTCATTTCAATTCCAACCTAACACCCTACAAAATACCCAATTCATAACCCACTTAGCTAAAAAAGAAAATTTGGGCTCAAATTTTATTTTTTTAGCAAATCACATGTAGTTGCCCAAGAGAAAAAGGCCCAATCATTTGAGCCCAAAATCATGACCAATATATTATACCCGTCTTAAACGGCCCAAGACCAACATCCAACCCAATCCAAAAAATCCAAACCTCGTTCCCATGTTCTCCTCGACGACTCCGTCCTCCATTTCACTTCGCACCAGGGGCGGACAGTTTTTTTTTTTTTTTTTAAAACTAACACTTACCACCAAGAAGCCCAATCCCCTGGCCCAATTTCACTAACCCAAACCCAATTACACTAGCCCAATCCAAGAAATCAAATACACGACTCTCACACAGCACATCCATCTCCTCACCCAGCGAGAAGCGATTCCAGCCAGACCTCTGCCTCCGTCTCTGCCGCTGTACCTCCGCCTCCGTCGCTGTACCTCCACCTCTGACTCACAGGTCATCCAGCAGCTCAGCTGCAGCTCCAGCGGCCCAGCCTGCAGTTCCGCAGAGACGCAGAGTTGAGCCCTAGACCAGTCGGCAGTCGGCGATTCTTCTTCGAATCTTCTTCATCCTTCGACAATCGGCAGCAGTAACCTACTGTAAGTCTGTAACTAGCTTGGGTCTTTTCGATTATTAGTTATTGCGGTAGTTGCTGGCTTGCCGCGTGAAGTGCCGTGAACGTGGAATGCAATTAGAAGTGATTTTGAATGCATATTTGTGATTTTGAATTAGTATTTGTTATTTTTTATTATAAGATTCACATATTCGTTATTGGTTAACTAGGATATTTATGTGTCATTTTCTTGTTAAATTGTTCTCATCATAATAGCATCAAGTAAAGTGAGGTAGTAGCATATGACAATTCTTCAACAGAGCCTTGTTTGACAAAAATGGAACATGTTTGACCCATAATCTGAAAACTTATTAGCCCAGCCAACTTTCTTATTTTCAACTCACCCGAAATTAAAACAGCAGCATTTACTAGTTTTAGCATTTGGCTAGAAAAACACTAGAATAAATTATATATAAAACTACAGAGTTCTAAGTTTATGTATAACAATCAGTCAATCACTAGGCCTCAAAGCTTAATGCCACTTATAAGGACAGGATGCGATGGGAATAGGGTTTGGATCACAAACCGATATAGGGTCTGGGTCACTCCATCGACCAGACAAGATAATTGATATCGTGGGTCTCATACTGTGAATTGCTCTTCAAGAATTCAGACGCCTTGGTCATTTCAGCAACTTCCATACTCAAGTTCTCGTTTATGTTGCTTCCCTCTATCAATTCCCTCAAGTAATGAATATGCCTGTAGATATAGTTGCATCCTTCCAAACCCCACAAAGACTGTGGCTAAATGTTCAGGTCTCGTCTCTGATTTCTATATATATCAGGATCAATTAACAATACTTTAACTGGTAACTTCACCTGTACCAAAAAGAAGAAGCAATACAAGAAAAGCTTACATGTACCAAAAAGAAGAATTGAAAATGGAGCCTCTCAGAATCAATTGATTTAGGATTCTCTTTGTTAGGATTTTTGGTTTTGTCTCCTAACAATACAAGGAAAGCTTGACACTATTTTATCTGCATTGGAAGAAAGTAGAAAGCATTGGCAAGTTTTTTGCTTATTTTCTGCATTTTACTTAAAAAACTAACAATTCGGTGTATATTCAGTACTTAACTGGTTATTTATGTCCCTTCATGAAAGCTACGGATTCTTCTAGTGTTCATTATGGCACTTCTCTAGGCCTTACTGGCATTAGTGTTGACAAGTCTGTTGAGTTCTCGTATGAAGAGCTTGCGAAGGCGACTGATGACTTCAGTATTGCTAATAAGATTGGTGAATGTGGTTTTGGTGCTGTTTACTATGCTGAGCTCAGAGGTGAAGTAAGTAGTATGTTAAATTGTTATACTGCATTTAAAAAAATGACAATACTAGCTAAAATTTCTCATGACAAAAAGTTGGTATTGTATTTTCAGTTTTTATAGGAATAAAACGAATTATCTATTTATTATGTGCCGCATTCCATGTCCATACGTGAGCTTGTCGAAGCATTTATGATGTTGCTGAACAGATGGTTATCCAATGGAATTGGAAATATAGAAGTGTTTGTGTTATATTCTACTAGCGACTGAAAGAAATTATGAGGAACTTGAAGGCATATTTGTCCATTTTTCTTAGGAAAGTACTGCCAATCTTATTTCATCTTCCTCCACCAGTTATTTGTATCTCCTATATGTTTAACAAGCTGCCTACGATAAAGTCATTTGCGTCCGGGATTGTCGTCCCAAGAGAATACATATGGCCTAGTAATAATGGATATTTGCAGCCTGCGCCAACAAATCTAGTGCTTTCTGCTCATAAAATAGGCCTAGAAGTATATGCCGCTGTTTTCTCAAATGACGACTATTGAAGTTACAATTACAGCTATGATCCAACAAGAGAGTATCTTCAGTATGTTGATAATTCTCAGTTTTCAGTCGATGGGGTGATTACTGATTTCCCTGTCACTGCTTCAGCAGCAATTGGATGCCTATATCAGGACAAGAATGCTTCTAGGACAATAAAAACTCTAATAATATCACATGATGGCGCGAGTGGAGATTTCCCTGGATCAACTGATCTTGCCTATCAGAAAGCCATAGATGATGGTTCTGACATAATATCACGTTTGTTGTTTGTGTTTCTATCTCCAGGATGTAATCCCTCGTATGGCTTGTGAATATGGTTTTGAGTACGAATTAATTACCTATAAGTGGCCTACATGGTTACATAAACAAAAAGAGAAGCAGCGAATCATTTGGGCTTATAAAATCCTGTTTCTTGATGTCATTTTTCCTCTTGCCTTGGAAAAGGTATTTTACTTTGTTCTAGCATAAAAACACTATACCACTTGATCAACATTTTGTCTTAATATTGGATTATATGGAATGTCTAATGTAATAAGTTTGACACCTGCAGGTTATATTTGTTGATGCAGACCAGATTGTGAGGACAGACATGGGAGAACTCTATGACATGGATTTAAGAGGCCGGCCTCTTGCTTATACTCCATTTTGTGACAACAACAAAGAAATGGACGGCTACAGATTTTGGAAACAAGTAGATAAACCTCAATTCGACTAATTTAACAATTATCCCATTTATGCAAAAGTAACAAAAAAAATTAACATTCTGTAACAGGGTTTCTGGAATGACCATCTACAAGGAAGACCACATCATATTAGGTAACTGCAGCTTTTTATTGAACATATTTTACTAATTTTGGTATTTCTCATTAATGATAACAGCCCGCCTGATAACATTGTGTGCTTCTGTAGTGCTTTATATTGGGATGAACTCAAAGATAATGTCGTGAGGGAATAAGTCCGGCTCAATTTTTAATGTTCTTGCTTAAGGAAGAGAAGCTGCCGAAGAAATATAGTTTATGTGTTCCGTTTATGATCGAGTTTTTCTTTACCATTTTATTTCATTTTAAAGCTCATTTTTATTTAAGTGGTGTTGTATCACATTCTAATGTTCAAATATATGGATTCAAAAATTTGTATTGAAATTATCAATTTTTATGCAATTCTAAAATTTGTTCGTAAGTTTCATTTTCAATTTTGTCAATCTATTTGTATAAATTGTTGTTGAGGAGGAAAAAAAAATGGCAACGTTTGCCAAACGTTGCGAAAAACCGTCTTTCGCAACGTTTGCCAAACGTTGCCGTAGCTATCTACGGCAACGTTTGCCAAACGTTATCGTAGACTTTTGGCAACGCTAAAAAAACGTTTCCGTATCTCTCCACTCTACGACAACACATTGATTTGCAACACACGTCCAAACGTTGCCGTAGGCCTACAACAACGTTTTTTGAACGTTGCCGTAGGCAATTTTTGTTGTAGTGCAATTTGAACTGGTATGTTGTTTGAATCAAGTCTCCTCTTCAGAAATTCTAGACAAGCTTGAAACTTTTCGTACAAAGTGATTCTTGCAACATATTTATCTAGAAGATATTTATAAATACAAACACAATAAGGTAGAGATTGTAACATAAAAATATGAATGATCTAATAGTACCAGTACTAAACTTTTGCTGTGACATATTAATTTATTAACATTTGAATTAAAATTTTATCCACTAATATAATTACTTAGTATAATATGAGTATAGGTACTCATTAGATTAATTCACAATATAGAAATACAGCATTATGTGAATAACCTTTTAAATAAGTTTTCAATACAAATACCACAGTAAATGGAACATGGAAACATAATCTTCAGTAAGCATCAATAAGTTGATTTTGTGCGTCGGTAGACGATATTTTCTAAATCAAGGACATACCATATTTTGAAACTCTCACAAATCATGACTAGATGATGGAAACAATATATCCTTGACATAAAATCCGAACATATATATTGGAAATATAAATTACCTTTTTATTCATATATCAATTTCAAACATTTCATATAACCTAAATTATGAAAAGTGAAATAAGAACACATATTTTGTGCATATTATCGAAGAAATAATATATAAGTTCCGAATAGTCTAGACATTCAGTAGAATATGTAGACTTCTAAAAAGTTTTCAACTTATGCAACTTTCTTTTTTTCGAGTCACAAAATATTTATAATATTGCTTTCCAAGACTTTATTTTTCAGAAGAATTTTATTTAAAAATAAAAATTTGAAATCAGCTGTAAAATAAAAATCAAAGAAAATGAACCCAAATTTTTATTAAAAAAAAAGCTAATAAAATTTGGAAAAATATTTTTCACATTATTTTTCTTTATATCCTAAAAAAAAAAAAAAACCAAAATTTTTATTTACCATATCCACCATGTATAATATGTACATATTTGCTCGTGCAAGTCAAATGGTATACTGAGGGTCTTTTGAGGATTTTAAAGGCATTAATTTTAGTTATTGGGTATATGGATAGTTTACGAATGTAAGAAGATTTTAACTTTGAAAACTTAAAAGGTATTATATCTATTAAGTTATAAATATTAAGAAAATTGCGAGGACATTTGGTAAGCAAAAATAATTGTTAAAAAAGAAAAAGTGAGTTCATGATACGATTTAATTTTGGGAGTAGCGTTGTATGTCGAGATGTATACGTCCATTTGATTATGTTTAAAGGGACGCAATATGTCATGAGGAGATTTGCCTTAGCCTACCTCACTTCATTTCATCTCATTCCAATTTCTACATTTTTCTAAATATCACTAAGTTGTCATCCCGCATGTTTTTTTTATAAACTTATCATGATTTCGGTAAGTCATAACTTTATCCAATATATTCCACTAGTAAATTGTGATTTTTATCGTAAATGCATGTGCTACCAAAATTTCCAACATTCTTCAGACACATTTATCATTGATTTCTCTGGTTTATTTCTTCTTCTTATTTTCATTTGTCTTCTGATTTTGTATCAGAAACGACAAGGGAATTTTACATTTTTTCATGATTATATTGCACATAGAATTTGCAGAAAGTAAATGTTACTAATTTGGATTGCATGAATATAATTTGTTCAGTAATAATATTCACGTATTGGTGTGTTTAAAATATCGGATTGCAATAAAATTATTTGAGTATGATATATTTTGTTTTATATGTGATTTTACATGATGAGTTCATTATGAAATTCAATTTTTGTTAGTTAAACTTGATCAAAATTAAAGTCGCTAAAGTTTTCACATCCAGACATGTTTAATTCTCACTTCCTAATTCCCCAATTTTGTTGATTTGGTTTAATAAAAATGTCATTTGGTGACAAGTTGGTACTTAATGGTACCATGCTATAATTTAATATTTAAAAACTTTATCAATTATTATCGTAAGAAAATAACTTCAATAATTATTAATATAATTGCTCAAAACTTCAGTGACTATTGATTTAATTAATCCTCAAATTTTATATTTTTGCAGCCATTTGATCTATGTACTCGTATGGTAATATTTAAAAACTTTATCAATTATTATCGTAAGAAAATAACTTCAATAATTATTAATATAATTACTCAAAACTTCAGTGACTATTGATTTAATTAATCCTCAAATTTTATATTTTTGCAGTCATTTGCAGCCATTTGATGTATGTACTCGTACGGGAAGTCATCAAATTGATAGGATTTTTGATTGAAACCTATGACTTGGCAATTGGACATGTAGAATTTTCAGTTCAAAAGTATAATAGAAACTGAATTGATGATTTGCATGAAACATTTTATAACATTTATGTTTGTTTCGGATTAAAATCAAATTTTAATTTAAGTCACGGTTAAACAATCAATAATAACCACATATTTCATGGGTTTCACCACTTTTCAACGATACATTTCAAAAACTTCTATCACAATCTACTAAAAATCTAATTACAATCCCCACCAAACACCTACTTATTGATTAGTCTGAAATATTAAAGTTTGGGTACATACAAAAATTCCCTTAATTTTGGGGTGCTTTTGAAAAATCATTATAAACATGGACTAAAAAATAAATACTACAATTCAAAAATTAAAATGTAAGAAATACGGTGTGAGCATTTGATTGCAAAAGAGGTGAAACCGGGAATCTTCCTAGCTTTAAATAAAATAAAATAGAAACCATAAGATAAAATCTTGTATAAATCAAGCCCAAACAAGATCAAGGATTGTTTCAACTATCTTTTCTTCAAAGTTTTCTTCTCCAAATTTGTAAATAATCAACCAAAATCTATAGTGTTAGGTTTTTAGTATTGACGATTATATGGACAAAATGACTAATTTGTAACGTGAAAGTCAAGTACCTAGGGTGCAGTTTGTATAAGTTGGGTTATGAGGTCTAGGATTCAAGCATAAAATGAGAAAAAACGCGACACCGGAATTTCGCTAGACTGACTTGGCTCGAGCGACAAAAACAGAATCGTCGTCGTTCACCAATTGCCCGGCTCTCACTCGAGCGAAAGGTCGTCACTTGACTGTCGCTAGCTATTCGTTCGAGCGACAAGTCGATCTGAAAAACTCTAATTTGCGTTATTAAACAGATTTTTTTTTGGCTCATTCAACTTAATTATCCACTCATATAAATATTCAAGCCATTGAACGAAAATTGTGTGGTTGTCTTATTTGTGCCTCATATTCATATCATCTTTTGAGAGATTCAAAAACACAATTCATTGGTGAAATTATTCATTTTTGAGATCCGGCAACCAAGTTTTGTAAAAACATCAAATTGAAGAATAAAAAATACCTACTTCCAAACATCCTTAGGAATATATTTTCTCAGTTGAACTTCAGAAGATTTTAGAGGTTGAGAGATGTTTGACTACAAGCACAGAAAGAAGAACAAGAATAGGTGATTCCTGGATATCCACTTGGAAGAGACGTGTGGAGAAGACTGTAATCCGATACAACAAATTTTGGTAAAAGATTGTGAGTCTGGAATTTACAACGGATCTTGGAAGCTACATGAGGTAGATTGGGAGATCTAGCAAGTTGGCTAGATAGTATATGCGGTAACATATCGCAAGACTGGAATGAACAACAGATCTTGGAGTTGCAAGGTTTACAATAACTAGTGGAACTAGTTTTGAATTGAACTGTAACCAACATTGTCTATAGTGGAAGTAACTGACTTGGTCTCGAAGTTTTTACCCAATTAAGTTCTCTGTCATCAAACTTTATGTTAGTTACTGATTTCTTATTACAAAACTGCGATAATTCAACTTAGGATAATTGAATTCTTTGTTTAACCATCTAAAAATAATTAAAAGTGACTTATTGCTTATTAAATATATAATTTTGCACGTAAGGTCAAACTTAGTTGGTAAACTATGTATTTTCATATCGTTTGTATGTTTCTGATTTTTGATTCAATTAGTTTATATTTGGTTTGACTTTACTGTTGTTAAAGTCTTTCTGTTCTAATATATATGAAATTTCATCTTTAAATAAATAATTTCTAGTTAGTATATATTAAAATTCAGATTTTTATTAATTAGATTGAGTTGATATAAATGAAAAATCAAATTAAGATGATATATTATTTTATTTGTATAAGATGCTAAAACTTGAAAGTGACATTTTTCGTCACTTTTTTCTAAAAAGGTACTAGTCTATATCACTTGTATTTGTGAAAGTTTATATGTGAATATGAATTCAAATATTGTTTTACATAAAAAAAGTAACATGATGTAACATATTATTTGTCTGTCGCGAACCCGGGAGTGGGATCAGCGTGAAAATCGCGGAATTAATTAAAAACGTCGAGAAAGCCCAAATTCAAGTTGTAGACAGTAAAATCTCGACAAACAAATTATTGAACCAAGTAACCAAACAAAAACGAAGTTTGAATGATCTCTTGATTACAAAACCAACGAACTTCGATTTACGAACGCCAAGTTTGAATGATCTCTTGATTACAAAACCAACGAACTTCGATTTACGAACGCCACAACAGGTGTATAATCCTTTGATGAATTCTAAGGTTTGAACACCACAAATATAACAATATTTGATGAGTTCGGTACATGTTCAATTAAGAACAAGAAGAGAAAAATTCTCAATTTATTATGTCAAAAGTCTTAGTTTTTACAATGAAATAAATCTCCTATTTATACTAATGCTAAAAACCCTATAAAACGTAATTAGGTCATAGAATATTGTCAAGGTTGAAAATAAAATAGAATCCTAGACTAATAAGGAAATCTCGCGAAAATAGGAAAATCCATCCAACTTGTTCTTGATATGTTTTTGTGCGATTGTAAACCCAAAAGTGCCATGACCTTGCGTAGCCTTGTGCAAAATTTTGTACCGTTTTCGAAATGTACTTATGGACAAAAATTCGACACCCGAGCTGAAAGTTATGACTATTTTAATCCACGTCACTCGTTTTATTTCCAAATATCTTACAAATCTTGAATCTAACTCGTTTCGGCTCCCGATCCCTTCATGAAACTTAAACCTTGGCTTGTCAAATTCTTCAGTTTGGATTTCAAAACTCGACCAAGTGATTATCCATTCCGGATCATATTATCCCATCTCTCTTTGAAAGGATTTGTTCTCGAATCCGTGTCTTGTGATCACATAGGGGATATCCAGCCTACTGCTCAACTCATCACTGCACCACCTGGATCAAATGATTTTTTTTCTTATATGGCATATGATCAATACACGGTACCCATCCATTTTGTAGGTATGAATGTATTGCAGCACAAACACAATTAGCCATAGATGTTGTATGAACTCCCATATATAATGATCAACCTGAAAGAAAGAATTAAGCAAAACACGGTTGGATTTATCAGCTTCACCCTCAATGAGATATGAGTCCTCGTACTCATAATGTATTGTCTCCACCATATCATGCTTAACAATGGAACTCTGCTCTTCATTCTTTACACCACTTTCAACCATTTGCTCAACACATTCTATTATTATTTGTCTACTCTCTTGCTGACCATCTTTACAATTTTTATACCAGTGTACTCGTGCTCCGACTCATTAATTGATTCACTCTCCCCAATATCAACTGCATTTTTCAATCCACCATCTTCCATCTCAACTTTCCTATTTCTGGACTCCTCCTGCAATTCAACTCCGGTGTGGTCATCTCCCTCTCTTACTTTTCCCGTTCTTCCTCACCTCTCACCTTCCATCGGTCTGCAAAGGATTGTTCTAGTGTCACCCAGCCAAGTGATTTTTATCCCATTCTGAAGAAACCTATACACGTTCCTTCCCATATCATAAATAACATTCCTCTCATACCTCCAAGGGTTCCAAAATAAGATATGAAAAGATTTTAATTGAACTACTTCACACCAAACTTCATCACTATATCTCCCAATGGTGACATTAAATAAAATCCGCTTGGTCACACCCACCTTCCCACACTCCTTCAACCAAGTTATCCTATAAGGCCTAGGGTGTTGTTGCAAAGGTAATCCCAATTTTTTCACCATCGTGATACTAGCCAAGTCTGACATGTACTCCTTATCATTAGCCAGACTAAATACCGTACTACCCACAAAACACCGAGTTTGAAAACTAAATCCTCAATCACTATCCATCCTTTACGTAGCCGTAATCAAGAAGACTCAAGGAAAGAATTGAACAATTGGATGAGTGATATTTAAATTCAAGAAATTGGTTCTTGAATTTTTTGGATTGGAAAGAATATAAACATATTTTTTTTTAATTTTTGGATTAAAGACAGAGAAAATGAAGAACACGAAGAACTAAATAAAAAAGAAAAAAGAAAAACAAGACTCAAAGATAAAAAATGATATAACTTTGATTTTGGAGCCTAAGCTCTAATACCCAATGACGCGAACTCGCGGGATCAGCGTGGAAATCACAAAATTAATTGAAAATGTCAGGAAAGCCCGGTATAATTTCGACCTACAAATTATTGAACCAAGCAACCAAACAAAAATGAAGTTTGAATGACATCTTGATTACAAAACCAACGAACCTCGATTTACGAACGTCACAAAGGGTGCCTAATCCTTTGATAAATTCTAAGGGTTGAACGCCACAAATATAACAATATTTGATAAGTTCGGTACATATTCAATCAAGAACAAGGAGAGAGAAATTCTCAATTCATTATGTCAAAAGTCTTAGTTTTTACAATGAAATAAATCTCCTATTTATACTAATGCTAAAAACCCTATAAAACGTAATTAGGTCATAGAATATTGTCAAAGTTGGAAATAAAATAGAATCCTAGACTAATAAGGAAATCTCGCGAAAATAGAAAAATCCAGCCAACTTGTTCTCGGCATGTTTTTGTACGATTGTAAACCCAAAAGTGCCATGAGCTTGCGTAGCCTTGTGCAAAATTTTAAACCGTTTCCGAAATGTACTCATGGACGAAAATCTGACACTCGAGCTGAAAGTTATACCCATTTTAATCCACACCACTCATTTTCTTTCCAAATATGTTACAAACATGAAATCAAACTTGTTTCGGCTCCCGAGCATTTTACAAAACTTGAATCTCAGCTTGTCAACTTCTTCAATTTGGACTCCAAAACTCGACCAATTGATTGCCTATCTCGAATCGTATCTTTGTGTTTTTACATTTGAGTTAAATGCTAAAACTTGAAAGTGACATTTTCTAAACTTGAAATTGACATTTTTTTGGGATCAATTAAATAGATGTATATATGCGTGTTTGTGAAAATTTATATGTGAATATGAATTCAAACTTTACTTTACATTAAAAAGTGACATGATATAACACTTTATTTGTATTATTGCATATAAATTAGCCATTGTTTGGTGGCTTTAAAATTTTTTAAAAAATAGTTTTGAATGTATTTTTTGGAGAATGTGTTGTTAAAAATTAAGGAAAAATTTTGAATTTGTGTAGAATATTTTATTATATGAATGTGTGATTAAAAATGAGTATGAGAAATAAATTAAAGTACAAGGAATATGGTGAAATTTAAAAGTGTCATACTATGTAATTTTTTTTTTAAAAAAAAAGTCTCACAAAATTTTATTCATATTCTTTTTGTAAATATGGACAAAATAATCATCTTCATATGTTATGAAGGCAAGTAGAAACAAGATAACAAATATAAAAGGACAAAATGACTAAAATTGTTATCCCAATAGAACCCATGCACAACCTTTGTCAATGCGTAAACATCACTTTTTAACGATATGTCACTTTTTTCGGAAGCTAAGTTTTGACATTGTTAAAAAGAGACTAAGTTGTTATTATTATCATTCTGTGATTTCATCAATAAAACAACTGGTGTATCCCTATATTTACATAAAATTAAATTATAACAATTTTGTGAAGTCTAAAGGATATGTCACTTATCGCTTCTTTGAAAGAGTCATCGTTAAAAAGAATCATAAAACCTTTTTCATAAAAAAAATAAAAAATTGACATATGATGTTCCTTTAGAATCAAGATTCATGTGTCATGTTAAAAAGGGAAAGAAAGACTATTAAATGAAAAGTGATAAAAATCTAAAAAATGTGACAAATATTAAAAAAAAAAAAAAAAAAAGTCACCAAAAAAAAAAAAAAGTCACAAAGTCACAAAATCAATATGTGGGCTTTCGGGGTTCTGGAGTAATTAATACGGGATTTTGAAGTTCTAATTAATTTTAAGGGTATTAATCTAATAGAAACCGTACAAGTAAGTCCTAGATTTAATATAAATAATAAAAGCGGATTTCAGGGACTATTTGTTGAACCAAGGAATGCGCTCAGTGAACGTCTTACTCTCTTTACAAGGAATAAGTAATACACGAGGAACAAAAGTACGAAAGATTCATATCAAGTACAGTTGAGCCATTCGCCCATCCGAGCTAGCTACAAACTATTATTAAGATGCACGTTGGCAAGTCCAAAGTATAACTTCGAGGCTAATGAATGAAATGCATGTATGCTAGTGAATAAAATGTGAAACTATAACATAATCAATTACAAGTTAGCCAATAAGAAGCCTCCATCTTTTAATTTTCCTAAATGACCAAAATTTCCCGAAGCTTTAAGGAAAATCTATAAATACTATTGTCTAAGAGAAGAAAACCATGCAATATTCAAATATCTTCCTCTGAATTAGCGTTCCCATCTTAATCTGATTTAAGCATCAAAATCGGTGAGTTTAGGAAGTGAAAATCCTGACTAGATGAATGGAATTTATTGATCTAGCTTTTATGTTCAGCACTATGATTGATTGATGTGACATCCCTACTATAAGCAGGTAAAATGTCAAATTATCTGTTTATATTTTAGAAGTCAGACCTAAACTATAGGGTGGCCATATTTATGAAAACATTAAATGTAAATCAGCCCATGATTGATGGAATGAGGCCAAGGACGAGATACCTGGCTATCAGGATGGGGCCATGTGTCTCTTGATCCAATGGTGACAATTCCACTCTTCTACTATAAAATCTCACACTTATTGCCATTTGAAGGTTCTAAAATTTTACATACTAAAAGTAAGATTGCTCTCTCGTTTTCTATTATCTTGTAAGCCCCAATGCCCATATACTAATGTGGCTCATGCCTTTTGACCATTCTACTCCCATATATACTATTATCTTTGAATAAAAGAGTTCTCCACCCGCAATGAGTGCTAGTGAAGAGGATATACATCCAAGATGTCAAGAGAGGTCTCTAAATAAGAGATCCTTTGAACAAATGTTACTAATTCCTAACCTCATCACCATCATTGTCAAGGTGGTAAGTTCATTGCACTCCTCGCTAGAGAGATGGCGCAAATGGTCACCAGCATCATGAACATAACAGAGTAGAACTCCATCATACAACAGTTCTTCGTACAAATGCAAGAACAAGCACGTTAACAAATATCCCCAAAATATGCCTTAGCTAAGCTTCTTCAATACACAAGAGGAGGATGAATAGGTGTGGAACGAGAGGCCCTAATCCCATAGACATAAAAGAGGTGCCAGCCATCTTGAAAGAGAGTTAGGAGTGGATGTATCCACGAATTACACATATATTCGACTTGCGAATGACCCTCTCTACGGAGAGGACAATTATCTTCCTGAACATGAACATGAACAAGAACGAAGATCTCAAAGGTTCGTCAACATCTTCAATAGGATTGGCCCAGAGGTGGGTAAAATATGCCCCAATAGCCACTTCCCACAAAAGGCCTCATGAACAAATGCAAAGTTAAACGACTCGAAATGATCCCCAATCTAGATATAAGCGAGAGAGAAGGTCAGTGGAGGCTACAAGAGAACAAGCGGAGACCTCCCAATCACCTATGAGCTTGAAGATGATAATGACCACCTCCCCTTCTCCCAGGAGCTACAAAGTGCCGATGTTCCATGTTAATTTGTGTCTCTCAAGAACCACATGTATGAAAGAAGAGGTGATTCGAAAAACACCGCAACACTTACAAGACTTACATAAGTTTGAGAGGTGCTTTACGTTTCTTAAAGTGTAAAGCCTTCCACCTAACCCTTTTGCGGAGGAGCCAAGAGGTGGTATATCAAGCTCTACTCGAGGAGCATTAGGAGTCGGCCAAACCTTAAGAGGTAATTCTTGAACCAATATGTATCCAAGAAGGAAGGAGAGGTTCCCATCTAATGCTTCCAAGACTTGAGACAAGAAGCTGGGAAAACGCGATAGAACTATCTAGCATGTTTCACCGATGAGATGACCTATTATGAAAAAGGTCACCAATGCAGAGGCACTACCAAAAAACTTGGCTTCAGAGATGGAAATTTCCATCGTTGAAGCCTTAATTTTCGTCACTAAAAGCTTTTAACAACGGAATAGTCCCGTCGGTAGATCCGTCGTTAATTGCCCCGCCGCTAATTTTACTTACAAATTTTTGACCGTCGGTAAATTAGCAACTAAATATTCTGTCGCAAATTACCTACAGATTATTTCCTCACAATTACCTATGGGTTATTTGTGTCGATGATTAGCAACAGAGTTCCATCTCTATTTCCATCGCTAATCAACGACAAACTTCAGTTACAATTTCCGTCGCTAATGCCAATTAAAATTAAAAGTAAATAAATTAATAAATAATATATATACACATACAAGTTCTAGAGCCAAACATCAACACCTTGTTCTAGTTCCAAGCAAACACAAATTGATATTCAATATATCAATTGCAACACGGTGCTATAATCTTACACCTCCGGTAATGCGAGCAACTGAAAAATTATTCAATATAATCTAAAAATTAACACCTGATTTATTTCTGACATAATTTTCAGATACCATATCCATCACGCATTCATCCTCAACAGATGAATGAGAAATCATCTGATGCTTCAAACCACAGTCCATTTCCTCTTCTTATAGTTTATGGAAATAGATTCATGATTTACTACAGAATTCAAGATGTAGGCATGAATAACCAAATAGTGCATAAACAGAGATTGATAATAAACAAGAAAAGCCTTCCATAGGGAGTTTACAAGAAGGAACCAAAATCAAACCATGAATCACGTTCTAATCATAGATCGAACAAAGTGATCTCTTAGAACTTTAACAGATAAAGAAACCTCAAACCTATCGCATAAATCACCCAAAAAGAAACTAATCAAAATAGCCACAAACACAGACTCAAGTTACTGCTTTCATATGCGAGAAAGAGGCCCTAAGAATTATGCAATAGAATGAACGAATGGAATACCAAGTCTCAACCAACACATTAAAAGAGGCTCAAATAATCACACCCATAGGATCTGATCTACTGTCCAGGATTTAAGAGAGAAGGCACAATCCAAACAACAACAAACCGGCCAACAGGAAACCGCCACATGGACTCACTTAAAGAGTTGTATTACGGAAACACATTTATCTTTCATACCTAAATAAAACATCACATAAAGAACACTTATTAATATTTTTAAAGTTTTACTTTCAATGTTTATCAATAGATTTTTTTTATCAGAAATTATTTCTCTTTTATATTGTTTCCAATGGAATCATCGGTTGGGAAATTTTGTCACTAAATTATTTAATTTATTTTTTAAAAAAATTTAAAAAATTTACCAACAGTTTATTAATGAAATTGCACCAACGAAAGTCTCCCGTTGGCAATTCTGTCGGTAATTTAATATATAATTTTTAAGAATAATAAAATAATAATTTGTTGCTAATTTGTTGTTAATCTTTTAGTATTAGCAACGGAAGATGTTCGTTGCCAAATTTTCGTCTCTATTGCCTCACTTTCTATTAGTGAAGGAGGTCTCAACATGAATACCCTATTTTGGTGGGATGTTCGCAATAAAAAGCCTACCACCTATGACGAATTAGTGGAGATGACGAGGGGCAAGATCACTAATGTTTACAAAAATGTATTTTTTTTTCATTCAGCTAGAGACCATATGTCGTGGGTGCGGGAGGAGTGAGGTGGGTGTTGAGCGGATGGGTAGGTGAGCTTGATTGGGGAATATGAAATTTTTCTAATTTATTTTTTGTGTGTTATTATATATTAAATTATGGGACTTTATCTACAATTTTCCTATTTTTGTTATTTTATTATTATATCTATTTAAAGATAATGACAGATTCATTATTTAATGATCAAAATTGAGGGAATAACGATTCCCGTATATAATTGAAAGGTCGGAGATGAATTATGTTGAAAAGAAATTGATGGTAGATTTGTTACATTTCGTAAAGGTTGAGGATGAAAATGTAAATTTTCCATTCACTTAATTGATATTTTAATTAATGTTGTAAAAAGTAAGAAACTTGTCAAATAATATTTAAATTTATAAAGTGTTTACAAATGGTTTAAATTATAAATATAGAAATGAGGGGTGGATATATGAGTAGTATTTGTGAGTATGTAGAAATGTGAGGATAAAAAATGCCTAGAATATGTATGAGTACATGAGCGAAACATAGGCTTAGTATTGTCAAGCAAACAACAGAGGGGGAATGTAAGTGTGAATTAGGTATCTTGACACAAATAATTCATCGTCTCCATGGATCATATGGAGTAAATGAACTAACTGCAACAACGTACACATGCATGGTACTCTCTCTCTCATTCAGCAAGCATGACTCGTGTGATTATAAATAGAAGGTTTCTCTAGTACTACTGAATCATCAGTAAAAAATAAATCTGAGGTGATGGAGGCTTGGAAAGGAGGAATGGGATTAATGGTTTTGTGGCTGGTGATGATGCTTGAAATGTCATTAATATTATTATTGGGTGTATCTGCATCTGCATCATCTGATCAGATTATGCCACAACATATACCACAGCCTGAAAGCTGCATTGAGCAATGCATGAGAGAATGCAAAAGCAGTGGCATAGGAGTGGCTGCCTGCATCAAATATTGTCCGGTGCATTGCCTTCCTGCCGAGACTAGTTCACGCAAAGCCCACTACTGTAATCTTGGATGCATGCTCGATCAATGTGCTAAGTTCACTGATGGTACGTTCACTATAATATCGTTCTTCTCCTCCCCTTTCTTGATTTCTCAAAATATATACTAAGTTGATGATTCCTTTTTGCATTTTGCAGATGAAGAGATGATGGGACGCTGTGTCTCCAATTGCCGTACTTTCCATTGCAATATCAAAGCCTAATAACTATATGGTATAATATAGCTTAGTTTCCTTATTCCTAATCAAGTGTATGGTTAGATGATGAACAAGTTCTGCATTAAATTAGCTTAACTTTTAGCAGAATAAATGTGTCCTTAATAAAACTCCTTTTACTAATTTGTGAGTTTAATTCTTCCTTTTCTGGGACAAATTAATTATAAATGAATTTTCAAAGGAAGTTGATGTGGAACATGATCACAGCATATCAAGTTATTTTAACATTTAAACAAAAAATAAGAATGTATTGTGAACAACTAATAAAATGATAAATAAAATATGATTATCATGAGAATACATGTACTGTGGATTCAAATAATCGTAATTTTAATCCAAATAAATACATATTCAAAGATTTGTATGTACTTTTCAACTGAATTCTAATATCCATTCTAAATAAGCAAGCTTTGGAGAAACATTAAAGTTAACAACGATATTAGGATTTCACTTTAACTTCAATTCTTGCAGTTAACAACATTTGGATGAATATGATAATCAATATTCTTAATTTGTTTAATAATCTCTGTCAAGTAAAATTGAACCAACTTTTACATATTATACTACTATATTTCTACACGAGATGCAAATATGCAAAAGAGCGTAAATATCTAGAATATTCAATTTTAGACCACACAAAGCAGAGGGATATATTTTTATTCTTATTAAACATTAAAATGAATACTATGAAGTGTTAAACTTATTTTCAACTTTTCGAAATCAAAATAAGTCACCAATTCATTCAATAGATAGCCAAACAATTAAAGACATGAAGGGTTGTCCCCTATCTCAGCCCTTGAATAAGACCTGACAAGTTGCTCCACCAATAATGATCTCTAGGAAATAAAAATAAAATCACATCTAAGTAAATAAAATAAAAAACAAAATTGCATTTAAATTTGAATAGGAAATACAAATTTTGTTAAGTCAACATGTTTAAGAGAGCTTCTAAATTTTGATGAAGCTCTAGACAATGCTTGTTTAATTTATCTTTTTCTATAGAGCTTGACAGAATTCATATCATATTACATTATAGAGGAATTTATACAAACACTATCTATTTTTGCTTATGTGAGATTTGTAAAAACTAAAACCTAGTTAATTAAAGAATGTCTTTATTATCCTTTTCAGAAAGGCCAGTAGTCAGACTATTGTACATAAAGTCACTTAAGCAACTCTGACTGCAGCGAGTGGACTGATTCTAAAGTTTTACGTGATTTAATCGAATGCGAAAGTAAATGTTTAAAAACACAAGATATAATGTGGTAAATCCCTAAGAGAAATATCCACGGCACCTATGTTATGGGTAAAATAATCCATTATCGAACAATATAAAATACAATAGTCCCGATTTATAATTTCACAAAATTAACAAAAACAATAAAAAAAAACATCAAAGAAAAGCTCAGTTTTTTCATCTTTTCAATACCGATTCGATCCGCGCTCTTGGATTTGGAATCGTTGTAGAAGTAGAATCAAACACTCCAAAAAGCTCAGTTTTTTCATCTTTTCAATACCGATTCGATCCGCGCTCTTGGATTTGGAATCGTTGTAGAAGTAGAATCAAACACTCCAATCTTGATTTTATTGCCACTTCACCATTGTATTTTATTGCAACCACCACTTGGATTAAGATTAACCGATCTTAACTCAAGCCAAGTAACTTGAAGTTTGAATAAGATTGTAACATTCACGCTCTAATAGGTTTTCCTCAATTATGGTGAAGATCATGGTTTTGCAATAAGATTATACAGCAATACACGTCATCAATTGAACTTGATGTGAGATGATAGAAAATGTAGCCGCAAGTTCACCTACTCTTCGAAGTTTTGCCCTACTTGTGCTAAGTTATTTCCAAGTTGCAAGATCATCTTACCTAAAATTAAACATCACAACACGGTAAGATTATATTTGAATCAAATCAGATATTATTTGATATGGTAATAAATAAGATTAAGGAAACTTTAATAATTAACCCAATCATTCCTTAAATAATTTTCCAATCAAATAATATCTAGGATGATAATGAATAAAATCTGTATTAGCTGCAATAAGAAACCATAGATTGCATCCTATTTTGAGCAATAAAACCTTAAAATTTGTAGCCACAGAAATTTGTTGAAAACTGTTGTGGTATGATCCAAATTCCATGTGATTTGGTGTATGGATGATTGGAGGAGTTTAAAGTATTTGAGTTTGTAGAGTTTTAAGTTATGAAGATCAAATTTAAATGATAATTAGGAATTTGACTTGAATAAGGACTCTGAGATGGCTAAAGGTATGTTTTGGAGCATTAAACCCGAGAGTCATGGCGCCGCATCTCCAAGAAAGAGAAACGGGATAGAAGTCCCGCGCCGACAGGGGCCACGACCAGTGCTGGGGCAATTTTTGTTGGGCACCGCGGCCCTCGGCTGCGTATTCAACAAGGATTTCTGGTTTTGTTCGGTTTTTTGGACTTCTACTCTATCTTGGACTCCAATAAGAGGTTCTATATATATTGCCACATTGTATCTCCATAATGTAACATTCATATATTATTCTTTACATCTTCAACAACATATTGAGAATTTAGATTTTAATTGAGATTATTGAAATCTTGATATTGTAAACACAAAACTATAGATTATAGTGGATTTTTCTCCTCTGCCCGTGGTTTTTACCCGAATTGGGTTTCCATATAAAAACTCTTGTGTTCTTGTTTTCTTCTTCATTACTTCATTATTGTCATTATCTTGTGATCCGTTTCATAACAAGTGGTATCAGAGAGCAAGGTTGATTGCTCCCCATAGCGACAATGAAGTATGACATTCCGTTGTTGGATAGAAATACGAGATTTACATTATGGCAAATAAAGATACGAGCGGTATTGGAGCAGATGGATTTGGAGGAAGCCTTGCTTGGCTTTGATAGGATGCCCACTACCTCGACGTTGGGATCAAAACTGGCGTTGGGATCGAAAAGCCCAATCTCGTATTCATCTACATCTCTCGAATCAGATTCTTCAAAATGTTCTTAAGGAGAAGAATGCCGCTGCATTGTGGTTAAAGTTGGAGCAACTTTACATGAAAAAGAGCTTAACCAACAAGCTACACTTGAAACAACGCTTGTATTCTCACCGAATGTCTAAAGGTACATCATTGGATGATTACTTAACTATGTTCAAAGAAATTGTGACTAATTTGAAAACATTAGAGGTTAAGTATGCGAGGAGGACTTGGCTTTGATGTTGTTGTGTTCGCTGCCACCATCATATATGACTTTTAGGGATACTTTCATATATAGTCGGGATACTCTCACCGTGGAAGAAGTCTATGATGCTGTATTGTTAAAGGAGAATATGAGGCATCTTGCTGGAGGATCTAAGAATTTTGCTGAAGGCTTGATTGTACGTGGGAGAAATCAAGAAAGAAATTTTGGCATAAATATGAGGGGTAGATCGAAGTCTTGACATGCTGAGAAGATATGTCACTACTGTAAGAAGAAGGAACATATTAGAGCTGATTATTTTGCCTTAAAAATTAGAAATAAAATTGTTGGTGCTACAGAGAAAAGGAAGCAACAAGATAATGCACCGGAGGTTGATGTTGTGGAAGATGAGCAAAGTGGCGGAAAGCTTCTTGTGATTTTTGATGGATATACTAAATCTAGTGATGAATAAGTTCTTGACTCAGCTTGCACTTTCCATATGTATCTTAACAATGACTGATTTTCTATATATGAAGGATTTTCAAGAGGTGTTGTGATTATGGAAAACAACACACCTTACAAAATCGTTGGAATTGGTACAGTTAGAATCAAAATGTTCAATGGGGTTGTTAGAACACTTATAGATGTAATAGATATTCCATAACTGAAGCGAAATTTCATAACTTTGAGTACACTTGACTCAAAGGGCTATAGATACATTGGTGAATGTAGAGTTTTGAAGGTGAGCATGAGTGCTCTTGTTGTCATAAAGGTGCATAAAATCTGTACACAAATGTACATTTTGCACGATTCCACAGTGGTTGGAGATGCAACAGTTTTTACTTCCTCTTTGACAGATGATAAAGCTACAAAACTTTGGCATATGAGGCTCGAGCATATGAGGAAAATGGGATGGTGGAGTTGAGTCAAAGGGGGCTTCTTGATGGGCAGAAGACCAGAAAAATAGAATTTTATGAGCATTGTATCTTTGGGAAGCAAAAGAGAGTCAGATTTACTAAAAGAAGGCACAACACAAAGGGAACATTTGAATATATACATTCAAATCTTTGAGGGCCAGCCAGGGTACCATCTAAAGGTGGCTTGATGATTTTTCCAGGGAAGTTTGAGTATTCTTCTTGAAGCAGAAGAGTGATGTGTGTTTGAGACCTTCAAAGAGTAGAAAATATTGGTAGAAAAGCAAACTGGAAAGCAAGTAAAATGTCTATGCACTGATAATGGGTTGGAGTTTTGTTCAGATGAATTCAATAGCTTCTGCAAGGCTGAAGGTATATTGAGACACTTGACAGTGCTTGGAACTTCTCAACAGAATGATATGGCAGAATGGATGAACACAACTTTGATGAAAAATGTTCATTGTATGCTTTCAAATTTTAGGTTGCGTAATTTTTTTTTTGGGTCGAAGCTACTACTACATCTTGTTTTTTGATTAATTGTTCACAATCAGTCGCCATTGATAAAAAGGCACCATAAGAGGTATGGTTTGGTAAACCTTTTTGCTATTTTGATTTGAAAATTTTTGAGTGTCCAGCTTATACTCATGTGGATAATGGGAAGTTGGAGCTAGGTCTATAAAGTGTATCTTTTTTGGGTATAAATCAGGTGTGAATGGATATAAGTTATGGTGTTCAGAGACTAGTAATGTGGTTGTTATTAGGAATGTGGTATTTGATGAACCTTCTATGGTTCATGGTTTATCTTTTGAAGATTCAGATAAAGATAAAGAGCGGAATTGTTCAACTCAGGTGGAGTTAGAAATTGGGTCAAAAGAACAGTCAGAGATTACAGAACAGTCTATTACAGATCACACTAGTTCAGGGTTGACGGACAATAATACCTTTACAAGCACCACAACATTCTATAGCTAAGGATAGACCTCATAGACAAATTAAACCTCCAGATAAGTATGGAGAAGTAGATTTGGTAGATTATGTATTAAGCGTGGCTAAAGACATTAATTCCACAGAGGAGCCTACTACATATTCTGAGGCAGTCAGTTGCAGTGATCTAGCAAATTGATGATTGCTATGCAGAAGGAGATGGAGTCTTTGAGCAAAAATAACACTTGGGACTTGGTGAAATTACCTAAAGGTAAAAGGGTAGTTCATTACAAATGGGTGTTCAAAAGAAAGGAAGGCACATCAAGGACTGAAGATACTAGATACAAAGCTAGATTGGTAGCAAAAGGCTACAGTCAGATTTCGAGTGTTGACTTTACAGATGTGTTCTCACCAGTTGTAAAGTACTGTTCTATTCAGGTTTTACTTGGAGTGGTGGCTAAAAATGACCTGGAGCTTGAGCAAATGGATGTCAAGACAGTATTCTTACATGGAGAACTTGATAAGAGCATTTACATGCAACAACCAGAAGGATTAATAGCTTCAGTGAAGGAAGATTATGTGTGCTTATTGAAGAAATTCTTGTATGGATTGAAGCAGTCACCGAGACAGTGGTATAAAAGGTTTGATTCATTCATGACTTCTCATGGTTTTCATAGATGTAATTATGATAGTTGTATTTACTTCAGAAAGGAAAGTGGTGGATCAATTACATACTTCTTGTTATATGTTGATGATATGCTCATAGCTGCCAAGGATAAAGCAAATGTTAGAAAATAACTACAACTCAGCAAAGAGTTTGAAATGAAGGATTTGGGTACAACAAAGAAGATTTTTGGAATGGAGATCTTAAGGGATAGAAAGGCTAACAGCTTGTATTTGCGTCAGAAGTGGTACATTGAGAAGGTGCTTGAAAGGTTCAATATGGTGAAAGTTAAGGTTGTCAGTACTCCCTGGCTGCCCACTTCAAACTATCATCTAACTTGTGTCTACAGTCAGATGAAGACATTGATTATATGTCTCGAGTTCCTTACTCCAGTGCAGTTGGTTTGCTCATGTATACTATGGTTTGCACAAGACCTGATTTGGGACATGTAGTTAGTGAGGTTAGCAAATACATGGCTAATACTGGCAAGGAACATTGGAAGCAGTGCAATGGATCTTCAAATACTTAAGGACCTCTTCAAATGCTTGTTTGCATTTTAGTATAAAATTTAGGTAGAGTCATTGGTTATGTGAATTCAGACTATGCATGGGATCTTGATAACATGAGATCATTTACAGGGTATGTATTTACCCTCGGTGGTTGTGCTATCAGTTGGAAAGCTACTTTGCAAAATACAATAGCTTTGTCTACAACAGAAGCAGAATACATAGCTATTCAGAGGCATATAAGGAGGCTATATGGTTGAGAGGATTGATTGGTGAAATTAGTGAAGACTTGCAAATGTCTACATTAGTATGTGATAGTCAGAGTGCGATTTTCTTGACTAAGGATCAAATGTTTCACGAGAGAACAAAGTACATTGATTTGAGGTATCATTTTGTACATGATGTGATTTCTCGTGGTGATATTGTAGTGAGCAAGGTTGATACCAATGATAATCCGCTGACATGATGTCAAAACCACTTTCCATTTTTAAGTTTGAGCATTGCTTGAACTTAGTTGGTGTTTATCATTGATTTAGTATATTGGGGCTTGTTTGGAAGAGGAGAAATAGTGTTTGCTTGAAGATGTGTTTTAATTCTTTGTGATGGAATTTGGCTCAAGGTGAAGAATTGTTGTGGTATGATCCGAATTCCATGTGATTTGGTGTTTGGATGATTAGAGGAAGTTTAAAGTATTTAGGTTTGTAGAGTTCTAAGTTATCAAGATCAGATTTCAATGATAATTAGGAATTTAACTTAAAGAATGACTCTTGGATAGCTAAAGGCATATTTTGGAGCATTAAACCCGAGATACGGGCACCACGGCACTAAGGAGTGGTGCCGCAGTGTCAAGAAAGAGAAACATGACAGAAGTCTTGGAGCCGCGGCATCGATGGGGGCCACGACCTCTGCTGGGGGTCAATTTCTGTTGGGCGCCCGGCAGCATATCCAACAAGGATTCTGGTTTTGTTCGATTTTTTGGACTTCTACTCCATCTTGGACTCCAATAAGAGGTTCTATATATATTGCCACATTTTATCTCTATAATGTTATATTCATATATTATTCTTTACATCTTCAACAACATATTGTGAGGTTGAGAGTTTAGATTTCAATTGAGATTATTGAAATCTTGATAATGTAAACATAAAACTATTAATTATAGTGGATTGTTCTCCACATAAATTCTTTTGTTCTTATTTTCTTCTTTATTATTTCATTATTATCATTATTTTGCGATCCATTTCATAACAAAAACTATACCATCCAATCATTTAGAATTGACTACCTTCTTGGACCACATCATGTTATTCACGTTTTTGGCACGTGTTCTTTACATTTTAAAACCATTTAATATTTAGTAAGCCAACAAAAATAGTATGCCAGACAATCTTTCCCTTTCGCTTAGCTTAATTTCAAAAACCACTTTTGTACTTTTAATGCCAGTTCAGTGAGTATGTGTTGAGTTCACATAAACTACTTTCCCTTAGTTCTTTTATATATATACAAAACTCTCCCCAAATCATGAATCAAATAGATTGTATGTAGGCCATAAAACAACAACTTAAAAACCTTCAGACATGCATAATAAGACTCTTAAAAACTCTACTCTCTAATTTTTTGAAAACGAAAATCCCACTATTAAGATGGAGGAGAAAACAAACCAACAAATACACAAGTATATCAATCATACAGTCATCATCCAAATGTAGTGTACCCTATATAGTTAGTATTAAGTCATACATCACCATCAAAATGTTAGATCACATGCTAGGAGTTAGAAAGGCAAAACCATCTTATCTCAGCTTTTAGGGTTTTTTACACCAGGTGATTTTAGATCACCACCACGCTTGTGGGATGCAACAGGTCCTATATCATGATTTTGACTTCTTAAATTCATTACGATTAGGTATACTAAACAAGTATAACTAACTTAACCCCTTGATTGTGAACATGAAAATTCATATAGAATTTACCTTTGAAGATTAATGACAAAAGGTTGGTTTACAATCTATGCTGAAGGAGGTAAGTTAGTACACTGTACTTCTAGTATTTGCTGATTAGGGGTAGCAGTTCTTGCGTCAGCTTATCATGAAATATACATTCGGACACATACTTAGCAAAGCCTGGAATGCTATTCTCTTAAGCCTATAAGGATTTTAATTAAATATGTGGGCATATATGTGAAATATTGTGTATTAAATAAAAGGCTATCGATTTTGTTTAAACCCGTTTAAAGTGATCTAATAAGGTTTCAGTATTTTGGACTTTGAAGCATCTAATTAAAGTGTAGGATTTTATGTGTAGAGACCAAGCCCATTCCTAATTTCATGATGGGCCGAATTAGGTTAACGGGCCGTTAGTATATATATACGATTATGGTCCTCGGATCACAAGTAATTGTTCATTCTGTTCTAACTCCTATAATCAGAGAGAAATAAAGAACTACGTGTTGATCTAGAAGACTAAAACCGTAAAACTGAATTGCCCATGTCTGATTCAGGTACGCTTCTGCTTTGGTTCATGAATTCTTGATGGTCTAACATGGAAGGATCATTATGACGGTAACAAGTTTTCCCAACAAGTGGTATTAGAGCCTATTTACGTTGAATCATTGAAAATCAAAATTTTAATTTGGTTATCGTATAATTTTATTGTTTTCAAATTTAGCGATTCCGGTATTAGTTTTGTTAAATTTGAAAATTATTCGGTCGATTTTCTAAATTTCAGTTTTATTTTTTAAAAAGATTTTTTTAGGTAGTCAACGGCACCGGCGGTGGTAGCATAATGGCAAACTACGATAGGCGAATGTCCGGTAGCGATGAATGCGCCGCTGCGTGTTATAGTGGCACCACTTGCAGCGCTCACTCGGCAATGGCGAGCGCTACTTTAGCTTTTGGGGCAGCGCATCAACCCCTTCAGTTTTTTTAGGTTTTTTCAGTTTAGAGTGTTTTTTGGGGGCGGGGGCTTGTGGTAGAAAATATGTTATATAAGGGCCTTGTTTTAAATTAAATATTAGGGTTAGGGTTGCAATTTTAAAGTGAGTTTTTTTAATGTTTTAGCCCCTTAAGTTTAAACATTAATTATTCAACTCCTTAAGGTTAAAATTCATCCATATAGGGCTTTTAAAGTTCTGAGTTTAATAATTCAATCCTCAAAGTTTGAAAATTAATTAATTTGAGCTATTAAAGTTCTAAACTTTGTAATCCCTAAAAGTTTTTAATTTGTTTAAATTGACCCCTAAAGTTTTGAATAATTAAATTTTGGACCTTTCAAGTTTCGAATAATTAATTATTGACTCCTCAAGTTTCGGATAATTAATTATTGTCTTCCTAAAGTTCTAGATAATTAATTTTTGATCCACAAAATTCTAAAGTATTAACCCTTAGGCCCTTATAGGTTCAAAATAAATCAAATATGCAAATTCGGTGATATTCTTTTTGAAATTTTGGTACAAGTGACTCTTTTGAGAGGTATAATATTCGAAAGTAAATTAATTGAATCAACATGTTGCCAAAGCAACATCTCTTGTCGAAATTAATTAACTTAGAATATTAAAAAGTGTTTGTGTGTGTTAATTCATGCAAATATTTGAGCGGCCCAAAGGAAAGTCAATATTTGGCTTAATTGTACATACACATGTGGTGATAAACATGTGACGATTATTTGGTTTAACGTGTGATCAATAAATCGGTCCAAAGAAATGTTTATTGATTGACATGTTTCTTATTGTCAGTGTTTGATCACTACATGAGAATACCACTTACAAGTCAATATTTCCGCCTAAAGACTAAATATTGATGTTGTGCTAGGTATCTTGTGATGGGCCCTACCATTATTTGAAATTATTAGTTGCATATTATGAATTGTGAGCTCTACAAATTAATTGTTCTCTAATTCAGTTTCAGGGTCTACCGCCTATATCTTTGCTAGCATCTATTCAATTCCAATGCTTAATGGCACGAACTTTAAGGCATGTCAAGAGAACGCAATGATTGTTCTCGAAATCATGGATCTAGACCTAGCTTTACGTGACGATCAACCTGCTGCACTTACTGATAAGAGTATCCCTGATGACAAGAGAGAGATGAAAAAGTGGGAACAATCGAACCACATAACCTCGATGGTCATAAATCGTGCTATTCCAGAAGCAATTCGGGGCATTATGTCCGATAAGGTGACTACGGCTAAGGGTTTCTTTCAGGACCTTGAGAAGAGGCTTGCCAGAATGAAAAAGGTTGAAACTAGTACACTTTTGGTAAACCTTATCTCAATGAGGTACAAAGGGAATGGAAACATATGGGAGTACATTATGCAAATGTCTCACATTGCTTCAAAACTAAAGGCATTCAAGTTGAATTTATTCAAAAAGACTCATGGTCCCTTAACGAGCTAATCCCACATTGTGTCCAAGAAGAGGAAAGATTAAAGCATGACAAGAAAGAAAGTGCTCATTTAGCCACCACTTTAGTCTTAATCTACTTTTACTAACTCCTATTTGATAAAAGACAAATAAAGAATGATAATGTTTGTGAATAGTTTTTCTTACTTGTGAACTAATGGAAAGTAATAAAGAAATTGAAAACGCTGATTTAATAAAGATTCGAATGAGTAATGAATATTAGGGCAAAACAAGTTCATCTAATGATCACCTTAATTCCTAATTCAAGATTCTAACCTAATGTAGTGTTAGGTCGAATTCTTCTATGCTATTCAATTTACCCATCTCGAGTTCTCATTGAGCCTATTTAACTAATTCAATTTCATATCTCTATGCAAATTATCCTTAGTTAAACGAATTATGGTCCTAATAATTTCTATAACAATCGCAATAATTAGTATAGGTATCTTTACACGTTATACTACTTTACCAGGTTTTATTATACGGTCTAAATCTCAAACTCACCTCTTGATCCGTAAGAGACTCACAAAATCATCAAATTATTGATCAGGTAATTTAATGCATTAAACTCGTAATAAAACCAACATATGAAAGAATCAACCACATAAATCTTGGATTAAAGAATTAAAGGTCTCAAAAGACTACATTGTCTGCCCTAATTTAGAGTTTAGTTACACTTAATATAAAAAGAAAAACAAATAAATAAGTTTGAATACATCACCAGATTATTGGAATAAAGATATGGAAAATAATAAACTCTTGCACCAAGGTCTTCTTCCGTTTTCAATCTTTGATTTGATATTGAATCTCGCGATGAATTTCTTCTCTTGATTTTGCTCTTCGATCTCTCGTTGCATCTCTTTTTTTTAATGTGTGGGACTCCTTTATTAGCGCCTCATTAGGTCTATTTATACTTCCCTAAATGTTCTTGGCTAATTTGGAGTCTTTTTCTGGGTTTCTCACGACCCAAATAGCAAAAAATCTAAGTTGTGCAGCGCAGCACCTAAGGGCTATGGTGGCAGCACCGAGGCGCTGAGTTACTGTTCACTATACATCTACTTTAGTATTTCTGTCATAACTTTTTATCTCGATATCCGATTAGGGTGATTCAAAATGCGTTAGAAAGTGAACTCAAAGGGTTACAACTTTACTCTAAATAGATCTTTTCTAATTTGAATGTTTGTTGGGCCAAAATGGGTCTCAATCTCCAACTAAAAATTTAGAATCCTTGCGCAGTTGAAAATTGATTTGTTTTCACTCCTTTTGATCTTTAGATGTGTCCGTCTGACCCCTAGTATTCTTGAATCTTCATTGTGAGAGTCGATTAGACTTTTGAGTATTTACACTTTAGCCCCCAACTTTGCATCTCGCCATTTTTTCCTTCTTTTTGTCAATTTCACTTTCGTTAATTGAGCTTCACCTAATAACACATTGTATAATAAATTAGGCTATAATTCCATTAAAAGAATTATGAAATATCAATATTTTGGAGCCCGATTAAGTGTATAAAATACACTTATCCAACACCCCAAAGTTAAGCATTTGTTTGTCCTTAAACAAAACTATAACCTAACTTAACAAACACACAAACATGTTATGTTAATTACCTAATTTGTGGCCAGTCAATCAAGTAAAGCAACAAGATTTAGCTAGTTATCCTGGCTTTTTATTTCGAGATTGAAATCATAATAACAAATTTATGCACAGCTTCAAAATCGTAATATAAAAATTAAAATCCACTTTTCAATTCCTGATCAAATATGTTCTTTCATTACTCGTAAGATTCACACACCCCTAAACTTATTCTTTTCACTCTTTTTTAGTGTGTGAAATAAGGCTATAATTTTTTACTATCCTCACCTTTCTAGTTTGGAAAAATTTCACCAATTGCAGCATTTCAATAAACAATTATTCTCCATTAAGTTTGATTGCTTCAATCTCTAGTACTTAACTAGGCTAACAATCTCTTATCAAAAGTCAAATTTTCTTAAACAGATATTTGGGACTTAACCAAGGTATTTGATGCATCTTCTATTTCATGTACTTGATTTTTCTATTTTTTGATAATGGTTCTCTTCATTTGAAGTGTTGTCTCTCTTAAGTTTTCTAAATGATCCATGTACCAAGCTTTCGGTTGATAACTCTCAAGTTAGATGGTCATAGGGCACCAGGTTTTAAAGACCTTCACAGGCTTAATTGCTCGAGTCATAAAGGCTACGAAGAGGATTTTTCTAATAAAGTATTTTTATATGCGTCGATTAGTACAATGTCCCTCATTTAACACCAATTCAAGTAAAACGATCTTTTAATTTCACACATGGAATCCCTATTCATCCTATTGACTTTAGACAATCCACATAAGATTTTTTAATTTCACGCATGGAATCCCTATTTATCTCAACATCTTCCTACAATAGTGAAATCCCTCCAAACTATTCTAAATTTGGTCCAAGGTTGTAAAATTTAGTGGTTTTGGGTTTAACATCTATGGTCCACTATTTCAACCTATTCAATTATGAAATCAACTCATTCTTACACAATGCTTAACTTAATTCACGTGCTCAATATATATCAAATTTCACATGGAAAAGAAAAAAACTAATCTAAACATGCAACTTATTCACCATTCATAGATCAATTCATGATTCAATATATTCGTCATTGCCAATCAGGCTAACTAACTCACACAAGCATATAAAAAGAACATTTTTTTATTTTTAGTTTTTTACTAATGCAATAAAAGTAAACAAAAACACATAAAAAATAATAATGAAAACTCAAGTTTTCTACCCCCAAACTTAAAATAGATATTATCCTCAATATCTTTAATCATAATTAGCATATAAAAGGGTGTGGAAGAAAGTGAAGAAAATGCTCTCCTGATATGACTTGTAATTCAATGGCTAGCTTTCCTATTGCTCCAGTTGGCTCCTTGGTTAATATTGGTTTAAATGCTCCTGGATGTTGTGTTCCTGAAAAATCAAATAAGGCATTAAGATCAAATAATTGGAACAGTGTTACTTAGCTCTTACATCTAATAAACCAATGAACATATAAAAGATCTAAGGGGAAACAAGGTATATATAATGAATCACAAATAACTTAAAATAAAATAAACTCTCCTAAAACTAAAAAAAAAAAAAAAAAAAAAAAAAGAAGAAAGTTTGGGTTGCTTCCCAAGAAGCGCTTTTTTTATAGTCTTTAGTTTGACTTTTTGCACAAGTGTGTCATGGCCTTTTGAATATTACTTTGGAGGCCCTACTTAACTTGCTTAATTTGACTTTGTTCTATATTAAAATCTTCCTCCAAATTTTAGCATTGCTCTTCTCCATGTAGTATGACTTTTCCTCATCACTCGTTTTGAATTCAACAATATATACCTCACTCTCTTCATAAGGTTTAATCACAAAATCCACTTTTGAGCAAACGATGAAGTCGAGAATTTCCTCTTCTTTGAATGTTACAAGTTCTTTTTCACCCGTTGTGATTAATTTCTCGATTTTTTCAGGCTCCTCTTCTTTAATTGAAGTTTTCTCAAGTTCAACATCCATGTTTAAAACTTTTGGCAAATAAACAATGACATCTTCATGGAAAATCCCCTCATTTTGTTGTATTTGCTGGAATTCTCTTAATTGATGTCCATTAATAATCCATGAAAGAAATAATTCTACAGGCAAATAACCCATATCAAGTTTGTGTTAGAGAAATAATGCAATAGGTAAGTTTCTCATGACAGTTTCATCAATTTTACATTCAGCTTTTAGATCTTGTAGTCTCTGTCCTATAATGAAATCTCCCATAAGCACATCTCCCTCAGCAATTCCTTGAGCTGCCAATTGTTGTTGCCTTATGATGAAGTCACATATAAGCATATTGTCGAAATCAATCCCGACCATCTATTGTCCTGTTATTTTTGTTCTTTTATATATCCTAAAAAATAGAAAGAAAATAAATAAATCAAATAACAGTTAAAAAATATAATAAATTTAGACTAAAAGTAAATAGTCCCCGGCAGCGGTGCCAAAAACTTATTGCGTTTCTTACATCGCTAGTGTACATATCGTAACAAGTAATTTAGTGGACCTTTGAGTTTGGATTATCGTTCCCATGAGGACTATACTTTAGTCTTAATCCACTATTCCTAACTCCTATTTGATAAAAGGCAAATAAAGAATGATAATGTTTGTGAAAAGTTTTTTTTGCTTGTGAACTAATGGAAAGTAATAAAGAAATTGCAAACATTGATTTAATAAAGATTCGAATGAGTAGTGAATATTAGGGCAAAACAAGTTGATCTAATGACCACCTTAATTCCTAATTCAAGATTCTAACTTGTAGTGTTTGGTCGAATTCTTCTATGGTATTCAATTTCTCCATCTCGAGTTCTCATTGAGCCTATTTAACTAATTCAATTTCATATCTCTATGCAAATTACCCTTAGTTAAATGAATTATGGTTCAAAGAATTTCTATAATGACCTCAATAATTAGTATAGGTATCTCTACACGTTATACTACTTGATTACGCCCAAAAAATAACGCGGTAGTTGTAGTGCAGCTTTGGGGGTGTCATATCCAAATGGAGATGGAAAAATACTCAAAGGATTCCAAAAAGGGATGAGTTATCATCTTAAATTTGTACTAAATTCAATGTTGAAGTAGCAAAGTTAAATTCAATGATTTGAGGCAGGGAAGCGTCGGAATTCCCTAAATCGGATCGGATCAATCTCATCAATTATTCTAGTTTCATAACACAATTAGAGACTTTCATCATGTCACTCTAATCGGAAGATATATCGTTTAAACCCAGTCTAATTCTAACGTGATTCTAATGGTCAATCTTTTTATTGCAAAGTTCACACTTGGTTTATCGAAATCAGATTCAAAATCGACTATATACTAAAGCATAAAGCAGTAGAGAATCGACCAATAAATTTAAACAATTTAGATTCAAACCTAGGTAATTATTTCAATCAATCCATAGAGAGAGCATGACTAATTATATGATCGATATAATAAATATTAAGCCAATCTCAAAATTATTTCAAGATGAGAAGAATAAACCATTAAATCAATTTAATCTCAATTGTAACTCTAGAATCTAGTTTCCATATGACACAATTACACATACTTGTATTGGAATAAGATTAGAAGAGCAACTTTATACATCTAGCATAAAGTAGTAAACAATTCATTAATAACATTCATGAGAGTATAATTCAACAAATATTTCAATTCGTTGATAGAAAAAGCGTGACTAAATCTATGATTAATTTAATAAAAGTAAAATCAATCTCATTACAAATTCATGGAAAGAAATTATAAATTCTAGAGTTATTCAACAAGAAAATACCAAAATACGTGAATAATAGATGTGAAATCACCAATTCCGAAAGAGTTCCTAGCTTTACGAAGGTTTTAGTTCTTTATGGGTTTCTTGAGCCAAACTTGAGAGAAAATCGATAGGAGATGAATTGTTGGCGTTTTGGAACGTTTTAGGGCATAAATATGGTGGAAAATTAGGTTTCCATACTTGTTTCAACCAAACAAGGAAACATGGAACATTTCACGTTTTGGCTTGAGGCACGCGCCTAGTGTAATCTAGGGCTTGCACCTTAAGGAGTTCGGAAGCCTCAGTCGAGGCATTCTTGGTGTGAGGCGCGCGCTTCTCCTGCAGGCGAGGGCACGTGCCTTGCAGTGTGTTTAGGTCATAACTTTCTCTCTTGATGTCCGTTTGAATTGATTCAAGTTGTGTAGGAAAGTTAACTCCAAGGGATACAACTTTGGTTCAGAGACCATCTTCAAATTCTATCGTTTCCTATGTCAAAAACTGGTCTCAATATGAGGCTAAAAACCGGTGTGAAAATTTTCAGCTTCATAGCTGATTTGTCATCATGTTTTGGCTATATTTCATCAATTTGACTCATTTCTCCATCCAATTGACCTCTAATGCTTTCGAATCTTTATCATAAGGTTGGAAACAAGTTTAGAGTTTTTGCTCTTCAATCCCTGAACTTTCACTTTCTTCCAATTTGATCCTTTTTCACTTGTTTTTTCCATTTTCCATCGTTTTCACCTATTTGCAATCTAACCCAAGTTATAGAAGTACTTAGTGCATTTAGTCATCAAATAATCATAGAAATGCAAATATTAATGGGTGAAAGATGTAATAAATGTGCTATTATCACACCCCAACTTGCTTATTGCTAGTCCCTACCAATTTAATGCAGAGCAAGATAAATGAATGACTGGTCTATGTCACAAGTGAAATTGTTAAGTTCTAATTTAACCACATTCCATACCCTCTTCAAACTTAATATTACATGAAATTAACAATTCACGATTATCAAGACGTCAAAGACTCATGCTAAATGTGTGAGTGTGTGTCAAGCTATGGCCATCTTACCGCCAACCCTAACACATGCAACATCAAGTATATCTCATGCTAAAGGTTCAGCTCCATAACTTACGAGTGTCAAAGTGTTTAGTGTGAGGTTTCTCTCTATGGAGCTGAGAAAGGAGAACACTCAAAATTGGAGGCTTAATTATTTATGAACAAGCAACAAGCAAACATTAATATCATGATAGGCATACCGTCAAAAGAGAAATCTTCTATTCATTCAACAATCCTACTTGGGATCAAAACAGTCAATGCAAAATGTTGTAATGAAGTTCAAGTTGGGCTATACGAAAGAGGGATATTAGGGTTCAAAACTTCCAAGTACATAGCTAAGTATCTTATCACGCATTTCAATTCATCACACCTTTCATTCAACATATTCCTCAACATTTCAAACCCCAAAATCAAACATACATATATATATATATATATATATATATATATATATATATATATATATATATATATGTTTTTTTTCTCTTTTTTTTCGATATATTTCTTTTTTCTTTTTTTTGTTGGCCACCTTACTTGAGCACATATCAACTCTTGTCATTTTCCTTACTTCAATTATTCACAAATATACATAAATACCTACTACACACTTGGAAGTAAAAAGGTGGAAAAATATGCTTAAAGGTTGTACTGAAATGTGGAGAAGTATGTATAATATAGGTGCATGAAGAAAATGCTATATATGTGTATGACTCAAAGTGGCTACTAAGGGTATTGAAAAGAAAGGTTGAAGGCTCAAATATCGGTCCTAAATTGACTTTCATCATTTCTCAAGTAATCCACCATCTTACAACAAACCATATAGTGTTATTCTTAGAAGAGTTTCCAATTCACAAGACCAATGAGCGCTTATTGCCATTTTTTGTATATAGTGGCTTTCAATTCTTTCATAAGGAAAATTTCAGCAAGAGACTCATCTAGATACATGTATTAAACCACCATCTTACCACAAGCTTGTGTGCATGAAAAATTTAGCAAGTGTCATGACATCTAGATTTTCACAAGCAAAATTAACTCCTAGTAGTGTGTGTTGTCATTCAACAGCATAAACATGCAGGAAATTAGAGACTCAAAGACATTTTCTTGTTTTTCACATTCACATGCAATTCAACAAAATTCAATAGATCCTCCTCCCAACTAAAATTTAGCATTGTCCTCAATGCATAAACATGAAAGCCAAATGAAGAGATATCACAAAAATGATGCAGTGAATCAACATAAACTTAAATGATAGGAAGCCTGAAAGCACTTAATGGACTAGTAATGCAAAGAAAATGACAAAAATTAACTAAAATATAAATGTAAAAGTAAATAGCAAAAGAAATGAATGAACTCTCGTTGGGTTACCTCCCAAGCAGCGTCTTTGTTTATTTTCGTTGGCTCAACCTAAACTTTCCACATTCACCCCGCATCTAGCTAGCGTGGTTTCAATTTTCTTTGTAGTACAAGAAGCTCCTTGGATATACTCACCAGTGATGTTCATCCACCTTCCTCAAATACATGCGAGATGTGACTAGAGGGAAGCTTAAAGTCAGGAGTGGGGGCTGGCAACACAAAAGGTAAAGTCCTGTCTTTAGAAACTTGTAATGTAAAATAAGAACTATTACCTAAATCTTGATCCTCCATCTCAAGATGTTTATTGATGGCGACGTCCAATCCATTTGGTTCTAGAATTTCATATGCTGGTCCAAGAAATATATTATCAGCTACCTCCTAAGTGAGTGAATCAATCATGTGGGTTTGATGACACTCTTCATCCTCCTCTAACTGCTTAGTAATATGGACAATGTTGACTTCTAGAGTCATATTCCCAAATGATGGTTTCATAAGACCATTCCTACAATTAATCAAAGCATTCGCTATAGCAAGGAAAGGTCTACCAAGAATAATAGGAATTTTAGAATCAACAGTAACATCAGCTTTTACATCCAAAACCAAGAAATCTACGGGGTAGTAAAATTTATCGATTCGAACCAAGACATCCTCAACTACTCCCCTAGGTCTAATAGTAGATCTATCAGTTAATTGCAGAGCTACAGATGTAGGCTTCATCTCACCCAAACCTAACAACAAGTAAATAGCATAAGACATGAGATTGACACTAGCCCCTAAATCAAGAAGGGCTTGTCCAAACTCATGGTTCTCGATAACACAAGACACAGTAGGACAACCAGAGTCCTTATACTTTGGTGGGATCCTTTGCACAATCACAGCACTCGCTTACTCAGTCAAGAAAGTTATTTTCTTGACATGATGTTTCCTTTTCACAGTACACAAGTCCTTAAGGACTTTAGCATAGGTAGGAACCTGAGAAATCACATACAAGAGAGGCAAATTGATTTTTACTTGCTTTAGATGTTCTAAAATCTCACTATGAAAGCCAGCAGATTTCGAGGTAGACTTAAGAGCTTGAGGAAAGGGCACTCTGATTGGATTCTTTACTACTTCCTCACTAGGGTTATTCTCATTTGACTCACTCGACTCAATCTCATTTTCCTTAGGTTTGAGAGTTGGTTCTAAGACCTTTCCTAAACGAATGGTTATGGCATTAACTTCTCTAAGATTATTTTCATTTGTACCCGAGGTCTGTCCCATGTGTTGCCCTTTAGGATTTGGTAGAGCTTAAGCCAAAAAATTTCCACATTCCACTACTGCTAAGGCACTAGTTAGTTCGGAGATATGATTTTTTATTTCCTTGTTTTCCTCAATAATTTGGGTAATCATAGTCTCAAATTTTTGGTTTGTTTTACTTTGTGCCTCCATAAAAGCATGTAAGGTATCTTCTAAGGAATTCCTAGATGATGTGGGTTGGTATGGAGGTATATTCAAAACTCTAGGTGGCTATGTAGGTTGCTAGTTTTCAGATTTCCAGCTGAAGTTGGGATGATTTCGATACCCCTTATTATAGGTATCAGAAAATGGAGCATAAGGCTTGTTATATGTGCCTAAGGCATTTCAGTGTTCCTCATAAACCCCTCATCTTAGCTAAAGCAAAACACTTATGCACTGGATGATCAATTCCACCACACACACAACACGGTCCAGACAATTCAACACGGGCAACGGCAGGTGTAGGCTTTGAGTTCTTAGTACGTAGGGTTTAATTTCTTTAGTTAGGGCTTCTACTTTTGCTCTAAGGCCATCCTCCTCCCTAAGATGATAAACGCCTGCACTAGAAATATTTACTACGGGTCGTGACCTATTAGTGTTATCAGTGGCATTGGGGCCAGTCCAATTGTGTGCTTTTTCAGCTAGGTCTTCTAAGTACTTTATGGTCTCATCAGGATCTTTTTGCAAGAACTCACCATTACACATCACCTCAATAAATTGACCTTCCATGGGTGTTAATCCTTCATGAATATAACTCACCATATGCCAACTCTCATAACCATGATGGGGGCATAGAGCTTGCAACTTTTTGTATCTCTCCCATGCTTGGTATAAGGTTTCACTGTCTTTTTGAGTGAATGAAAAAATCTGTTTCTTCAAAGCACTAGTTTTATGATGGGGAAAATATTTACTGAAGAAAGCTTGAGTCATTTCATCCCATGTTCCAATCGAACGTGGTCTCAGTGAATACATCCAGCTTTTTGCTATATCTTTAAGTGAAAATGGAAAAAATTTAAGTTTGAATGCATCCGTTGTACCATGTTGATTGTGGAAGGTTGTGATCACCTTCTCAAATTCCCTAATATGCACGTATAGATTTTCATTTTCAAGTCCATGAAAAGTGGGAAGAAGTTGAATAATTCCTAGTTTAAGGTTCCCTATGTGGCGTATTAGGTGGAAAAATAATGCATGATGGTATGGATGCGCATGTGGAATGAAGATAATCATGTAAAGTCCAAAAATGTGCATCATGCTCACTATCAGACATGGTGCTGTGTGCTGAAGTATCAGTTTTAACAGATGCAGAATCAAAAGCAGGCTTAAAAAGATATTCGAACTCTATATCAAGTCTGTCGACAGATCTTTCTCGCTCTCCTCAATACCTGCTCATGAAACACAAATAAAAAGAAAATAAAGTGAAAATAAGAAATAATAAAGAAAGTAATAAATTGAAATAAAGGAGTTAGGAAATGAACAAATTCACACTTTCAAAAGTGAATCTCATAATTTCTTGTACCGCCTTCCCGACAACGGCGTCAAAATTTGATTACGTCCAAAGAATAACGCGGTAGTTATAATGTAGCTTTGGGGTGTCATATCTATAGGGAGATGGAAAAATGCTCAAAGGGTTCCAAAAAGGGATAAGTTATCGTCTTAAATTTGTAATAAATTCAATGTTGAAGTAGCAAAGTTAAAATCAATGATTTGAGGCAGTGAAGCATCGGAATTCCCTCAATCGGATCCGATCAATAACATCAATTATTTCAGTTTTATAACACAATTAGAGGCTTTCATCCCGTCACTCTAATCAGAAGATATATCGTTTAAACCCAATCTAATTCTAACGTGATCCTAATGGTCAATCTTCCTATTGCAAAATTCACACTTGGTTTATCGAAATCAGATTCAAAATCGACTATATACTAAAGCATAAAGCAATAGAGAATCACACCAATAAACTTAAACAATTGAGATTAAAACCTAGGCAATTATTTCAATCAATCCATAGAGAGAGCATGACTAATTCTATGCCAATATAATAAATATTAAGCTAATCTCAAAATTAATTCAAGATGAGAAGAATGAACCATTAAATCAATTTAATTTCAATTGTAACTCAAGAATCTAGTTTCCATATAACACAATTATGCATACTTGTATTGTAATAAGATTAGAAGAGTGGCTTTATACATCTAGCATAAAGTAGTAAACGATCCAACAAATATTTCAATTCATCAATAGAAAAAGCGTGACTGATTCTATAATTTATTTAAAATTCATGGAAATAAATTAAAATACTAGAGTTGTTCAACAAGAAAATACCAAAATACGTGAATAATAGATGTAAAATACCAATTTCAAAAGAGTCCCTTCCTAACTTTACCAAGGTTTTAGTTCTTTATGGGTTTCTTGAGCCAAACTTGAGAGAAAACTGATAGGAGATGAATTGTCGACGTTCTGGAACGTTTTAGGGCTTAAATATGGTGGAAAATTAGGTTTCCATACGTGTTTCAATCAAACAAGGAAACATGGAAGATTTCACATTTTGGCTTGAGGCACGCACCTAGTGTAATCTAGGGTGCATGCCTTAAGGAGTTCGGAAGCCTCAATCGAGGCATTCTTGGTGTGAGGCCCGCACCTCTCCTGCAGGCGAGGGTGCTCGCCTTGCAACGTGTTTAGGATATAACTTTCTCTTCCGATGTTTGATTAAGCTGATTCAAGTTGGGTTCGAAAACTAACTCAAAGGGATACAACTTTTATTCAGAGACCATCTTCAAATTCAATCGTTTTCCATGTCAAAAATCGGTCTCGATATGAGGCTGAAAACCGGTATAAAACTTTTCAGCTTGAAAGCTGATTTGTGATCATGTTTTAGCTATATTTCATCCCTTTGACTCATTTCTCCGTCCAATTGACCTCTAACACTATCCAATCTTCATCGCAAGGTTGGAAACAAGTTTAGAGTATTTGCTCTTCAATCCTTGAACTTTCACTTTCTTCCGATTTGGTCCTTTTTCACTTGTTTCTTTCATTTTCCATCGTCTTCACCCATTTGCAACATAAACCAAGATATAGAAGTACTTAGTGCATTTAGTCATCAAATAATCATAGAAATGCAAATATTAATGTGTGAAAGATGTAATAAATGTGCTATTATCACTACTTTACCGAGTTTTATTATACGGTTTAAATCTCAAACTCATCTCTCAATTCGTAAAAGACTCACAAAATCATCAAATTATTGATTAAGTAATTTAATGCATTAAACTCATAATAAAACCAACACATGAAAGAATAAACCACATAAATCTTGGATTAAAGAATTAAAGGTCTCAAAAGACTACATTGTCCGCCCTAATTTAGAGTTTAGTTACACTTAATGTAAAAAGAAAAACAAATAAATAAACTTGAATACATCACCAGATTATTAGAATAAAGATATGGAAAAGAATAAACTCTTGCACCAAGGTCTTCTTCCGCTTCCAATCTTTTCTTTGATCTTGAATTTCGCGATAAATTTCTTCTCTTGATTTTGCTCCTTCGGTCTATTTATACTTCCCTACACGTTCTTGGCCAATTTGGAGTCTTTTCGTGGCCTAAATAGCAAAAAACCTAAGTTGTGCGGAGCAACAATGTACTCAGCTTCTACGATAGACAAGGAAATGGGGTTTTGTTTCTCACTAAGCCAAGATATCAAGTTATTACTCATGTAGAACAGCCTCTAGACAGTCTTTATGTCATCTATGTTTCTGACCTAATATGCATTTGTATATCTTCCAAAGTGAGAATTAGTCTTTAGTGTACCATAAACCAAAATTAAGGATGCTATTAACACATCTAATGACTAGTTTCATAGCAGCTATGTGTGACTCCTTTGTTTTAGCCTGATATCGAGCACATAATCTAATGTTGAAGCTATGTTAGGATGGCTTACAATCAGATACTACAAGTAACTATCATGTTCCTAGATAGGCTGAGGTCGATGTTCTTTCCCTGGAAATCTTGACTACCTTGGTGTTTGCAAGACAAATTTCTTCACTAGGTTTTTTTAGTACCTGGCCTAAGAAATAAAGATCCCTGCATCATCATGTTTAACTTGCAAACCCAAAAAATAATTTAGTTCGCCAATCGTACTTATCTCAAATTCACTGTGCATAAATTTATTAACTCCCTAGATTATATTTTAGATGTGGATCATCCACATAAATTTGAATTACAATCAATCCACTCTTTAGATGTCAAATGAGTAAGGTCTTGTTAGCTCCCCCTCTATTATATCACTTCTCAAGTGGTAACGTTGTTAGTCTTTCGTACCAGGCTTGGGGACCTTGCTTAAGTCCATATAATGCCTTTTAAGCTTATATACATGGTCGGGGTGATATGGATGGATGAATCCTTTATGTTGATCCACGTAAACTTATTTATTCAAGATCCCATTTAGAAACGCATTCTTTACATCCATTTGAAATATATTGAATCTCAATTGGCATACAATGGACAATAACGATCTACTAGATTCAAGTCTAGCCACAAGAGCAAAGTTTTCATCAAATTATACTCCTTCAACTTGGGTGTACCCTTGTATAACTAGATGTACCCTGTTTCTAAACATGTTTCCATGTTCATCAGATTTGTTCTTGAAGATCCGTTTGGTTCAAATGACATTTGCATCTTTGGCCATGGCATTAGCTCCCAAACATTGTTTATCGTGAATTGTGCCAGTTCTTCCCGCATAGCTAAAATCCAAGATTTATCACCAAGTGTTTTACCCACATTCTTGGGTTCAATGTATAATGTATAGCACACATCTTCCAAATTCAATAGCAAGCCTCTTCTAGTCACTGTTCCATCACCACGATCTGAAAGTACATATGCAAATGGTGTGTTTTTCGAATCCAAGTAGGCAATTTCCTTCTTCTCTGTAGTTCACTATCTTTTTCCAGTTTGTCTCCTCCTAAAACATCCAGTTCAAATTCGTAAGACCTGGGTAGAAGAGGCCTAACTTTTATTTGTAGAATCTGCAGTACTGTTCACCTGAGTATTCTGAATAGTTTCATCATGTTCCTTCAACTTCTAAATCTCAAGTTCCTGCGACACGAAGAGTGATCTTCAATATAAACTATTTTAATATTTATGGATTCAATAATAGTTTGAGTCATCATGTTATACACTATATAAGCCCAACAATTCTCTCAGTACCAAATGAACGTTCCTTCAACACGATTTGGATAACACTTATTCAAGTGCCAATGGATATCAAATGAACATTACTAAAACGCTGGTCATACTCTATCAAGTGCCAATGGATATCAAATGAGAGAGAGAATATGAGTTTAAAGTGGTTGGAATTTGAAAGCAGAAAATCAAGTTTCTATAAGTTACATAGAGGTAACCACCTAAATGAATGTATATGAGGAGTTTCTGAAGAAAATAACTACAATTAGGTGGTTATTTTCACGCTCAGTTCCCTACTTACAAAGTAACCATCCTTTACCTTTCCAATTTTAGTGGTATGGCTTCCCATATATCAATGAATCAATTTTAAACAACACAATTATTGATTAAGGCTTATCAATCTTCCCATATTTCACCAAGAATAAATTCCAAAATTAACCATTCTTCAAATTATATAGGCAAGATTTAACTTCCAGGTTTAGATCTATTGATTGAAAATTTGTGAAAGAGCCCACTCATGTCAATCACACACAAATAAATTTTTTTTAAGGATCAACCAATTGAAGTATTTTAGAATAAATTTCATAATCAGTTCAAAATCATCGGGAAAACATGATTCCAGCCACGTGTTTGCTCATAATTAAATAAATTAATTTAACAGATTAAAAGCGTGAGTGTATGATATGACCATTTAGACATAATTAGTTGTGAATCATGTCTTAACCAAAATTGACACTTGCAATGACTACTTGCAAAATTTCGTAATAAAATATACATCATGTGATATTTGAAAACAAATCCCCAATTATATTATCTTCAACTAAGTTATTAATAAAATAGTGTCGAATATCAACGTGCTTAGTCCTAGAATGCTCCACGAGATTTTAAGATATGTTTTTAGCACTAATATTATCACTGAACATGGTAAAAGAATCTTGCTTAATACCATAGTCACTGAGCATTTGCTTCATTTAAAGTAACTGTGTATAGCAACTACAGGTAGCAATGTACTCAGCTTCTGCGGTAGATAAGGAAATGGAGTTTTGTTTCTCACTTGGCCAAGAGATCAAGTTATTACTCATGTAGAAACAATCTCGAGACATAGTCTTCCTATAATCTATGTTTCCAGCCTAATCGGCATTTGTATATTTTGCAAAGTGAGAATTAGTCTTTAGTGTACCATAAACCAAAATTAAGGGTGCTATTAACATATCTAATGTCTCATTTAATAGCAGTTATGTGTGACTCCTTTGGTTTAGCTTTATATCGAGCACAAAATCCAATGTTGAAAGCTATGTTAGGATGGCTTACAATCAAATACAACAAGCTACTATCATGCTTCTAGATAGGTTGGGGTCGATGTTCTTTCCCAGGAATCGTGACTGCCTTGGTGTTTTCCGGGCCAAATTTCTTCACTAGGTTTTTTGAGTACCTAACCTTAGAAATGAAGATCCCTGCATCATCTTGTTTAACCTGCAAACCCAAAAAAATAATTTAGTTCGCGAATCGTACTCATCTCAAATTCACTTTGCATAAATTGACTAACTCTCTAGACTGTATTTTAGACGTGGATAGAGATTCTTTGTCATCCACATAAATTTGAGCAACAATCAATCCTTTTGTTAGCTTCCCCTCTATCATATCACTTATCAAGTAGTAACGTTGTTAGTCTTTCGTACCAAGCTCGAGGACCTTGCTTAAGTCCATATAATGCATTTTAAGCTTATACATATGGTCAGGGTGAAATGGATGGATGAATCCTTTAGGTTCCTCCACGTAAGCTTATTTATTCAAGATCCCATTCAGAAAGGCATTCTTTATATCCATTTGAAACATCTTGAATCTCAATTGGCATGCAATGGACAATGACAATCTACTAGATTCAAGTCTAGCCACAAGAGCAAAGTTTTCATCAAATTCTACTCATTCAACTTGGGTGTATCCTTGTGCAACTAGACATACCCTGTTTTTGAACATGTTTCCATGTTCATCAGATTTGTTATTGAAGATCCGTTTGGTTCAAATGACATTTGCATCTTTGGCCATGGCATTGGCTCCCAAACATTGTTTATCGTGAATTGTGCCAATTCTTCTTGTATAGCTAAAATCCAAGATTTATCACCAAGTGCTTTACTCACAATCTTGGGTTCACTGTGTAATGTATAGCACACATTTCCAAATTCAATAGCAAGCCTCTTAATATGATCCAGGATAGGCAATCACATGGTCGAGTATTGGAGTCCAAATTGAAGAAATCGACAAGCAAAGGTTAAAGTTTTGTGAAGGGCTCGGGAGCCGAAACGAGTTGGATTCCAGGTTTGGAAGATATTTGGAAAGAAAATAAGATACATGGATTAACATGGGCATAACTCTCAGCTCGGGTATTGGATTTTCACCCATGACTACAATTTGGAATTGTTACAAAATCCTGCATAAGGACACGTTAGAGAATGGTACTTTTGGGCTTACAGTCACACATAAACATGTCGAGAAGAAGTTGATAGAATTTGCCAACTTTGACAATATTCTATTTTATGACAGAATTTCGCGAGATTTCCTTATTAGTTTAGGATTCTATTTTATTTCCAAATTTGACATTATTCTATGACCTAATTATGTTTTATTGGGGTTTCTAGCATTTGTATGAATATGAGATTTTTTTTATTGTAAAACCAAGACTTTTGATTATAAATTAACGAGATTTTTCTCTCCCTTGGTTCTTGAATGAACTACCGAACTTATCAAATATATTGTTATATTTGTAGCGTTCAACCCTTGGAACTTATCAAAAGATTATGCACCCTTTATGCCGTTCACAAAATCATGGTTCTTGTTTCCGCGCATCAACGTGTCTAAGGTTTTAAATACCTTAGGTTCTTGGTTCGTGAGGCTCGGGTCAGGATTCTATCATCAACAACCTGAATTTGGACTTTCCCAACATTTCAGACTAATTTCACAATTTTCACATTGATCTCGTTCCCGGGTTCGAAGCACTTCTTCTATTCACTGTTCCATCACCGCGATCTGAAAGTACATTATGCAAATGGTGTACTTTCTGAATCCAAGTAGGTAGTTGCCTTCTTCTCTGTTGTTCACTATCTTTTTCCAGTTTGTCTCCTCCTAAAACGCCCAGTTCAAATTTGTAAGACCTGGGTAGAAGAGGTTTTACCTAACTTTTATTTGTAGAAATTGCAGTACTGTTTACCTAAGTATTCTAAATAGTTTTATCAAGTCCCTTCAAGTTCTGAATCTCAAGTTCCTACAAGACGAAGAGTGATCTTCGGTATCAATGATTTTAATATTTATGGATTCAATAATCGTTTAAGTTCTCATGTTATATACTACATAAGCCCAACAATTCTCTAAGTACCCAATGAACATTCATTCATCACAATTAGGACAACACTTATTCATTATTCTTAGGATCAAATTTTCCCAAATGATCCCTATCATTCAACACATAGAATTTGTTTCCAAAGGTGTAAAAATACTTTATATTTGGCTTTATACCCTTTTAGATTTCATATGGTGTTTGTGTGGTGCCTATTCTCAACGAAACACGAAGTAAAATGTAGCAAGCAGTTTGACTGCCTCAACCCACAGTTTAACATATAATTTATTACTATTTAACATGACCCTTGCCATTTCCTGAAGGAACCTATTCTTTCTCTCTATTGCACAATTTTTGTTCGGATGTTTTAGAAATAAAAAATCCATGATTGATGTCATTCTTAAACTCCTTACCATGATCAATCCTAATTCTTACAGTTTTAACCCTTTCTAAAAGTTTTTCAAGAGTTAGTTTTTGATATAAGATGGTAAATCTCTCAAAGGCATCAAACTTTCTCTCAAGAAATCTGCTAAAGTAAATCTGGAGACATCATCAATGATTACATAAATATTTCATTTACCTCCAAGGCTTTCAATTTGAATTTGTCCCATCAAATCTATATGAAACAACTCAAGATAATGTGAAGTGGTAAGATACTGACCTTATCTGCGAGATATTCTAGATTTCTTACCTTTTTGGCATGATTAACACACACCGTCTAGTTTTTTTGTAAGTTTAGGTATTCCTCTTATGGCATCTATTTAGTATATCTGACAAGAGCTTCATAGTTTAGGTGTAACAATAGTTTGCGCCACAAATTTGTAGTCATTTTATAAACTATGAAAGTAATATTAGACTCAATCAAATAACATTTATCACTTGACATAGTCCACATAAGACACAAATGTTGTCTTTTTTAGCACTTTACACATGCTTTTTGTAAACATAACTATGTGTTCATCATCACACAATTTTCTACACTGATTAAATTAGCTTTCAAGTCAACAAAAGAAAGTACATTTTTCAACACAGGTAATCCATTTATCTCAATTGTGCCCACACCTTCAATTCTAATACAGGAGGATTCGAATCAGACAAAGTCAATTTGTCAGATAGATCGTTGATGGCTCTGAGTACCATGAGTTGGCGGATCAGCGTAAGAATAGCAAATAATCAATGACCTTTCGTAATTGGGGACGTTTTTGGACACATTTTGGTATTTTGGCAATTCGAAAAGCTCTTTTCGATGCGCACATCATGATAACCCAACTTTGCTTAATGTGCATTGGTTTCGAGGGCAAAATCTGTTGTTTTCCCTTCCGAATCCACAATTTTAGTTATTTTTTTCCCTTTTTTGGTAATATTTTGATTGCCCTTTTAACATAGAGTACGAACTTGATTTAAGCTAGATTTTTGGGATATTATTTCTTTGATTACGTATTTTCTTTTGGGTATGAATATTGAGATTTTGCTATTTTTGGTAAAATCTCGATAATTATGATTTTATTAGCTATATAACTCGGCTTGTGGGTTATTTTCGCACATTGGATGATTAATAAAGATTTCATTCTTGATTCTTGGCGTTTTCTGTTATTTCTTCCTTGTTAATCATAGTTGTAAAACTCGATCCGGACACTGACTCAAACAATGCACCGGATCAATGCGTTAGTGGTTTAACCTGTGACCCGGTGGTTCAACGGGCGGTTCATTGCATAAAAACCTATAAAAAATACGAAGTATAATTTTTTTAAGGGCAAAGTTAACATTTTTAATTTATTTTTCAATAATTATTTAGGTCTATAAAATAAAGTAAAATGTTGGACCAAAGTTTTTTAAAAGAGTATTTTTATAAAAAACTATAAATAATTCATTAGTTAGATATAAGTTATTGCACGCATGTAATACTAAATACTTTGGGTTCAAGTGCTAAGGAACCCTTTAATTTTCCTAGAGGTCCAAGGTTCAATTCCCTTGGACCTAAAAATTTTGTAAAAGAATTTCAAAACCCAATCAAACCGGTCAACTGGATCGGGTCCAGACAAGGTAAATCACCGACTAACTCAGTCAAAACCCGATTTTGATCAAGTCAAGTGCATTTCTATCAAGTTAATCTACCTGGCCCGATCAAAGGTTTGGGCCACCGATTTTTACACCTATGTTATTAATTATTGTTTGCAGAAACTAGCCTGCAGAATAATCACTATTCTGCCAGCGTCAAATTCTACTTTTAGTGCCATCTCCAAAAGTCACCATTCCTTCTGTATAACTTTTAAAATTAGTTAACATGGTGTGATCACCTGTCATGTGTTTGGAAGTGCCGCTATTAAAGTACCAAGAATTAGGCACAATGGATTTATAAGCAGCACTAACCACATAGAACCTATGATCACTTTTTCAAATCCAAATTTGTCTTTTTCTTACCTTTGAATTTTGTTTGAAGATGTTATCTAGCCAATTACATCTTTTAAAATGATCTAATTTCCTATGTGCGAAATAGTGGTGTCCATGTTGACTACAACCACTACATCTAATCGTATGTTGTGATTTATTTGTTGGGTACCTGTTTACCTAATCGTTTGATCTTGTTAGGTTTTAATTGATTTTATAATTGGCAAATTCTGTGAACAAAAGGACTTAAATTAATACATTGAAAAGTTCAAGGAGTAATGTGCAAATTATTTAAAAGTTAGTCAAATAGGTCTAGGGTTTCGAGTTTAGAATAAGGAGAAAAACTGCACGGATTTTTGCTAGACTGTCTCTAAGAGTTGGCTCGAGCTACAAAAATAGAAACTCCATCACTAGACTGACGACAGCCTATCGCTCGACCGTCGTTGAGCTGTCACTCAGAATTTTTTTTTCACGTCTTGAAGGTTTTTCCCGGCCCGTCTATTTTCTAGCCTACCTATATTTATTCTAAAGCCACAAAACGAAAATTCTTAAGGTTGAACAATAAGCAAACAATGTGCTGTCAATATTCGTTTATCCTCATAGCTTTCAACCTTCATGTTTCTTTAAGATTCGTTCTTGGTAGTGAGAAAAAACATTAGATCCAAATCCAAATACCAAAAACCACACTTCCTATATATTTGTCAGAGTTGCTAAAGATCAAGGAAATAGGCGATTCCACAAAACTAGAGGCTGTTGTTGTAGAAACATGTTGTTCTTCGGGATCTACAAGAGATAGGTGATTCCACCAAGCTATGGACTGCTGCAAGATAGCGAGGTTCTAGGAAAGCATTAGTTGTTGCTGCTGGAATTGGCGCAGGAGAGTACATAATTCAGGAGAGCTGTCAGAATTGTAGTCAGGAGATCGGATAGCACGTGTCGTCGTCTAGTCTGGTAGACTGTAAGTAAAGAATTGTTTATAGTGGATTGATTGACAAAGTACCTAGAGTTTTTCCCAGTTGGGTTTCTCCGTAATTATACCTTTGTTTGTTTACTGTTATATATATATATATATTGTATGTATAATCCGCGGTATTTAAACTTAGGGTTAAACTAATGTGCATGATTAATCATCTTGAGATAATTAATTGGTGATTTGTTGCTAATTAGTTAATAAATTTTTAATTTCGCACATTATACCTATTTACCCATTTCTAGGTATTGTTAGGGTTGAACTACGTAAATTTCAATTGGTATCAGAGCCTTAAATCGATTCTTGACCATTTTTGTTAATTCTAGATGGGATAGTCCTTGTGTGTGTGTCTGTTTTTCGACGAAAGCAATTATGCCTATTGGAAAGTTCGAATGAGAGCTTTTCTTAAGGCTTTGGATGAACGTATTTGGATAAGTGTGCAAAATGGGTGGGCTCCACCTACAACTACTGTTGAAGGTGTTGTCACACCCACTGACATCTCCCTCTCATCAAAAATGAATCTTGATTAGTGTAATTGGAACAGTAAGAGCCTTCATGCCATGTTCATGCTTTTGTTTGCTGAAGAGTTTAGGCCTATATCGATGTATGACAATGCTAAGAAAGTTTGGAATATTCTAGAAAACACACACGGAGGAACTAAAATTGTTAAGAACTTAAAATTGTAGATGTTAACGTACTAGGTTTGAAGAGATAATGATGGCTAATGATGAGACATTTGATAGTTTCTATGCTAGACTGAATGACATAGTCAATTCGAGTTTTAATTTAGGTGAGTGGATCCTCGAGTCAAAAATTGTTAGAAAAGTCCTTCAATCACTACCTGAGAGGTTCAGACCCAAGGTTACTGCGATAGAAGAGAGTAAGGACTTGGGTGCTATTAAAATTGAAGAACTTGTAAGATCACTTCAAACTTACGAACTCACCGTCTCACAGCCTAAAAAGGTTAAATCCATCGCAAAGATTATTATTAGAGAAGCTAGGAGTGAGTCCACTGACATTGAGACACTTATGGACGACGAATTTCCATATTTCGTTAAAACATTCTAGAAGGTGATGATGAATAGAAGAAAGCCTCAGGTGCCGAGTAGTGAAGTCCCTAGTAAACTCTCAAGAGGTAGACATGAGAATAACACATCTAGGACTTCCACTAAGAAAACTCAATCTGTCCAATGCCTTGAGTGCAAGGGATTTGGTCACATTAGGAGTGAATGTTCTAATTTGAAGAAGAGCTCAGGTAAAGAACATCGTAAGGCATTAGTTGTGACCATGAGTAATGAGGGGTCAGATACTAGTTCTTATGATAAGACATCTGGTGGTAAGGATAAACATTATATAGCCTTTACCTCGATTGCTGAAATCAAATCTAACCGTGAGATTGAGAAATGGGAAAAGGAAGATGAGAGTGAACGATCTGGAGATCTATTGAATTGCAGTGTCACTCACCTTGCTCTCAAAGCTCAAAATAGTTCCATGTGGTATCTTGACGGTGTATTTTCAAGACATATGTGTGGTGAAAAATCTTTGTTTTCTTCACTTGATGAGTGAAATTGTGGCGTAGTTACATTTGGTGATGGAGCTACTGCACCGATACTTGGAAAATGAGTTGTAAGTATTGCTGGACTACCTGCCATCTTAGATGTATTGTATGTGAAAGGTTTGAAGTCCAACTTGTTGAGCATCAGCCAAATTTTTTATGGTGATTTTCAGGTAACCTTTGTCTAGAAAAGGTGTTCTGTATATGACTCGACTGGTAACATTGTTCTTGAAGGTGTGAGAACATCTGAAAATTGTTATGAAGTCTTACCTAATTCTAATTACAGGTAAAGTAGTGCCAAGATCAATGCAAATGAGTTGTGGCATCAACAACTGGGTCATATGAACCATAACAGTATGTCTAAACTTGCCAAGAAGGAGATTACCAATGGCCTACCTAAGCTGGATAATTTTGATACCACTATTTGTGGTATGTGTCAACAAGGTAAACAGCTTAGGGTATCCCACAAACAAACTTCTAAGATCTGGACAAGCAAGCCTTTTGAATTACTCCATACGGGTCTGATGGGACCATTGAGGACCAAAAACCTTGGTGGTAAAAGATATATCTTGGTTGTAGTTGATGACTTTTCTTGATTTACTTGGATTGAATTGCTGATAGATAAAATTGAAGTATTCAATTTTGTCATTGTTGACCTATAATTTAATATAACTCCACTTGTTTTGATTATAACAAACAATACACTTATGTTTCTAATAAGTTTTTGTTTCTTGAGTTTTTTTATGAATATATTCTCTTAAGCATTCAAAGAGTCAAATTTTCATCCGATGAAGAACAAGCAATCAAATGAGACTCGAAGAGAACAAGAACTTTGAAGATTAATTCTTGGAAGTAGTTTATTATGTAAATGTATTAACTCTTCAATTTTTAGCAAATGCATAAAAGTTCAAATTATTTTTTCATAATCTATCACTTGCTTAAAAACTATTTTCATTCATATGAAATAGATTTTGAAAGAGCTATTTACAAAACAAAAAAGTCAAAGTCAAAGTTCGATCAACCGAACTTGGTCAACCAAAAGTCAAACGGCTAGTATTTTGCAACAACTATATTTTCAAAAATTGGTTAACCAAAAATTTCGGTCAATCGAACATACCCGAGAGCTTTTTTTGCTATATAAATACCAATCTCTTTTGCATTCAATTCTACCAACTTACAAGAGGTTTTTGAGAGATAATTTATTGAGAAATCATTGGGTTTACTTGAGTTTAAAGTCTATATCATTTACTACAAAAGAGTTTCTTGATTAATCTAACATATTTCATTCATCTTATCAAGAAATCCTTTTTAGCAAAGAACTTTTCACAAAACTTCATCTACTCTTCATTCTTGATAAAAGTTTTCTTTACCAACACTTTGATTTAAGTGTAAATCTCTCTTCATACTTAACTTGTATTATTTGTTAAGAGAGATCATAGGTTTGAAAATCTTTGATACAAAAACTCAAGCTACTTCATTATCATTTATTCATCAAAGTTTTCTTCATAAACACTTGAGTTTTATTACTTGCTATTTATTGAAATGTTATCCTAACTCTCTAAATACATGACTTGATTATATTATTTGTTAAGAGAGTTCTTTCAATTTTAAAATTATCATTTATACTTTGGTGGTTTCGAGAGCCTTGTGAAAACTCGATTGTTGTTAAGGATATGTGCTCCTTGTTGTAAGTCACCTAAGGATAAACGCTCCTTATTGTAAGTCACTTAAGGATAAGTGCTCCTTATTGTAAGTCACTTAAGGATTGATACTCATTGTTTGTAAGTTATCATTATAGTGCTTTTGGCCTTGCTCATGATGGAGAGTTTGGTAATGTGGACGTAGAACACATTTTGTATCGAACCCTATTAAATTGGTTTGTTATCTTTACATTATCGTACTTTACTTCATATTGCTATTTAATTGAGCTATATATATACTCCAATTTAATTATTGAACTTGTATATTTAATTTTTGTATCATACTTAGCATTTATATCTTGTGGGTTAAATTGTTTTGAGACTAAGTGTCGAAAAAGTTTCATAAACCAAATCACCCCCTCTTGGTTATTTATTCTTGGGTTATCAGTCATCTCATTGTGTAAGGACTTAGAAATGAGAAATGTTATTTTGTATTCGAAATTCATAGTGATCATGACAAAGAGTTCAAAAATTCAAGTCTTGAGAACTTCTGTCTGGAGAAAGGAATCCCACATGAGTTCTCCTCGCCGATCACTCCCCAACAAAATAGGGTTGTTGAGAGGAAAATTGTGTGCTTTAAGAAATGACGAGAGCTATGCTTCATGTTAAACATTTAGCTATGGATTTCTAGGGTGAAGCCATAAATACTGCATGTCACATTATTAATAGAGTTTATCTTAGACCAAAAACCGACATGACACTGTATGAGATCTGGAAGGGTAAATACCTACTGTCATGTACTTTCATGTGTTTGGCAGTGAGTACTACATTCTGAGAGATAGAGAACTTGGGAAAGTTTGATTCCAAGAGTGATGAAGGTATATTCTTAGGATATTCCAAAAATAGTCGGGCTTATCAGGTATATAATAATCGCACACGTGTTGTGATGGAATCTATCAATGTGGTGGTTGATGATGCTTGTAGTGAGAGAGAGATTGGCGGAGAGTGTGTTAAGCTGGAATAGTTGGAAGTTGATCCAGTCAAGGTAACTGAACCTAAAGAAGCTTCAATTCCTGATCTCATATAAACATCAAATGAGTTAGTTATTTCAACTGAGAATTTTACTTTTGATAATGAAGCTAAACCACCCAAATAACCTTCATCTAGAGTCAAATTGAGTCACCATAAGGATAGTGTGATTGGATATATGAAAGAATGAACGAGCCTTTGAAGACAGTTTTGAACAACCTATCATATGTGAGCTATGTGTCTCAGATTGAACCGAAGAATGTTGAGAAGCCCTTAGAGATGAATGTTGGGTTAATACTATGCATGATGAGTTAAATCAGTTTGTTAGAAACAAAGTTTAGGACTTAGTGCCTAGGCTTGATGATTGCAATGTTATTGGTACTAAGTGGATATTCAAGAATAAAATGGATGATCAAGGTACCATTATGAGAAATTAGACTAGGTTGGTTTCTCAGGGATACACTCAGGTTGAAAGTGTTGATTTTGATGAAACATTTGCCCCAGTAGCTAGGCTTGAATCCATTAGAATTCTTCTTGCAATTACCTATACTTTGGGTTTCAAACTATACCAAATGGATGTCAAGATTTCTTTCCTGAATGGTATTCTTAGGAAGAAACCTACGTGAAACAACCTAAAGGGTTTGTTGATCCGAAATATCTCCACTATGTGTATAGGCTGAATAAGGCCTTGTATAGGCTGAAACAAGCTCCTAGAGCTTGGTATGATTGGCTTACTGCAAACCTCCTGGAACATGGTTACGCGAGAGGTGGTGCAGATAGAACCTTGTTTATAAGACGAATTGAGGATACCATCACCATAGTTCAGATCTGTGTGGATGACGTCGTCTTTGGTTTTCTCGTTGATTTCCTTGCTCATGAGTTCGCTGAGTGTATGAAGCAAGAATTTGAGATTAGCATGATTGGTTAATTAACGTACTTGCTTAGTAATCAAGTTAAGCAGACTAATGAGAGATTATTCATATCTCAATCGGAATATACCAAGAATCTTATCAGCCGATTTAGGTTAGATAGCATGAAACACACTAGAACCCATATGAGCACCAGTATCAAGTTAGGTTTAGATCCTACGGGCAAGAGTGTTGATCAAATACTGTACATGAGTATGACAGGTAGTTAGTCTGCTTTACCTCACTGCTAGTAGACCTGACATAGCATTTAGTGTAGGGGTCTCTGTACGCTTTCAGGCTGATCCTAAAGAATCACACCTGAGCGTCGTGCAACTTATTGTTAGATATGTCGTTGGTACCTTGATTATGGGATCTTGTACTCTAGGGACTCTAATCTTGATCTTATTGGTTATTTCGATGATGATTGGACTGGTAATGCCGATGATAAAAAGAGTACTTTGAGTGGTTAATTTTATGTTGGTGCTAACCTCGTTGCCTGGATGAGTAAGAAACAAAATTCTATCTTATTCCAAAGCTGAGGTTGAGTACATTGCGGCAGGAAATTGCTGGACTCAACTGCTTTAGATGAAGCAGATGTTGAGTGATTATGGGATTAAACAGGGTACTATGATTGTATTTTGTGATAACACCAATGCCATTAATATTTCCAAAAATCCTATTCAACACTCTCGAACTAAACATATCGACATAGACATCATTTTATTTGAGAGCTTTTGAAAACTTAAATTGTGAATCTTGAACATATTTCTACTGAGAACCAATTAGCTAATTTATTTTCTAAGCCATTGAATGGTCTTCGATTTAAATCTCTTAGAACAACTATTGGTGTTTGTGTAACTCATTGACTGAGTATGTTTGATGCATGCTGGTATTCTACTATTGTGTGACATTATGTTATGCATGCATCATATTTATTTACTGATTTTCATGCATTTTACTTTATGATTTTATGTTTTGTGTGCCTGGTACATTCATGTTTTTATACAAAAATAAAACAAAAATATTTTATTTTCTTAATTTGGTTTAAAGTTTTTCATTAAATAAAATAAAAAAAACAAAAATGAGTTCACTTAGTGAGCCGTAATATACTTTTCATGATATTCATTACACTTGATTTTGTTGGTTGTAATCAAGAATGAGTTCACTTATTGAGCTGTAATATACTTTTCATGACTAGCTTAGGATACTTATGGAGTATTTAATATAGGTCTTTTCAAATACCATCTGCACTGCACACTATATGATCTTGACATGGGACTCTATTGTCTGTGTGAGATTTGGGATGGCAGTCACATGTTAATAGGGTGACTTTGAACATGAATTGACCACTTTTATTAGACCTAATCTCGATATGATACATGCATGAATCAATATCCATTTGGAAATAATAATCATAAGGGACTCAATATCTTAATACTTCTTTTCGAAGCCTACTTAACTTGAGTAATTAAGTCTATGAGATTTCTCATAACCTGGTGCCTATGATCATCTGATTTGGGTTAACCAGCCTAAAACTCGTTACAGGGATCATGTTAGTCACTTAATGGAAAGGAGCCTACATTTAAGCCGAATAAAAATTTGTGCGCATTCCTATTGTAAGTTGTGATAAAAAAGAAAATTATTTGTGATGTATGTTAGGGAGAGAAAATAAATTCTTCATCGAAAATGAGCTTTCATATACAGGTTCTAATGTGCTATACGGTTTGACTTTCATAAGTAATGGAATATACTTAGTAGTAGTGATGTTTTCCATGCCCTTTCTCACAAATTTAAGGTTGGAGTCCTACTGCTAGAGGATTACAATTAACACATATGAGTAACTTATATCATTTACTCAATAGGTGCTTTAAGTTGGAATTGTAAGAAATTTTCATGTTCACTGTATATGCTTGTGATTGGTTATACTTACGTTATTGAGATATGTGATTTTGCTTTGTCTCTTATCATTTTGTGACAAAAAATGGGGAGAAAAAAATTGAATTGAAAAAGTGATTTGATATCATTGTTTCAAATTTATTTGCATTTTATGATTTACACTTTTATATTTGAGAGGTCGTTGGGTGAGACATAGATATAGTTACCTACTACTTAAACACATTGAGATTTTGCAGTTAGGGGAAGCACATGCATATTTGTTTGAGTTCAGTTTCGCTAAATTAAGTTTTTGATGTTTTGATAGTGTCAATGTTTTGTTTTGGTATGTTGGGTTGCATTGATACTATATCTTAGTTTAGCTTGTGATGTAAACTTGAAAAATATGTTTTGTGATTTACAATTGCTTAAATGACACTTACAATGACACTAGTATTTGAGTTGTCTATTTCAGGAAACAGGTACTGCAGAGTTTGTTCAAGACAGTTTGTAGTTTAGGTTGTGTCATTGCTTTGAGTTTATAAATTTTATTTTATTAATGTCTTGACATAGATTAGTGTTTTGTCACAGAATACAAAAGGGGAGAGTTTGTTAAGTTTTAGTTGATTTTGTAATTGACAAATTCTGTGAACAAAGGCGTAAAGTTCAAGGAGTAATGTGCAATTTGTTTAAAAGTTAGTTAAATAGGTCTAGGGTTTCAAGTTTGGAACAAGAAAGAAAATGACGTGGATTTTTGCTAGACTGTTGCTAAGGGTTGGCTCGAACTACAAAAATAGAAACGGTATCGTTAGACTACCACCTCTCCTTTGCTCGAGCGATAGCCTATCGTTCGACCATCGTTGAGCCCTCGCTCGAGCGATAGGGTTATACGAAAATATTTTTTTTCACGTTTCAAAAGTTTGTTCCCTACCCATCTATTTTCTACCCTACCTATATATATTTTAAAGCCATAGAACGAGAAATCTTAAGGTTGAACAATAAGCAAACACTGTGCTGTCAATATTCTTTCATCTTCATAGCTTTTAACCTTCATATTTCTTTGAGATTCGTTCTTGGTAGTGAGAAAAAACATCAAATCCAAATCCAAATACCAAAAACCACACTTCCTATATATCTGTCAAAGTTGCTGAAGATCAAGGAAGGTAACTGGAGTTCCAGTCTGTGAAGAACGAGTTGTTCTTCTTGATCCACAGGAGATAGGCGATTCCACCAAGCTAGGAGCTGCTGTAGGATAGCGGGATTCCAGGAAAACGTTGGTTATTGCAGCTGGAATTGGTGTAGGAGAGCACAAAATTTAGGAGAGCTGTCAGAATTACAGTCAGGAGATCAGATAGAACATGTCGTCGTCTAGTCTGGTAGACTGTTAGTAAAGAATTGTTTATAGTAGATTGATTGGCAAAGTACCCGGAGTTTTTCCCAGTCGAGTTTCTCAGTGATCATATTGTTGTTCATTTACTGCTTTATATATATTGAATGTATGATCTGCGTTATTTGAACTTAAGGTTAAACTGACATGTATGATTAATCATCTAGAGATAATTAATTGGTGACCTGTTGCTGATTATTTAATTAATTTTTAATTCTGCATATTATACCTATTCACACCCCTTTAGGTACTGTTAGGATCAAACTATGTAAATTTCAATATGCACCCTATTTTTAGAGATAGTCAAAACCAACTGTGAAGTGTTAGAGGTTGATACTATCCTGCTCGTAAAGGGTCTGTCTAGTACTTTGCAAGCAAATTTAGATGATTTTCTTAGCGATTGCTTAGATTCCACTGCTTTAACAAACGTTGGTTGAGTGATTTCTTTCTCCTTACCATTTCCTTCATATCTAGGCTTGCATTGACATTTGATGTTCTTCCATAACCAAGTACTTCATTAAAGCAGGTAGATCCAATGGTCAGTTGTCTAATTCTTTCCTTGGAATGTTCCAATTCAGTTAGAAGTCCTAAGACTTGTTTTTCCTTCTCAACTATAGCCCTAGACAAAGCTTCCTTTCTGGCTCCTATCATAGCTCTTTCTACTTCAATGCATTCCATCAATACCAGAAAAGTGACATTCTTTACTTGTTCAGCTTTCAAATCCTTTTTCATTAATCTACATTTTGAGTATATATAGATGGGTCTACCGGAGTCTGTATTTGGTAGTTTTGTACCGGTAAATAAAAGTTGTGATAAGTTAGTATATGGTTGAAGATTAACAGTTGGTGAGGTTACCTAATTATCTTTTGTGTTGTCCTCGTGTCTGAGCTGACTCCTTATTTTCATCTTCACTCCAAGTTATATTCATGGCCTTTTTACTCGGGACCTTTTTAAGCTATTTGCACATTCAACTGCAATGTACGCAAACCCTTCGCATTCATGGCATTGAATACAATTATGTGTTCTTTCCACATATGAGGTAGGATTTTGGAATAGTGAATTTGATGGAGAATGTGTGGCTAAAAATAAGAAAAAAAATTGGTTTGCGTATAATATTATTTTATTGGAGAATGTGTGGTTGAAAATAAGATAGAAAAAAATGTATTTTGAAAATAATAGGGATGAAACAAGAGCTAATAAGTTTAAGATGGTGTCTGGTGGAGATTAAAATTAGATTTTTAGTGGATTATGATAGAAGTTTTTGAAATGTGTGGTTGAAAAGATGTGTGACTCATAAAAGATGTGGTTAATATTGATTGTTTGACTTTAACTTTAATTAAAATCAGATTTTAATCCGGCCAAAATAGGCTCTAAGGAAAGTTTAATGTTGGGTTTTTTATTATCGCAAGTGTACGATATCATAACAAGTAATATAGTGGACCTTTGAGTTCGGATTATGGTTCCCATGAGAACTATACTTTAGACTTAATCAACTTTTACTAACTCCTATTTGAAAAAAAAAAAACAAATAAAGAATGGTAATGGTTGTTAATATTTTTTTTACTTGTAAACTAACTATACTAAACTAGTACTCGGTCGAACCTTCTCAAGTTCTCATTGAGCTTATTTAACTAATTCAATTTCATATCTCTATGTGAATTACCATTAGTTAAACGAATTATAGTTCTAAGAATTTCTATAACGACCACAATAATTAGTATAGGTATATATACGCGTTATACTACTTTATTGGATTTTATTATACGTTCTAAGCCTCAAACTCACCCCTCGATTCGTAAGAAACTCAAGTAATCATCAAATTATTGGCCGGATAATTCAAAGCATTAATCTCATAATAAAATCAACACGTAAAATAAAATGCTACAAAAATCTTTGAATTAAAGAATCAAGGATCACAAAAAGACTACATTATTTGCCCTAATTTAGACACTACAACAAAACTTTGATTTAGCGACAAGATTTTTCACGACATACAAAAAGTTGTTGCAATAAGTGACTTAACGCGACACTGTCACACATTTTTTGAGTTTGTCGCGAAGTTTGTGATGAGAAAATAAGTACAAAAACCTTTGACAACATAAAAAGTTGTCGTGAAATGTGAGAAGTTGTGACAAATAATAAAGAATGTCGCCAAAAATATGAGGGGAGCAAGGCGTAAAAATATTTTTGGTGGGAACCTTATGGCGACAAACTATAATTCTTGCAACAAAATGCTTGTGATGCAATGGGTCTACTTTTCGCGATAAAAAATTTTTGTTGCTAAAATTCGAATTGTGATTTTGCGATAAGTTTTTCGTCAAATACAAAAAGTTTTGTTTGCAATAAGTGACTTAACGCACCCATTTTTTTTAGTTTGTCGCAAAGTTTGTGATGAGAAAAATAAAGTACCAAAAACCTTTGGCGACATAAAAGTTGTTGCCATAAGTACCAAAAAACCTGTGGCGACATAAAAAGTTGCCGTGAAATGTGAAAAGTTTCGACAAATAATAAATAATGTCGTAAAAAATATGAGGGAAGTCAAGGCGTGCAAAATTATTTTTGTTTGGAAAATTTTTTTTTTTTTTTTATTTTTTATTTCTTGCAACAAAAATGCTTGTGATGCAATAAGGTTCAACTTTCGAGATATAAAATAATTTGTTGCTAAAAATCGAATTGTGATTTCGCGATAAGATTTTTCACATATCAAAAAGGTTGTTTTTGCAATAAGTACCAAAAGACCTTTGGCGACATAAAAAGTTGTGCGTGAAATTGAAAAGTTGCGACAAATAACAAAGAATGTTTGTTAAAACAATATGAGGGAAGCAAGGCGTCAAAATATGATATAAGGATTTTTTTTGCAACATACAAAAGTTGTTGCAATAAGTGGATTAACGCTACAGACATTTTTTTTAGTTTGTCGCGAAGTTTGTGATGAGAACAATAAGTACCAAAAACGTTTGGCACGACCTAAAAAATTTGTCGTGAAATGTGAGACGTTGCGACAAATAATAAAGAATGTCCGACAAATAATGACGGAATAAGTGGAGTAATATGATGCAATAGGGTATAATTTTCGCGATAATAACTATTTTGTTGCTAAAATTTCAAATCCGTGATCGCGATAACATTTTTCGCGACATACAAAATGTTGTCGCCATAAGTGACTTAACGCGACCCATTTTTAGAGTGGGGTCGCCAAGATTGTGATGAAAAAATAAGTACCAACAAATAGAAGGCGACATAAAACGTTGTCGTGAATTGTGAGAATGTGCGACAAATAATAAGAATGTCGCCTAAATATTTTTGGTGGAAACTTATGGCGACAAACATTTATTTCTTGCAACAGAATGCTTGTGATGCCATAGGGTCTAGTTTTCGCGATAATAAATATTCGTTGCTAAAAATTCTAATCGTGATTTCGCGATAAGATTTTTCGCGACATACAAACGTTGTCGCAATAAGTGATTTACCGCGACACATTTTTAGAGTGTGTCGCGAAGATTGTGATGAAAAAATAATACCAAAAAATAGAAGGCGACATAAAACGTTTTCGTGAAATGTGAGAATGTGCGACAAAAATAAGAATGTCGCCAAAAATATGAGGGAAGCCAAATATTTTTTGGTGGGAAACTTATGGCGACAAACATTTATTTCTTGCAACAAGATGCTTGTGATGCAATAGGGTCCAATTTTCGCGATAAATAATATTTGTTGCTAAAAATTCTAATCGTGATTTCGCGATAAGATTTTTCGCGACATAAAAAACGTTGTCGCAATAAGTAACTTAACGCGACACATTTTTAGAGTGGGTCCGCGAAGATTGTGAGAAAAAAATAGAAGGCGACATAAAACGTTGTCGTGAAATGTGAGAATTTGCGACAAATAATAAAGAATGTCGCCTAAATATTTTTGGTGGGAAACTTATGGCGACAAACATTTATTTCTTGGAACAAGATGCTTGTGATGCAATAGTGTTTAGTTTTTTCGCCGCATAATAAATATTTGTTGCTAAAAATTTCTAATCGTGATTTCTCGATAAGAATTTTTCGCGACATACAAAACGTTTTCGCAATAAGTGATTTAACGCGACACATTTTTAGAGTGTGTCGTCGCGAAGATTGTGATGAAAAAATAAGTACCCAAAAATAAGACAGGCGACATAAAACGTTGTCGTTAAATGTGAGAATGTGCGACAATTAAATAAATAATGTTTCCCCCCCCCCCCGGCCCAATTTTTTTTTTTTTAAACCAAAAATTATTTTTGGTGGAAACTTATGGCGACAAACTTTTTTCTTTCAACAGATGCTTGTGGCAATAGGGTCGAGTTTCGCGGTAATAATATTTGTTGCTAAAAAATTCTAATCTGTGATTTCGCGATAAGATTTTTCTCGACATACAAAACTTTGTCGCAATAAGTGCCTCACGCTACACATTTTTAGAGTGTGTCGAGAAGATTGTGATGAAAAAAAATAAGTTACCAAAAAAATAGTATTTATAAAGTTTGATATCTTAAAAAGAATCTTCAAACCAGTGTTTAGGTAGTTAAGACCTGAAATTGTACTCTTTTGTGTGTATAAATACCTAGATTAGGTGAGTGAGTTTTGTAAGTACAAAGGACTATATACTCAAGTCAACCAAAAAATTTAAGAACAATTCATTATACGATTAAACTTTCCATCACATACTATAATACATGCAAAAAAGGACTACTTGGTCAATACATAATTCATAAAGGAAAATAATTGGTCTCACAATTAAGCAATAATTAATAAATCAAATTCATATATTATCAATAGGACATGCTAAACTATTGATGCTGGTTTAGATTGTTGTGGAGACGTGCCACCTTGACTCGATACGAACTTATGCATTAGTGTCTCAAATTCAGAAAGCTTAGCACGCATACCCAATAATTCTTGCTCCTGCTTTTGTATTTGCTCTCAAATGGCTATTGATTCGGTATCAACCGATGTCAAATGAACAGAGTGGTTTGAGGCAGGTTTTTTACCATGTCCAAGTCCTCTAATGTAACCTCTAGATTTTTTCCTAAAACCTTGTTGAATAATCTTAGTTCAAGTGGGGGCATCAGATCCATCAGGAACAGGTTGCTCTTTAATCTGAAGCATCATCTCCCACATATATATCGTAAAGAGAGCGAAAAGATATATGTTAATAACTAAATACATATAAAATCTCAATAACGATGAATCATTGTTATATACTTACATATTTTGTTCGTGCTTCATCGTTTACCCAACCTTTCTCCTCATTATAATGAGTCTCATAATAAAGTTCTATTTCTCTCTTGTGCGTTGTCTTTTAGTTATTGATCTCTGTTTAAAGTAATATGTATGTGTTAACATAAATAATTTTTAATCCATAAATTCCGAAAGAAAATATTACCTTTTCTTCAAGACGTGCAACAAATAATTTTGATCCGCCACGAAGGAGATTATATTTAATGCAGTTGTGGCTTGCTACATTACTCATAGATAGTGCCTTCATTTAATTCAATCTATGAAATAAATAATTAACTCATTATTATATATTTATTATTTTTCATTATATTAATTATTTTGAAAAATGATGTTTTGAACTTAGTATTGGGGATTATGTTATTATTCATATTTACAAGTGTAAATATTTTTTTTTTAAAAAAAAATTACCTGAAATTCAGGGGTAGACCAATATTGACATAGCCATTCCCAAACAACTTGAGTTACAAAAGGTGGGCAAGTCTTTATTGCCTCATCCAATGTTTTTTCATTGAAATATTTCTCTTTGAGTCTACATCTATAATCACGATATCTTCTCGCTAAAGTCGTTCACAAGAACAACATTATGGACATGCTCAACTGTCAAATCAAGCTTGAACTTTGGGGCCTACCCAAAAAAGAAAAAAGTGTAATATAAATAAATTATTTATTAAAATTGGGAAAACTCAATAAATATTCAACAAAGATTTTTGTAAAACTTATTTGTTTATGACATACCAAAACTCTTCATATAATTTATTTTGCTCTTCATTGGGTATGTCGATCCATCTTTTGTAACGGAGTGGAGTAAATGATCGAACGACATAACCACACTCACTAGCTAAACGTGCTTGCTGATTTCTAATCGCTCTTCCCATTGTTTTAGAAATCTCCAATGATATTTTTCCAGCTGCACTGACGATATCATCAGTGCCCTTGCCTCTTGTAAGACCATGCCCTTCCTCTTCAAAGAATGGGAATCTATAAACATTAGGATGATTTTTATAATCAATTGGAATGTATAAAACAAAAATGAGATTCTATCAATAAATGTATACGTTAGGATGGTTTTATATCATAAACATTAGAGATAAAAATGTTTACCGTTGGAATTGAGAATGGTCTCATTGGTCAATGTGGTTGCTTGTGATGGATTAAGTTGAGGCTGAGGTTGAGCTTGAGGTTGAGATAATGGGGCAGGAACCTGAAGAGGTTGAGTTAATGGAGTAGAAATTTGGACATTACTTGTCTGAGACAATGGATCCTTCATGATGCCTTCGTCAAGGAAACGTCTGAAGGTGGGTCGTATAATGTACTAAGCACTCTATTTTTCCTGCCAATTTTTGTTCGAGAAGCCATTATCTATCAAGAAAAAAAAAGGATATAAAAAAAAAAAAAAAAAATTATCAAAAATACAAAATTACTCAGGAAATCAAAGCAACAGAGTTCAAAATTTGACTTCCGACATACAATCTCCCTCCTAAGCATTCCACTCAGGTGTTGCGTGAAAAGTCCGTAGCCATAAAATAATGTGAGCCTGTCTGTTAGATTGCATGGCATTAAGGATTCCAGTAATTGAAGTTGTTGAAGTCTGAGGCATCATCCAGACACTGTACATTACAGTATATTATGTAGTAATGCGACTACTCAGATCAACAAATACCCAAGTATAATTCCACTCAACTGAGTAGAGGAATAATTCCACTCAACTGAGTAGATGAATCTTAATAAGAGGCTTAATGACTCGTGCCTATCCAAATTCAATAAATATTGAAAATTTCTTTTCTAGATCATTTCTTCTATTTTCTTACCTTTATACTGAAATTATACTTTGGACATTATTATTCATTCCTATTAAGGGTTAGGAAAAACTTATTCCAAAAAGCCGCAAACTTATTTCGAGCTCTTTGAAGCTCTGTTGTTTACAGCTCAAGGCCTGGGAGGAAGATCAAAGAATTAGACCCAGTTAACAAGTAGCTAACAACTTGTATTTCGGTCGGCACTTTCACACGGTGAGGGAAAAGTGATCAGATTTTTGAGCTCTGTCTTACGTGGAAGGAGTCTAATTTTCTATCAGCCACAGGCTCTGAAAGGCTAATTCCAAGTTTTTTAAAAACACTAACAAGAGTTTTGAGGTCACTTGTTAAACTATAGGATAATCGTTAGAACTAACGCGAGCAAACACACGTTTACGCTCATTTTCATTAGTTCAAAGTAGGACTATAGGACCAAAAATTTTCCTTAACAGAACCCAAATCTTGCAACCTCTGAATCACAGCAAACACATTTACAGCAAATAAAAACCAACAGGTTTAACGTAATAACAACAATGTAATTTACAGTGACTATAAAACCAGACACATTTACAGCAAAGAAAAACATTTACAGCAAAGAAAAACAAATCTTGAGTAACAGACACAACAGGTTATTCATCAATTTCTGAATAGTTTGAGATCCTTCAAAAAACAATAGGTTATAAACGTCAAAGAGCAACAGATTATTCGTCAAAAGCAACAAGTTATAAACGTCATGCAACTAGGATGAATTTATTGGTAGAAATCTATTCATCTCAAGTGGAAAACAGTATGTTTTCACCTACCTGATCGGGAATTCTTATATTGAACGATCCCCTTCCCTTCTTTCCTTTTTCAAATAAATATAAAAAAAAAAAAAAAAAAAAAAAAAAAAAAAAAAAAAAAAAAAAAAAATCGAAAATAAAATAGATCAATAGAAACCGAAAATAACAAAATATAAATGAATCATTAGTCTCGAGAACTTACAAAATGAAAGAAGCTGAAAACGTGCAGGAAAAAAATGAAAAACACCCTAGTAATACTTATAGATAGAGATGATGAAAATAAAGAGGGAAATCATAACTTTTACCTCCAGATTGATGGACCATTGGTTTTACCCCTTTATTTCTGGATTTATTTTAAAAAGGAAAAAGGTTTAAACTATTGGTATACCCCCTTCTTTTATGTTTTTATTAAAAGAATTTTTTTTTGGTTTTGGTTTGCACTTTAAGAGGAGGGAAAATAACTTATAACAATCCTATTTTTTTTCGAGTAGGAGTATGTAATGATATAAGACTTCGATTTTATTTTATAATAAAAATTTTTCATTTATTTATAATTCCGTACTTACATTATTTAATTTTTTGTGATTCATATAGTGACATATAGTTGATCATGTTTGATGTACGACGATTGGGGTTAGAGTTTTGAAGATATTGAAACAAGAAATGGAAAAGGGGGCAAGAAAACAGGTATTAACTTCACACGGTCATAAACGTTTGCATCGATGTCAGATTTCTATTATAATATGTTTTTCGGAAACGGGAAGCGGAGCCCCATGCCGTGGCAACCCAGAAAAGCCCGGTTGAGGTCTTTTTCAACCTCAAAATCGTAGTTAAAGTTTGGTCGGCAGTCAATCAAAAATTTTCCAATTGAATTAACATCATCCATTTTAAAGAAAAAACTAAAATTGTTCTTCTTGGTGGATTCCAATTTTCGTTCTACACCGGTAAATCTTATACTTCCGTTATGTATCAAGCTTACTATTGAAGATCAAAGCAACATATTTGGAACGCTCGGGTGGTCGGCGTTCGGAGAAAATAGCGTAACTTTTGCATATGGTGTCTATTTTGGGCCCATAACCCCATTTCGGAAAGCTAGCAACGATTCAGAATGATGGATTTAAAACGTTTGAAGTCATTTGCTAGTCAAAACATTACTTAAAGTTTCTTAGTTCAATATTTTCACTATGTATTTATTCTACTTTGTTATCCACCGTGTTCGCATTGAAGAGCCTAACAGGTATTGTAGGATTGTTCATGAAATAAGACAAACGTTTGTTTTCTTAAGTTCAGTTATTTGTTACAAGTGCATTTCAATTACACTCACTATTCTCCGACATACTCCCAAACCTAGTAAAAAGATACCGATATAGTGAATTTATAGGAATCAAAGGCGAACACTAGACGGACAATTCGTCGTGTCTCACTATGCTAAGAATTGTTACCTTTATTGTCTTACTAATTTGGATATTATTGCCCGGCCATCGACCCCCCATAACATTATCAGTGAATAAATTGTGGATTGCTTAACACTTGCCAAGACACGACCAACCGTTAGGAAAAATAACCTAGGATTGGAGCTAATATTGATCTGTAAGGTTGAATTTCAATTGAACTTATAGTTTTTAGATTAAATTAGTGATCTCTGAGAAGTATCCCTCCTCAACATCTTGCCTTGTCCACTGCTAGTTACATGAGACAATTCAAAAAGCGTTTACTGTGGTAAATTATCTTTAGTATAAATTCATGCAAGAGGTAAAAATATTTTGGTTACTTTATTTTAAAAATATTTTTATAATAAAAATATTTTTGTTATAAAAATATTTTTGTTATATTTTTGTTTTTTTTTAAATATTTTGGTTACTTTGTTTTAAAAATATTTTGGTTATAAAAATATTTTTGTTTTAAAAATATTTTTGTTACACAAACCGATTTTTACATTCTTAGTGGAATTAGACATTCCAAACGCCATTCACAAATGAGTGGAAACTCAACGGCCATTCTCTCTCATTTCAGTGGAAACCCAACAGCCATTCTCTCTCATTTTCGATTTCACTACCATCTGATTCTCTCTCATTGTCGATTTCCCTCTCATTACCAAACAGATTGGATTTCAGAACAGATTCCAGCATTTTGAAAATCTGCATTTGAACCCGTTTGAACCAATTGAACATATTCCAGCTTTATTCAGTATTTCAGAACCCGTTTGAACCCGTATTTCAAAACAGATTGGTTCAGTGTTTCAGTACTTCAGTATTTCAGAACCCGTTTGAACCCGTATTTCAGAACAGATTCCAGGATTTCAGAACAGATTCCAGCCGAAAGTCTATCAGATATCTACATGTGGGGGTTAGAATGACTTTCACATGAACAATTTTATTTCTCAAAGGTATGTATTATAGACTTATTTGCATGTAACAATACGAGTTCCATTTACCCTATTAAGTCTCCCATTTAATATATCAAATGGTTTATCTAATGCTAGTTAATGCATACGGTTTTTAATTTGAGTACCTCTTTGTAGGAGAAGTTTGCAGCTGCCAGAATGTATAAAAATTAATCTCAATTTAATTTTTGGCTAGGGTTAAAAAATGAGCCCCACTTTTAATTAAAATTTCAAAATAGGTTGGTTGGTTGGTTATTTCCAGCATTGACCAACAAATGAAATTATTTTTTTGAGAATTTACTTTATGTTTCAAGCTTAGTTAAGTGTGCTCTCAGTCAAGTCACGTACAAATGGGGTTTATCATTTTCCATTTTGCTGATTTTGTAAATTCTTTTCTTTTCATCCTATGTTATATTTGTTTTTGTTCCATTTTGCCTTGTTGAGTGAAATTGATTATAGTTTCGTTATCATTGATAGGGAGCCCTACAAATTTTAATGTTACATGATGTTATATGGATTCACTAGGTATCATTTTCCCAAATGGCCATTAAATCAATTTATACTGATCTTGAAGTCTTATCTAATGATTGTACAAATTACTTTGTCACTCAGAATTTAAAATTATGTGAAGAGCACCTCGGTAGTTACAGTCCAACATATGTGCACCTGATTTTACTGTTATGCTTTTGTCTCTTTACCATTAGTAATCTGCCTATCAGTGTTATAATATATAGTTTCTCTTATGAAGAAATTACATTTCCGGTAAAGTTTCGTTCAATTGGATATAACATATAGTTTCTCTTATTAAGAAATTACATTTCCGGTGATGTTTGATATACATCTAATTCATACTTGTTCCTTCTTATAATGTTAAAGTTTGTGAAGTTAAAAGTGCAATTTGTATGTTAGAAAAAAGTAAAAAGAAATAAAATATTATGGTTCGTATGGGGTTTATTTCCAATCCTTACCAAATGATGCACTGGATCTCACTAGCTATTTCTGATTAATTCTTCATGCTTATGTGTAGTTGCTGATTTTCAACATGCTTATGTGTAGTTGTTGATTTTCTTCGTGCTTACGTGTAGTTGCTGATTTTATTCATGCTATGTGTAGTTGCTGGTCTATGTGAATAAAGTAACATACATGATGGATAGGAGTTGGATGCGGCTTCATAATAGATTAAGTGAAGAATATCTAGATGGTATCAATTCATTTATGGAGGTAGCAAAACAATGTCTGGATGAGAACAACAAGGTTCGATGTCCATGCTGAAATTGTCAAAATGCATTCTTTCAGTCACTAGATGTGGTAGAATCTCACTTATACCACTCTAGAATCTCTGCGAGTTATGAGAGATGGATTTTTCATAGAGAGGAACTCCATAATGACTTTGATGGTACTAAAAGAAATATATTTGAATTGGACGAAGAAGAAGATTATGATGAGATGAATGATATGTTAGAAGATCTATGCGCTAACCAAACTCGGGAAGGAGAAGAACATGGTGGAAATCATAATTTCTCACCTCGAATGCCTAATGATGAAAGCAACTAGTTTGTGAAGATGATGACTGAAGCCCAACGAACTTTGTTTCCTGGTTCTAAAATGTCATTATTGAACTTTGTGGTGAAATTGATGCACATAAAAGTTATGAATCAGTGGAGTAACAAATCTTTTAATATGTTGTTGGAATTACTCAAAAACATTTTTCCAGAAGATATTGGATTACCAACTTCAACGTATGATGCCAAAAAAATGCTAAGTGAATTGGGATTGGGTTATGACACTATTCATGCATGCAAGCATGATTGTGTATTATTTTGGAAAGAGCATGAATTTGCATTTAGGTGCCCAGAATGTGATGAACCACGATACAAACCCAATTTTGGCAAGGGAAGAAAGGTGCCTCAAAAAGTATTGAGATATTTCCCATTGAAAAAAAGATTACAGAGAGTATTCATATCAAGACATACTGCTAAGGATATGAGATGGAATGCAGAAGGTCGGGTTGAGGTAGAAGGTGTTTTAAGACATCCAGCTGATGGTGAGGCATGGAAAGAATTTGACAAGTTATACCCAGGATTTATGCAAGATCCTCGCAATGTTAGGTTAGGTCTTGCAACTGATGGCTTCAATCCATTTGGAAACATGCATAATTCCTATAGCATGTGGCCTGTTGTTCTAGTACAATACAATATGCCACCATGGAAGTGCATGAAAGAACCGTTTATGTTGATGTCATTGCTAATTCAAGGACCACATGCACCAGGAAAAGATATTGATGTTTATTTGAGACCACTAGTGGATGAGTTGAAAGAATTATGGGAAGTTGGTGTTGACACGTTTGATGCTTATAGTGGTCAAATGTTTCCTATGCATGCAGCTATAATGTGGACCATTAATGATTTGCCTGCTTATGGAAATGTATCAGGATAGAGCACTAAGGGATACAAAGTTTGTCCAGTATGTAATGAGAATACTTCTTCGCATAGGTTACATAGTAAAATATGTTTTATGGGTCATCGACGTTATTTGCCACTTAACCATCCTTGGAGAAAAAGTAAATTACATGATGGTAAATGGGAATTATGACCACCAACCAAAAAGTTATCATGAGATGATATTTTAAAGCAATCACATGTTGTGCGGTATGAGAAACTTGGAAAGCACCCTAGTAATAAAGATAGAAAAAGAAAACGAACTCCAGATGAGATAAACTGGACAAAAAAAGCACTTTCTTCGAGTTGGAGTATTGGTCGAAGTTGAAACTAAGACACAATTTAGATGTGATGCATATTGAGAAGAACGTGTGCGATAATATTGTTGGAATGTTGTTGAATGTTGAAGGGAAGACAAAAGATACGGAAAAGGCTAGATTGGATTTGCAAGATATGAATATTAGAAAAGAATTGCATTTAAAACCACATGGTAATGGATTTATGAAACCTCATGCTTCTTACACATTAACGTTGTAGGAAAAAAAATATTTTGCAAGTTCTTGAAATCTGTGAAGTTTCCTGATGGATATGCATCAAATGTTTCTAAATGTGTACGTGAAAATGAAGACAAAATATCAGGTTTGAAAACTCATGATTGTCATGTGCTGTTACAACAACTTCTTCTCATTGTTATTCGAAAATTTTTGCGAAAGGAAGTGTGTACTGCAATTGTAGAGCTCTGTTGTTTTTTTAAACAATTATGTTCAAGAACATTGAATATAAATGATTTAGAGAAATTGGAAGAAGGGATTGTTATAATTTTATGTAAACTAGAACGAATTTTCCCACCAGCATTTTTTGATGTAATAGTTCATTTAGTTGTTCACCTACCTGAAGAAGCAAAACTTGGAGGTCCCGTTGCATTTAGATGGATGTATCCAATTGAAAGGTAAGTGCTAATATTGCATATATATATACTTGTTCGTTGGCTTATTATTCTCAAAAACTTTTCATGTAAATTTTGATGACAGAATATTAGGTCGATATAAGAGTTATGTTAAGAATAAAGCTCAACCTGAAGGATCAATTGCTGAAGCATATATTATTAATGAGGCTTTAACTTTTTGCTCGATGTATCTCAATGACATTGAAACAAGATTTAATCGACCTGAGCACAATGACGATGGTGGGACTCCATCTGCAAGCTTGTCTGTTTTTTCTCAAAATACTAGACTATTAGGTCATGCAGAACCAAAGTTACTTTCGAAACAGGAAATTGATAAAGCCCATTGGTATGTCCTACATAATTGTGATGAAGTTCGGCAATATTTAGAGTGAGTTCTTAATCAACTTTTAAATTTTTTTGCTATTAATTACTAATGTATTGTAGTATTTAATTGAATGTTCCTTTTGTAGTGAACATATGGAGCTATTGTAACAACAAAATCATAACAATTTGGAACAAAAACAAGAAGAATTGTTTCCTGGATGGTTTGCTTCACGTGTAAGTTATAATGCATGTATTATTTATTTATTAATGCAACGTATCATTCCTGGATGGTTGAAGGTATATTGATTAATATTTTTTGTTAGCACAGATAACGAGATTATATAATAAAAAAGATTCAGTTGTGAGCAAAGAATTATATGCATTAGCATGTAAACCGGATTTTAGAATATTTTCCTATTCGGGTTGTATTGCTAATGGGGTACGATTCCTTGTTAAAGATCGAGATGATTGTCGTACAACACAAAATAGTGGAGTGATGGCGTCGGGAGATGACATCAATTTTTTTGGTATACTATGTGACGTTATTGAGTTGGTATACATTTTTGACTACCGCGTCACTTTGTTCCAGTGTAATTGGTACGATAATAATCTAAAACAAAAAAGAACAGTTGTAGATTACCATCTTACTTCTATCAATGTAAATTGCAAATGGTACATAGATGATTCCTACATACTTGGCATCCAAGCACAACAGGTATTTTATATGGATGATCTAGTGTTGGGTCCACAATGGAAGGTAGTGGAAAAGGTACAACATAGAGGCATATGGGACATTCCTGAAAAAAAAAAGATGAGTGTAGTGAGCAAGTAATATTTCAGGAAAATGAATCATCGGATATTGTCTGGCAATACAACAGGAAGATCTTGATACTCAAGTATGCCATAGAGGAGATGTAGATCCAGATATTATTGAAAATGAAGCACTAAATAAAAATATGAATAATGTTATATATGATAATTCGAAAGAGGAAGATGATACATTGAATGAATATTACAGTGAAGATGAGAAATCTCTAGATGGTGAAGATGATAATGCTGATAGTGATATTGGTAAGTATAATGAATCATGCTCTTTTTTTGCATAATGTTTTTCTATTATATTTTATAATGACTATCTACATTTTTCCTTTCCTATATAGATTCGAGTACTGACGACGCATCTATCGAGAGTTGATAAGATTTTTTTATTGACATTTAAGGTTAGAGCAACTGACTATTGAGATATATTTGATTGCTTATTGTGATGATTGTTGATCTTGTCGTATAGCAATTACTCAAATATTTATTGTGGAGTTTGGGTGTCCCGTGAGGTTTTTGTTATTTCTTCCATATTTATAGTTCTATTTTCTACTTTTCAAGTTTGGTGAACTATTCTAAGTAGTTCGACCTTGAAATTTGTATTTGTTTTGATCTTGGGGGTAATCAAGTTGTGTAGTGGATTTTCTTTTTCCTTTTTATGTTGTCTTAGATTGTAATTGAAAGATTTGAGCTCTAGAAGCAGTTGGTTTTAAATTGCAACTTTTATAAAGCTTACTCTTACTTTGGATCAACTGAACAATTAATTGTTTAGAATTATGTAATTGGTGGCACATTTTCTGTATTATTAGGATATTCGTTTTATTTGTTGCCTATACAATGGAAGTTTCCATTTTGTTTTTTATAAAATTAAATTGCATATTGTAGATTGTGTTAAATTTTGGATTGTGAACTGTGCAAAATTTAGCCTTCGATTTGATCCTTGATAGTCATTAATTAGTTGGTGATGGCTATGATTGATCTGTGATTTATCTTTGTAATGTTTATTGGTAAGTAGTAGGAATCTTGTTTAGCTAATGATTGAGACATTTCTTAGGTGATTTGTTTATGTCTGGATGGTCTTTAGTTGTTAGTATTTGGAAGGAGTTCTAAGGAACTTTCGGGTTGCTTAGGGTTCAAATGTCCGAATTGCATACCAGGTAGATGATATTTTTGTTATTCTAAAAAGACTTGCCTAGTTTTTTTGTAACAATTTGTTAATAATTTATTTGTTTTCCCTGCATTAGGGGGTTCCAGGTACTTATTATGAGACTGTTGCAGTAAAATCTTATCCGGAGTGCGAAAATGTCCCATGTCATTAGTTTGAGACTGCATTCAAGGTGTAATAATTTTTCACAAATGCCCATTTAGATTTTCTCAATCATCTTAACTACGATTTGCTACTCTGTCATAAATTGATCTATATTTATTTCGTTGACAGTAATATGATTTTTTCTTCATTTCATAAAGTCGCAAGTTACATTTTCATATAAATGTGCACCACAGTAATGATTCCATTGCGACGAAATAAATCTAAAATTATATGTTTAAAATAAAATTATTTGTTTAGAATTATGTGTTTAAAATAAAATTATTTGTTTAAAATTATATGTGTAAATTGAATCAATTAGGCGATAATTGTACATCGTTGAAGCGATAAACACTGTGTTGCTGAATAAATTTAACTACGAGCTACGAGCAAAGCTTGACACAAAAATAAATGTTTATTGTCACAAAATACTTTGCGTAGTAATTTTATATGTTGTAAAATAAAATATGCGACGTATAAAAATAATCACGAAATAAATTAGGCAACAACTATACTCGTTGCACAAACGATGGCACGATAGACTCTTTGTGTTAATTCATATTTTCTGCGGCAAATAAATAGTGTTGCTATGTTGTTATTGCGATGAATAGTTGAAAGTTATCACAAAATACGTTCGGCGACTCAACATTCGAAACAAACATATTTGTCGTAAAAACTTTATTGGAACATTAGTTGCGACAACCCTTTAAATTTTTCACGATATATATATATTGCGACGACATTATGGCTACAGATATTGTGTTGCCATTTCATATTTTTCGCGTCAAACAAATTGTGTCGCAATTTTGTTACTGCGATGAATGGTCGAAAGTTGTCACAAAATACTTTCGGTGACTCAACATTCGAAACAAACACACTTGTCGCCCTTTAATTTTTTCGTGACATATATACATTGCGACGAAATTATGGCTACAAATATTGTGTTGTCATTTCATATTTTTCACGTCAAACAAATAGTGTCGCGATTTTGTTACTGCAATGAATGATCGAAAGTTGTCGCAAAATATGTTCAGTAACTCAACATTCGAAATGAACATATTTGTCGTAAAAACTTTATTGGAACATTAGTTGCGACAAACACACTTGTCGCCCTTTAAATTTTTTGCGACATATATACATTGCGACGACATTTTGGCTACAGATATTGTGTTGCCATTTCGTATTTTCTGTGTCAAACAAATAGTGTCGTGATTTTGATACTGCGACGAATGTACAAAAGTCGTCGCAAAACACATTCTGTGACTCATATAGAGCGACAATACCCGCAACAAACGTATTGTTGTCGCTAAATTACTTTTGCAAGAAAAACTTAATTTTTGCGACAACATTTGTTTGTCGCGAAATCGGTTTTTTTTTTTTTGTAGTGAGAGTTTAGTTAAACATACTGTAAAAGGAAAAAAAACATCTTTGAGTACATCACCGGATGAATTGAATAAAGATGTGGAAAAGAATCAACTCTTGCACCAATGTCTTCTTCCGCTTTCAATTTTGCTTTAAACTTGAATCTCATGATGAATTTATTCTCTTGATTTGACTCTTCGATTTCTCGTTATATCTCTCTTTTTTCAATGTATGGAACCCCCCAATTTGTACCTTCTTTCATCTATTTATAGTTCACTACACGTCATTAGCCAAATTGGAGTATTTTTTTGGGGCTTCTCGCTGCCCATTCAATCGAAAACCTATTTGTGAGGCTAGCGCCTAGGCGCCGCGATATTTGTCCAGGCAGCGCCGTGCTGAAAATAATTAGTCCTGTAGCACCTGGGCATTAAGATTCGGCGTTAGGATTCACTTTTCTAAATTCTACGTCTATTTCAATATTTTTGTCATAACGTTTTTTCCCAACATTCGATTAAGGTGATTCGAAATGCTTTAAAAAGATAACTCAAAGAAATACAACTTTAATAGAAATAACTCTTTTTTAATTCGAACGTTTATTGTACCAAAAATGGATCTCAATCTCCAACTAAAAATTTGGATATCCTTGTGCGGTTGAAAATTGATTTCTTTTCACTCCTTTTGATCTTTAGTTGTATCCATTTGGCCCCTAGCATTTTCGAATCTTCATCGTGAGTTTTGACACATCTTTTGAGTATTTGCACTTTAACCCCAAACTTTGGATCTTGCCATTAAAAAAATTACGAAATGCCAATATTTTGGAACCTGAATAAGTGTATAAAATACACTTATTTAATAATTAAACCAATTTTTCTTTAAACTTAAATATTTTCTCTATTAAATAATATGTAGGATGATAATAAATAAAATCCGTGTTAGCTGCAATAAGGAAACTAGAGGTGTCAATCCGGGTGGTCCGGGCCGGGTCGGCCCGCCAACATATGATCCCGGTAACGGCCCGCGTGAAAAAAAAAAGCCCGCCCGCTACTGGTTACGGGTCGGCCCACAATTTTGGACTACAACCCAAGCCTGCTCGCTGACCCATGCGGGTCACGGGTCACGATTTATTCCGGTTTGGCCCGTATAATTGTATAAAAAAATTATAAAAATATAGAATTTTTCATATTTATAGCAATTTTTTTTTAAATGTAAACTAAGAATTGAACAAAACGATAAATTCATATTTATATCAAGAAATATTTACATAGAATTCAAATTTAATGTTACATGAATTATTTGTAACTTTGAAAAGTTAAATTTAATTTAAGCAAATATCAACTAAATGCATTTCTAATTACTATTATCAAATATTTATAGTATAAGGACATCCCAACTAGGTTGATACCTACTTTTACTATAATTTATAGTTTAAGTACATCTCAATTAGGTTGACACCTACTTAACTATAATATTTTTTTTTCACGGGTCACGATTAATCGCGGGTCATACCTCCTTGACCCGTGAACTGCCCGCTCGGGTCACGGGTCGGCCTGTGGTCCCGGGTCGATCCGGCCCGATTTTCACGGGTTTGGTCGGCCTGTCCGTCTTGACACTTCTAAAAGAAACCATAAAATATGTTTTGAGCAATAAAACCCTAAAATTCGCAGCCACATAAATCTATTGAAAATTGTACCATGCAGTCCGTTTAAACTACCTACCTTATTGGACTGCATCCTATTATTCACTTTTTGGCACATATTCTTGACATTTAAAAATCATTCAATATTAAGTAAGCCAACAAAAAATAATATGCAGTTTTTACATTATTATATAAAAGAAACATGCATACATTTGAACAATCAGCATATCATTATTGGACAAGCAAAATATTAACAAATGCCATAAACGATTAAATCTGATTGAAATTTTGGAAATTACATTGTTAGTCAAATCCCTTCTATGAAATAAAAATAGACACGTATTATAATTAACAATTACCATACTCTGATAGAAATTTTGGAAGTTTCTTTGATAGTTAAGTCCTATCCATGAATAAAATATCATTATAAGACAAAGTAAAATAACTAAATATTACCATAATCTGATTGAAATTTTGGAAATTTAATTGTTAGTCAAATCTCATTCATGATATAAGTAAGAAACAACTACTTGATAGGACTAACACACTGTGAGTATTACATTAGATTCAAGATGTCAAAACTTGCAACATTGTTTTTGTTTGTTGTTCTCCTCTTTCTTGTCATATCAGGTTTGTATTCCTACTGCTTGTTTGTAAATGAGTAACACACACACACACTCACATTTGTACTTGAATTGATTTGAGTAATATTGTTTTTCTAAATGCTCTCACATATAATTGATTAGAATACAGGTGGTGAGAATAGTGGTTTGGTGGATGTTGAAAATAATTGCATCCATTTTTCTGAAAGGCCATGCAGCACACAAGGAGTTAAAGTGTGTACAGAGTGCATTCAATACAGAGATCGTTTGACTGGGGTCTTTTGCAACATATTTATGGGAAAGTCTTATTGTATTTGTATATATAATTGCAGCAGTACACCAGGACAATTTCGTGGTTGATTTCATATGTATTACTATTAATTTCGTGTTGAGGCAGTAATATTCCGAGAAATTTACAAGTACGGCTTGACACTATTTCACTTTACATATTATTATGAGCAACAAACTTAAATCCAAGTAAATAACTAAAACAATCATAACATAAAAAAAAACATTAGCTATGTTAAGGACCAACGGGTTTGCTATGATACCACTTATTAGGAATTAAGTATTTCTCCGATCCACTTGTTGTAATTCAAAATTGAAATATCGAAGTTGTATGGAAAAATATGAAGTACATGATCATAAGCAAAAGATTAATAAAAGACAAAAAAATTGGCAGTTGAATTTGAAGATTTTATTCACTCATGAACAATAATGGAGAAATAAACAATTAATCTGAAGTTCTATTAATCACCGAAGCTAAACAATCATATATTCTCAAAACCTCTTTCAAGATGTCGTTGAATAAATATTTTGTGAAGATACTATATGGAATGTATATAGGAATCCGTTTTTTGGAGTTCTAGATGAAGAATAAGTCATAAAATCTGGAAAAAAAAAAGAAATTTAAAATACCATGGTGTATTTTGTGAAGATACAATGTCGAATATATATAAAATCCCTTTTTGGAGTTCTAGATGAAGAATAAGCCATAAAATGTGGAAAAAATGGAATTTAAAATATCATGGTGGCACCTCGGCAACACCATCCGAGCGTCTCATTGCTGGGGGCAAAAAACAAATAGGGGCACCGGCGCTCGGTGTTTTGTCCTCCTTTCTTTTTTTTTCGCTGCAAGTTTTTTTTCTTAATCTCGAAGGCAAGTCAAACTCTCAATATGGCTTCCAAATAGAATCGCAACTTGAATAAGACTCCAATAGCATTTCAAATCGAATCCTCTTGAAGTGCACTTCAATTAGAAATTTTCAATTACTTCAACAAAGAATTTAGGTTACACCCAAATTCTAACAATTTTCACCTTGACACAAATTCCACTTCAACGAACAAAGCTCCAAAATTTTTTCTACCAATAGAAGAAAATACATCTACAAGGAACGAACTGAACTCTTTAATAATAACTAAAACTGATTTCTCCAACAAACACAAAATACTACAATAAATCCAGTACTACTCTGTAGAATAATATCATATTTACAAAAAAAAAATCAAAGAGATTTCAAAATTTACTATTTAGGGTTGTAACACATCCTAAAGCATAATCAATCCCCAATGCTTTTACAGAAGATCCCTTGCTAGATTGTACACCTTCTACTACGCTTAAAGCATGCCCAACAAAACCAGCATCCATATACCTTTCTCCATTGGATCCGTCCCTAGCAATTGAATACAATAGTACTGCAGATGATGGTGGCAAAGCAGCATTATCGATTTCTTGAACTTAACTCAACAGTATTCTTCAAATCCGACCTTATACAAAACCTAAAGGTACGGTACCAAACTGAATGTCCACCACGGTATTGAACTTGTGCCGATTGACTCTTCTAGATTCTGCACGACCCTGCATGATGTATAACTGAGACATTTTGTGTCACTACAATACAACCTGGACACCCTTGCAAATCTTCAATGCTTCATATCCACCAAAAAACTCATGACCCTTTGAATTAAGGATAGACGATAAAATGAGAATCTTCAAATCTGGAACATGTCAAACTTGGCCAAGTGTTCTAATTGTCCCATCCATTAGCTTCAATCTGACCATACCAATTCTAGCAATCTGGCAATGTGCATTGTTTTCCATAACTACGACACATTTGGAAACTATTTCATATGTAGTAACCAATTCCTTATTAGAACACATATGAAACACACATGCTGAATCTAGAATCCAATCCTCCTCTGGTTTAGACTCAGCATAAAAAATAGCCAAAAGATCTCCCTCATTTACGTTTTTCTCTACATGGTCTGCTTCGCATGATGTATCTGATTGCTCACTATTATAATTTGCAGCCAATCTTACTTTATTTTGCAATTTGTAGCAATCCTTTTTAATGTGTCCCATTTTCTTGCAGAAGTTACAAATCTGTTTATCGAACTTAGATTTTGATATGGCCCTTCCAGAACCACCATGAGCAACAAGGCTTTCTCCATCTCTCGCCTTAGAAATTAGATGCTTCATCTTTTCTTTTGAAAACAAAGTATCATACGCCTCCTCTATGGTGAGAGTATCACGACTATACAAGATCGTATCTCTAACTGAAGAAAATGGATCAGGCAATGAACAAAATAGGATCAAGGCCAAATCTTCTTCATCATACTTTACTTCCAAAGTTTCCAAATCATTAACTATCTCCTTAAATACAGCTTGGCAATCTTCCAAATATCCACATTTTGCTTTAGATGCAATTTGCTTGTTAGACTTTTGGTCGTTCACAATTGCTCCAATTTCAATGATAGAGCAGCTGATGAAACCTCATTCAAAATGTCCTGAAGAATGTTAATCAAGAGATGAAGATGAATATGAGAAATCGCCTTCTTATCCTTTCAGAATTTCTCCTCCGCAGTCAAAGTTGTGGACATCTTGTCAATTTCCAACCATGCATCATCCAAATCCATCTATACAAGTCCTAATCGCATGCATCTTAACCTGTCATAGCGTGAATCTGGTGCTCCAATCCAAAAATGAAATATCATACTTCATGGAAGCCATCAAGAACAAAAAACTCGAACAAATCAAACATTGCGCTCTGCGGAACTATTGAACTTAGCTCTAATGAGACTTGTTAAAGATAGACGGGATTTCTATGATACCACTTGTTAAGAATTACGTATTTCTCTGATCCACTTGTTGTAATTCATGATTGAAATATCGAAATTGTATTGTAAAATATGATGTATATGATCGTAAGCAAAATAATAATAAAAACAAGAAATATGGCAGATGAATTTGAAAATTTTATTGCCTCATGAACAATAATGGAGGAATATACAATTGATGTAAAGTTATAGTAATTACTGAGGCTAAACAATCATATACTCTCAAAACTCTTTCAAGATGTTGAATATTTATTTTGTGACGATACAATATGTAATATATATAGGAATCTCTTTTTGGAGTTTTAGATGAAGAAAAAGTCATAAAATCCAGAAAAAAGGAATTTAAAATACCATGGCGCTACCATCTGGGCACTCGGGCCGGGTAAAAAATAGGTAGCGCTTGCGCCCCAAGCTTGACACTACGGCGCTGGGCGCTTTGTCCCCTTTTCTTTTTTTTTTTCTCTCTTCTTTCACTCTAAGTTGTTTTATTTATCTCAAGATCATTTTCCAAGCCAAACTCCCAATAGGGCTTCCAAATAGAATTTCAACTTGAATAAGACTCCAATAGCATTCCAAACTGGCTTCCTCTTGATGTGCACTTCAATTAAAAAATTTCAATTACTTCAACAAGGAATCGGGTCACACTCAAATTCTGACCACATAAATTTCAAAGCATATGTGGTATAAAAAGTGTTATAATAATTCAACTATTAGTTACTATGTATTCAAAAATTATTATTTAAATACTGTTGTTAATTATGAAGATTCTTACTTGGAATTGTCGTGGAGCTGGTAATAATAGCCTTGGTCGGAAGTTCAAGGATCTAAACAAAAATCACAATCGTGACTTGTTTTTTCTTCTTCTCTAAACGCGGTGTATGGTTACACAATTAATAAGGTCTGTGTTATATGGTAATGTGAAGAAGTAATAAAATGATAAACAATGTATTGTTACCATGATAATCGGAAATTTAATGCGAATCCAAATAAACCTAACTTTAATCCAAATATAAATAAATTCAAAGATTTGGGTTTTTTAACTAAATAATTATCATATCTAGTCGAAATAGTAAAATAAAAGTGATTTAATAAGATTTAAAGAAAAAATAAAGTTAATAATGATGCCAGAGTTCCACTTTAACTTCAATTCTGGGATTAAAAATATCTGAATGAATTTGATAATTAGTATTCTTAATTTATTTTAATAATCTCTACCAAGTAAAATTGAACAAATTTTTGCATATTACCTTACTATATATCTATGCAAGAGAAGATGCAAAAATATGTAAAAAAAAAAACTAGAACAATCAATTCTAGATATTGCTTGTGTGATTTCGCAAGTATACGGATCATGACAAGTAATGGAACAGATTTTTGAATCCAAGTATCGTTCCCATAGAGACTACTATTGTAACACTCCGAAAATTTACAGAATAAAATTTTTTATTCCACCTACTACATTTCATATTTTGAAAGTTGGTGGACTAGAGTGACATATGTTAAATTCAATTTTATTTGGATCAAATATTTAAATATTGATAGAATAAAAATAAATATATAAATATTGGGCTCGTTGGATAGCTTATAATTAATTACGTTTATTAGGTTCAAGAAAAAGTCAATTCGGACAAGTCAGTTCCAAGATATTGTGGTTTGAAGAAGTTATTTAAAAACTAGTTTTCAATTTAATTTAAACCTTGAAAGGAAATGGAGATAGTGCCACGTGTATGGATGTTCTACCTTTATTTTGAATTGTATATGTTGTTTGGCACGTGTAGGACTAAATGATAGATATGGCAGGTTTCTTTCTTTCTTTCTTTTTTATCTATTTAATTGCTTTAATCTTAAGACTTGGTAAGGATAAGCTCACGTATTGATTAAATAAATAAGGATTGATTGTATGGAATGACGTGAATGAGACTCCTTAGGGAGTAAATTAGACTACTATATTTATTAGGGATTGTCCTCTATATATGTAATAGAATTTTCTCACCAAACAAAAATTTTCAACACGGCAGTAGTTGGAATAAAGATCCTGAACGTGATTTTGTCACTTTTCAAATTATCTTATCTAACGAGATTGGATATTATGTACAAGTTGTTATATCCTTGCAATATTATATTTTTTCTGCGTAATTTATCTCATGAAATGCTAATTGACATGTGGGTCTCAATGAAATAAAATGAAATGTGAGCTCTCCTACGGATTTTCTCAAATGTTGCACAGAAATGTGTTATAGCATTCGATTGATCTCCTATTGTTCTTGATGAAATGATGATATGGAATGTTATAAATTTATGTGTAAAAAGTTATTATATTGTTTTAGACGCACGTACCATACTGAGTTTAAATTACTCATTCCTTCAAATTTCAACATTTTAGGTCAGATCGGTCAACGTGGATGGTGGCTGAGCGATGTGCAGGTTGCCAAGTAAAATTTTCAGATAAATATTCAATAATAAATTATGTAACAATATTTTTTTACTTATATTAAATATTCTAAACTTCGTGACTTAATGTTTTATTCATTATTTAAATGTTCAAATAAATTAAGAGTTTAAATTTTCAATTAAAAATTTATGTTTCAAATATTATTATGAAATGATGTCGGTAACGCCCAAAATCTAAGTCAATAAAATTTGAGTCATACAATATGGTATAAGTGCACCGGTTTCCTTTTCTGTAGACTTTGAAAAATAAAATTGTTTGAAATGTCACTGTTCACAGATGAACAGTACGTGTAATAGGGAAAAAAATGTAACTTTTCAGTCATTGTTTTCTTATGTTATTAATGCTTTCACTATTGAATTCATATATGGACACTAGAAAATAGAGTCAATTGATGAGTTTATAATGGAATTTAGATAACTAGCACAATTTTGACTCTAATGATTTTACTATTTAATAAATTATCACTATCTTGCTCTTAAATAACTTACACCTTCCCTTGCTAAAGAATAATTTATGTGTGCCTTGTAATTGAAATAATTTTCGAAAAGAAACGAGGACTTCAAGATATCACATCTTCTTTTATTTATGAAACGAGGACTTAAAGATATCACATCTTCCTTTATTCAAGGAATGAGGTCTCCAGCAAGGGATACGCACCTGGCATTATGGAGGATAAACATCCCACAAACAACTCTCGAACTATCGGAGTCTTATAAGCGGGCCTCAGATAGACTAGGTCTTACAGCTAGGCTCGATGATAATAAAATACATGGAATAAGTGTCTTGCGAAGCCAGGGATAAGCATCTGGCGAGGCGAAAAGTAAACATACCACGAATAAATCTTGAACTATCGGAGTCTTATAAACTTGCCTCAGATAGATGAGGTCTTATAGTTAGGCTCGGCGATAGTGAGAGGTGAGGAATAAGCATCTCGTGAACCCAGGGATAAGCATATGGTGAAGCGGAGAATAAACATCCTGTGTGTAGATTTAGAACTATTGGAGTCTTGTAAACTAGCCTCAGATAGATGAGGTCTTATAACTAAGCTCGACGATAGTGAGATGCGAGGAATAAGCATCTTGCGAAACCAGGGATAAACATCTGGAGAGGCGGGGAATAAACATCTCATGTATAGATCTCAAACTATCGGAGTCTTATAAGTGGGCCTCGGATAAACGAGGTCTTACAGCTAGGCTTGACGATAGTGAGAGGCGAGGAATAAGTATCTCGCAAAGCCAGGGATAAATATCTGGTGATTTGTCTCTTTATTTTTTAAAGAACGAGGACTTATTAAATATGCTGCCTCTTCCTTTATTCAAGGAATGAGGGTTTCGAAAAATATTGCTTCTTCCTTTATTCAAGGAACGAGGACTTCAAGATATCGCGTCTCTTCCTTTATTCAAGGATGAGGCCTTTGTATGCTGAAGCATAGGTAAGGATGAGGCCCTCATGCTCAATTGTTGAAGCATAGACAAAGATGAGGCCATTACATGCTGAAGTACTGAAGCATAGGCAAAGATGAGGCCCTTACATGCTGAAGCATAGGCAAGGATGAAGCCCTTGCATATTGAATTGTTGAAGCATAGGCAAGGATGAGGCCCTTGCATGCTCAATTGTTGAAGCATAGACAATGATGAGACCCTTGCATGCTGAAGTCCTGAAGCATAAGCAAGGATGAGACACTTAGATACTGAAGCATAGACAAGGATGAGGCCATTGCATTTAAAGTAGATGAAATATTTATGTAGAGGTGAAGTCACATGGTTCAAGAATGAGGCCTCTTAATTCATCACATGTGACCACTTCTGTGTAGGTGTCCACTTCAAGGGGTCTTCCTATTCAAAGCCACTTCAACGACCTCTCATTTTCTCCGCTTCTTCAGTGGCTCCTCTTTTAAGGGGATCATCTGCTTCTTTAGCGGCCTCACCATCTAAGCTCGTCTATTTCCAAACCTAAATTACAAACTGAAACTTTTGGGACTTCCACTTGTTCTTTTTTCGAGAACAAATTCTTTTTCAAAGGGATGCCCAAACTATTTTCTCAGAAATCTTTTTCCACGAGGTTGCTCGTGGTTATAATGTGGTTTTCCAAAGACGGTGCCAATCTGTTGACCTCAAAAAATGTTGCCAATAGATGTCGAACTGATAAGTGCATTTTTGTGCACTTATTCGATGCCATTTTACTAACCTTTTGTGTCATTTTATTATTGCATTTTACTCAACTTAAGTTATTTTTATCTTCTTTCAATTTCGGACCTATTTCTAAACAATTAAGAAAGAAAGAAGGATAAATCGGTCAATTGATAGAAGTTTTGGGGACCAACAAGCATTTGGGTAAGAGTGGAAGCACTAAAATTGAAGTAATTTGGTGAGGAGGACCAAGATAGAAGAAAGAATGAAGGAAATGAGCAAAAAAAGAAAGTTTCGAAAATTTAGCCTGGGCAACCTTGGGAGGTCACCCAGGCATAATTGATGGAAGGTTCCCCAACCTTAAAGTTTTCAATAGAAGCCAAAATATTGGCCTGGGCGAGCGCCCCAATTTGGCCTGGGTTCGGGAAAAAGTTCTAGTTTCCTAATTTGACTCAAACTCCTATGGAAACAAATCTTGGGGGGTATTTTAAAACCCTAGCCGTCCAAAAAGAGGGGGGAGACATTAATACAAAAAGAGAACCCTAGAACACATCAAGAAGGAGGATTTGGGGCAAGAATCTCAAGAATAACTAGAAGAATTCTCAAGTTTTTGAAGAAATTGTGATTTTGGTGATGTCTTCTTTCACTTTAATTTTGTATTTTCTTATTTTCTCCATGTTAGGCTAGATCTATTGGTGCTAAGAGATCGATGAAGTTTGCTATGTAAACTTCAATTTTAGTTTACAATTATTGACAATTAAAACATGTTTTGAGGTTTGAATGACTTTTATTTGTTTCCACAATTATTATGCATGTGATTGTGTGAGTGTTGTGGTCCATTTCATGCATTCGAGAGAAGGGGAATAGACTTGAAAAGGTATTAGTCATCATAAGGTCCAATAGGGGACATAGATATACCCATATGCTTTGCGTAAATCTTTAAGTGATCATAAAATTACATGCATTCTTGTGAAATTACATTCATCATAGAGATATAGTCGGGTGGTTTGCATGAATAGGTTCAGCAATTCTCGAGAGAGATTGTTGGATAGGTTAGGATCATTAATTTTTCAGATTATTAAACATGTAGGTGAACATTGCATGGGGATTCGTGATCCTAGTACTCGTTTGTTATTCTTAAGAAAAATCCGAATTGCATTCGAACATTTAATTGCATTTAGTTGGTAAAATTTAGTTGAGTTGCATAGTTTAGTTTAGTTACAAATCCTCACAGTCGTCTTAATTTCTATAGATTCGGTTAAGGTTTTAGTAATTAGAATCAAATTAATTCAATCCTTGTGGGAACGATATTCGGAATTCTCAATTTCACTTTATTACTTGTAACGAACCGTACACTTGCGGTGATTTAAAATGAACAAATTATTTCGTGAACAAGTTTTTGGAGTCGTTGCCGGGGATTGATTATTAATTTGATTTTTGTTATTTGGACACTAATTCGAACTTGTTTTTCTTTTAGTTTTATTTTATTTTCTATTAAGTTCAATTACATAGGTTGAGCTAAGCGCTACTATTTTTTTTAGCTTCTTCAGGTTTTGCATGCGAAGATTAGTTGGCGGTGAACTACTACCAACGGACTTGGAGATCGAACAGACCTTTCATCGTAGGCAAATGGAGGCTAGAACAGCACATCAGGAGAATCAAGAACAACTACCAATGGCAAATCAACATATTGAACTAATAAGGAATCCTGCAGCTCCAGACAATGCAGAGGAAGGAGATGACGGAAATACATTGCTTGGGAATTTCTTATCACCCTTCGTTGTCCAAAGTCAATCCAGTATTGTATACCCTCCATTCGAACAACCAAGTTTCCAGCTAAAAACTAATATCATCCAACTCTTTCAAAATGGGCATCAATTCTACGGGTTAGCTAGTGAGAATCCACACGCACATATATCCCGGTTCTTAGATATGTGTCAACACTTCAAATACCAGGGAATATCTGAAGATGATATCAGGCTTAGGTTTTTCCCACACGCCCTACGGGACAAGACGCTTGAATGGTTGGACTCACTTCATGTAGCGAGTATTACTACTAGGAATGATCTGGCTCACAAATTCTACACTAAATTTTTCTCTCCAGCCAAAGTAGCGAAGATGAGGCATGAAATATCAATCTTAAATCAGGGTGAGTCTGAGTCATTTGATGAAGCTTGGAATAGGTTTAAGAACATGCTCACGAAATGTTCTCAACATGGTTTCGACAGAAATACAGATCAGATTTTTCTACACATGGCTACTTCCTTCTTTTGTGAGCATGGTGGATTCTTCGTCCAATGGCTCCATAATCACAAGAACTATTGATGGAGCATGGGAATTGTTTAAGAGAATGGGAAACACTTCAGCTATGTGGTCTTCTGAGTGTGTGGGTACAAAGAAACCAGCTGGAGTCTACGAAGTTGACACATACTCAGCCCTCTTTGCAAAAATTGACTCATTATTTCATAAAGTGGAGAGCATATCACAAACAACTCACGATGCACAAGGTAAAAGGCCAAGTTGTGAGGAATGTGGAGCAGGTCATAAGACAACAAATTGTTCTATTCTGGCACAAGGCATGGAACAAGTGGATTTTGTACAATGGGGACAACATCAACAAAGTAATCCACATTCAGATACTTACAATTTAGGCTGGAGGAAACATCCAAATTTCTCATGGACTAATCAAAATCGGAATAGGCAGCATGATCAGTTTCAGCAGGAGAAGAAACCCTAGTTGGAAGAGATGTTTGCAAAACTCATGGAAAAGACGGATAAATACATGGAAACTACTAATCAATTCACGAGGAAGATTGAAATAAAGTTCCAAAATCAGGGGGCAGCTATTAAAAATTTGGAGACTCAAGTAAGACAATTAGCTCTATCTATGACATGAAGAGTATCTGGTGCATTACCGAGCAACACAGAAGTAAATCCTAGGGAGCATGTTCAAGCAATTACTACATGAAGTGGAGTTCAGCTACTTGAGATACATGTCAAGAGACCGGGTGCAAACACAGAACAAGTGGAATCCTCTGAAGAAGAGAGTGAGAAGCAAGTTGACAAAACCAAGAAGACGTCAATAAAAGAAAGTCCAACAATGTCACATCGAATTCCAGATAATTCAATCAATCCTTATGAGCCACCCATTCCATTCCCACAACGATTGAGGAAGCATAAATGAGAGCAACAATACAAGAAATTCCTCGAAATATTCAGGAAACTCCACAAAAATATCCCATTTGCGGAAGCACTGTTCACAATGTCTGGCTACGCCAAATTCCTAAAAGACATTATTTCCAAGAAACGAAAGTTGGAGGACCATGAGACAGTGATGCTAACAGAGGAGTACAGTGCTATAATTCAGAAAAAGCTCCCACCAAAACTGAAAGACCCAGGGAGTTTTACTATACCTTGCACTATTGGTGAATGCTACTTTGATAAAGCTCTTTGTGATCTTGGTGCAAGTATTAATCTAATGCCTCTATCTGTTTTTAGGAAACTCGGACTAGACGAAGCCAAAACAACCACAGTGATACTGCAATTAGCTGATCGATCATTGGCACATCCGAGGGGGATAATTGAGGACGTGCTAATCAAGGTGGACAAATTCATTTTTCCAGCCGATTTCCTCATTCTGGATATGGAGGAAGACAAGAATATCCCACTTATCTTGGGCAGACCATTCCTAGCTACCAGTAGATCCCTAATAGATGTTCAAAAGGGGCAGTTAAATTTGAAACTTGGTTGAACAAATCACTTTCAATGTTTTCAATGCTATGGACTATCATGTCGAGTCGATAGTTATTATCAAATTGATGTGATAGAGGACGTAGTGCAGGATAAAATTGTGTTTCAAAACTTTTCAAACACTGTAGATGACCATAATGTACATTGTCAACCCAAACAAAATCATGAGAAGCAAGAAGTCTACATTGTTGAGTTTAAGGCAGTTGATGAGAGAGAAGCAGACGACACGGATAAAGACAAGGCTAAAGTTTGGAGGAACGCGGGAGTAAGAAAGAAAATGTCACTGAAAAAGCTAGTCGGACGTCCAAGGCTATATTCAACGTACTTTAATAAACTAAAATGGTATAGTCGAGCTATAGACTATAAACTAGCGCTGGATGGGAGACAACCCATCGTTTATACCCTTTTATTCATTGTGCCTTATGATTCGATTGGTAATTTCTTTTTCAATTTTTCTTTATAATTTTTAATAAGATTACTTTTATCGTCTCTACAGGTAATAAAAGAGTCTATGCATGGTCCACACTTCTTTTTCCTCCACCTTCTTCGCATTCGCATCCCCATCGATTAGAGGAATATTCCTTATCATTTGTTATTTATCTTCTGTGAATTTGTCCTTAATTTTATGCGCTACTAAGTTTGCATTTTATTTTTCTTTAAACATAGAAGACAGTGTTCTATATAAGTTTGGGGTGGGAATATGTCATTCATCATGTTACTGTAGTTTTCGTTTCTGTGTGATTGTGTGGAAAAAAACGAAAATGAAAAAAAAAAGTTACTCTTATGTGCAATTTTTCATTATTTTCCAATATTATTAGTTGTTTATTTACTAGCATTAATTTAGAATTTTGTGTGCTTGTGTGGGTTTGATAATTATGTCGACTGTGATGTTTAATATTGGGCTGTGCATGGACCGTGAATGGTGAAAACTGTGCTTCATTAGATTGATCAATAAATGTTTATGTGAAACATGATTTATTTTGCGCACAACACTCATGCATGCATATTGGGCTAATGATTTGACTCATTGCTTAGAAATAGTTGAACATAGAGAATATACTCAAATAACCTCTTTTATACTAAACCATGACCAATTTCTAGAATTGTTTGAAAGTTTGAACTGTTGCAAGAGAACACTAAGATAAGTAGGGGTTCCGTGCATGATGTTATGTGTGGATTGTCTAAAACTAATGAGATGAAAGCGAAGTGAAAGTTTCAAGTTAGGGTGTAGTTTTAGAAACTTTGTATCTAAAATAAAAGGGGCATTGCACTAATCATTGACTCAACAAAAACATATGTTTGAGCCTATATAACTCGAGTGATTAAGCCTACAAGGGTTTAAAACCCGGTGCCTTATGGTCATCTGACTTGGGAGTCATCGGCTTAAAGCTCGTTACATGGGTTATATAGAAAGCAAAAGAAAGATGTTATATTAAAGAAATGAAAACAAAATGGTATCTATCTATTGATAAATTACATACATACTCTTATGTATGAAATGCATTGATTAGCCCCAGACACTAGGTTGACAATATTATATCTCTAATGCGAGACAACTAGCTCAGTTTAATCTTAAGGGTTGAAGAAATCAAAAATAGGAGAACCTCTACTTGTTAAATTGTTAACTTGTAATAGTCTGATACATCCGAACTAAGAGAAGGTAAGGAGTAGATGTAAATGAGTTCAACTTCAGAGTACATCCCGAGATAATTGAGTGAAAAGAATAAGTTTGAGGGTGTGTGCATCTCTCGAGCGAAGTAAAGAAATATGCGACTACTTTAGGACAGGTGTTGAGCTAATCATAATCTTAATATGTTAGCATGAGTTTTCACACACATACATGTCAAGTTATGCATGTAACATGTGGAGATTGATTTGATTTTGCACAGTTGTAGTTATTCATTTTGTTTATTACTAAGTCCAATCTTGAGACACATCATGTTATTGAACCATGTTTTATATGGAATTAAGTTTTAGTTTTGTCTGAGGACAAAAAAAGGTTTAAGTTTGGGGGTGTTTGATAAGTGCATTTTTGTGCACTTATTGGAGGCTATTTTACTAACATTTTGTGTCGTTTTATTATTGCATTTTACTCAACTTTTAGTTATTTTTATCTTCTTTCAGTTTGGACCCGTTTCTAAACAATTGAGAAAGAAAGAAGGATAAATCGGTCAATTGATAGAAGTTTGGGGGACCAACAAGCATTTGGATAAGAGTGAAAGCACTAAAATTGAAGTAATTTGATGAGAAGGACCAAGATAGAAGAAAGAATGAAGAAAATGAGCAAAAAAAAAAAGTTTCGAAAATTTAGCCTAGGCAACCTTGGGAGGTCGCCCAGGCATAATTGATGAAATGTTTCCCAACCTTAAAGTTTTCAACAGAAGCCAAAATATTGGCCTGGGTGAGCGCCCCAATTTGGCCTAGGCGGGCGCCCATGCCATTTTTGGGAAAAAGTTCTGGTTTCCTAATTTGACTCAAACTCCTATGCAAACAAATCTTGGGGGGTATTTTAAAACCCTATTTTCGTCCAAAAAGAGGGAGAGACATTACAACAAAAAGAGAGCCCTAGAATACATCAAGAAGGAGGATTTGAGGCAAGGATCTCAAGAAGAACTAGAAGAATTCTCAAATTTTTGAAGAAAATTGTGATTTTAGTTAGGGGTGGGCGCGGGTCGGTTCGGTTCGGTTTTTTCGGTTCCAGAAATTTTCGGGTATTTAGTAAATGGAACCGTCGGTTCCAGATATAATTCTGGAACCGTTCGGGTTCGGGTTCGGTTCGGTTCGGTTCCATTCGGTTCTGTTCGGTTCCTACTATAATTAATTTTTTTAACATTTATAATAACACTATATAAATATATTTAGAAAACTTTGTCAATGCGTCTTGAATAATTAATCCATAATATATTAGAAAGTTTTCACAAAATGCTAACACTTTAGTACTAGACAATATAGATCACAATTTTTTTTTGCTTCCCTCAAACAGTTACTACTCCACTGCTTGCCTACCAAAAGGTAACATATAAAAACATCTAACTATGTTCTCCATTTTGAGAAGTGGTACCAAAATCATTCCTATTTTCTGAAAACATTGTGAGAAGTGAGGCAATCCCAACGTGCTCAGTACTTTCACCGAGTGAATCTGCGTGTGAATATTGACCAGGTTCAATCTTAGCTTTTACAAATGAACGTAATATTTTAAAGTATTAAAAATACTTACCAACTATGTAATGTAATCATCGATTGCTTGACTTGCCATGTACCATTAAAATGTTAACAATTTCTTGAGTACCATGTAAAGAAAAAGAATCCAGTAACTAGAGCTGGAAATCTCTGTGCAAAGCTCTTGGAAGGCTTAAAAAATTTGTCATTGTAAACACGATAAAAGAACGAAAGCACTGTTAGCGTTAAGAGGGTAAAATCTCACGTCTCTTAAATATGAAAAGAATAATTACGAGAGTACTCCAGCATAGTGTGGGAACTAGAAGGAGGAGGACTTCTTCAAGTTGAGAGAAAATGACTCATGACTGGACGAGAAACATGTTGTGCGGCAGGAATGGACTGGAGAGAGAAGAAGAAGAGAAGACCGAAAATTCTAGGGCTCTTCCCCTTTTATATTTAGTGGCTTTTTTTTGCAATTTTTTTTATGTTGGTCGGTTTGGGTTATATTCAATATACTTAAAGCTCAAATGCTCAATTGTAAAAAAAAAAAAAAATTCGGTTCTTATTCGGTTCTTCGGTTCTTGGTCTAGAACCGACAACCGAACCAAACCCGTCGGTTCTCGATTCGGATACCCGTTCGGGTTTTTAATTTAAGAAAACCCGTTCGGTTCGGTTCAGACATTTTGCCCAGCCCTAATTTTAGTGATATGTTCTTTCACTTTAATTTTGTATTTTCTTATTTTCTCCATGTTAGACTAGATCTATTGGTGCTAAGAGATCGATGAACTTTGCTATGTAAACTTGTATTTTAGTTTTACAATTATTGACAATTAAAACATGTTTTGAGGTTTGAATGACTTTTATTCATTTATTTGTTTCCACAATTATTATGCATGTGATTGTGTGAGTGTTGTGGTCTATTTCATGCATTCGAAAGAAGGAGAATAGACATGAAAAAGAATTAGTCTTCATAAGGTCCGATAGGGAACAAAGATATACTCATATGCTTTGCGTAAATCTTTAAGTGATCATAAAATTACATGCATTCTTGTGAATTTACATTCGTGATAGAGATATAGTTGGGTGGTTTACATGAATAGGTTCAGCAATTCTCGAGAGAGATTGTTGGATAGGTTAGAATCATTGATTTTTCAGATTATCAAACATGTTGTCGATGTTGTAGAACTAGCTTCCAAGGTGAACATTGCATGGGGATTCGTGATCCTAGTACTCGTTTGTTATTCTTAAGAAAAATCCAAATTGCATTTAGGTTGTAAAATTTAGTTGAGTTCCATAGTTTAGTTTAGTTACAAATCCTCACAGTCATCTTAATTTATATAGATTCGGTTAAGGTTTTAGTAATTAGAATCAAATTAATTCAATCCTTATGGGAACGATATTCGGAATTCTCAATTCCACTTTATTACTTATTACGAACCGTACACTTGCGGTAATTTAAAACGAACAAATTATTTCGTGAACACGGACCCTTGGATCAAATTACACGTGGCCTCATCTCCTCGGTCGAAGCATCAAGTCCTAGCCATCAAGTTGACCTTCTTAGCTTTTCAAAGCATTTAATGTTCTTACATTGACAAGACAGGACACAAATACATTTTTTTACACAGGTCACATCAATCATTCGAATAAGATCTTTATCGTGAGTTCAATCTTTACACGTGGATCATCACTAGCTGAGGAGCCTCGGAGTTACTTGGGCCTCGGATCTAGGAAGGTGCATCAGATAACATCAGAGCCTCAGAATAAGGGCCTTGGATAATATAGCTTCGGATGTACATGGGCCTCGGATCGAGGAAGGTGCCTCAGATAACATCAGAGCCTCAGAATAAGGGTCTCGGATGTACATGGGCCTCGGATAATATAGCCTCAGATAATGTAGCAAGAGGCCCACGGCCTAGTTAAGATGGCCACGTGACAGTACGTCAGTACCTAGTAATGAGTCATAACAGTAACATTTGCAGACTTCAGCATGCATTTACAACCATTTTGGATGGTGCATTCTGCGTGCCTTATGCAACTGAACTTTGGTTGATTCAGTTTCACTTTTCATTTGAATTACTGTCAGTAAATGTGATCACTATTTCAATGGGTGGATCCCTCGAGGCAACATTAGTCTCAAATTGAGTGTCACATTTGGGAATTCTACAGCCATGCTCTAAGGTGGCACAAATTCTTCTCCAGGAAAATTTTGATTCCAGTTGGGGGACCGTTTCGCTTGTACATTTCGTTTGAGAGGGAGATGGTGCGGGACTAATTTCATCCTTACTGGTATGAAGCTCAAAGGACTCAGGAGAGCATTCGTAGCATTTCTTTGGCTGCATTTCTGTAAAATGATCCTCTTTCTCAAGGATCCCTGGAAACCCAGGAGAGAGGGTTACTGCATCCTACAATTACATGTTGAAACCAATGTTTTATATGAAGTTTTTTAAAGAAAAAAAAGTAGCTATTGGACTTATGAATTGGATTCACTGAATTTGTCGAAAATGTTTGAAGGAGCTTGACTCGAGGAGGCAAGTGGTGGCTCGGCTTTTCATGGTCAGGTTTTGTAGTATTGTGGTAATTTGGATGTTTCATAGGCATGTAAAGTATTCTAGACATTACTAAAGAACTTGAGAGTACTGACTAGTGCTTTCACCGCATACCAAATACGCCAGCACTGTTTCACGTGGAAAAATGGCTTCAAAGAAATCACCTAACGGTTGCAGTCATTTCATTTAACAGAAATCAGAGTACAATATGCACTCTGAAATCGACAAACTGGTCTAGTTCCAGATTGATTCCCGAAATTTACTTGTTCAACGTCCATTAGCATAACATTGATGCACACATGCACAGGTACCAACTGGCCTTGGGATCTATCTAGCCGGACAGAGACTAATCTGCACGAAACAGAGAACAGTTTTTTATGAATAAGCTACAAGTTCGAGTACAGAAACTTGTGCCTGAGAAGAAAAAAACTTGGATGAATGGCAGTCACGAGTCTTAAGAAATAATTCTCTCTCATTTCTGAAAATCTCAAATATGCACACAACAAATTTTTTCTTATACAGTTTATTGCATTATTAGGGTATATTGCAACTAGAGATTAAACTCACAGATAAACTGGCCTCTTGGATAGTAAAAGAGAATAAAGAAGGGGTAACCAGAGACGTCTGATGTCTAGCTCTGACAAGTTATTTATAGACTCTTCAAAACCTGTTTCTTGTCTTTATTTTTGAACTATGAAAACCAACGATGAGCAAGGAATAAGGATAATGTAAAACTATGCTAATACACTATGCTTAAGCTCTATGAAAAATAGTAATGGTAAAATCAAGAGCTCTTCAATTGCACATAATAAACTGAACTCAATAGGATACAAGGGAACAAGCCATTTGAAAAGTTAAAATCCACACTTTTAAGTTTTAACGGCTTCATTTGGATCGTAAATTGTATTGAGAACAAGGAAAAGACGAGCCAGAGTGGAGTGATTCCCACCACTTATTCCTTCCCCCTTGCCTGTGTTTAGTTTTCTTACAGATGCAGAGAGTTTTCTCAATATGAAAATCAGCTGCTTAGAGTTTCATAGAGCATACAATGAAAATGATGCATAGCCATCTCGACATTTGGACTGTATCGACCAATGTTGTATGCCGGAGACTCAAGGCCCCGTTGAACAGCTTCACTTAAAATTATGTCTTCCATCTGCATATAGATTTCTTAAACACATTAAGCATGAAATATGCAAAGCACTGATTGTCGGAAAAATGGTGTCTGACCTGCACTTTCTCACCGTCCACCAAACTCTTTTCAATAAAATCACTGTTATCCTGAGAAATGAGAATAAACAATTGTCAAAGAACCGTATGTTTGTGAACCTACCCAGAGCGAGCTAAATATCTGTATACGTTTATACTATCTCCCATCTCCTGGGTCATGAGCGGAGCATCAGAGTTCATAGCGGGATCCGTCGAACTGGACGTGTTTCCTTCATCCTTCCAATCACGTTCCTGCCCATCCAACTTCTTCATTACTAAATCGAATTTCTCGTGTAGCCTTGCTATGTCTCTCTGGAGATCAGATTTTATCACTCCAATTTCCTCGTGTAATGTATCGAACCTTGTTTCCAACACCCCAACTCGATCTGTGAGAGTCATATTTCCAGAATCATTTGCTCTGATACCAATTTGATAGGAATCTAATTATATGAAAATAACAACCGAGAATTGATATTGAATTAATGACGAAATTACAATGAAAATGAAAGATAGGTTCTAAGCTTTCGAGAGGCTTAGATATCTCCCCCTTGGCTTAGCCAATTACATAATATTTTGCATAACCACTGAGCCTCTTTCTCCTCTTATTTATAGTCTCTCTTCCTAACAGATTTTCCCTCCCATTTGCCTTGTAACCGAAAGTTGTTACATATATATTCTTCTAGGTGCTTCTCAATCCTTCTAGAATGGATGAGGTGGGTGGGAGCCTATCAATACCCGCCGCCTGAAAATCCACATTGTCCTCAAGGTGAAAGTGTGGCTCGACTTCAAAATCTGGAATGTCACAACCCCTTAGGTAGAACTCACCTTCAAAAGCTAGCTATTAAGGGGAGGGTGCCCAAGGGATTATAAACCCTACATTTTCACATGGAATTCCCGATGTGGGACAAGGGAACCATGACAAACCGTCACGCTTCCGATCCCGACGCCCACGCCGGACTGGCTTTGCACTAGTCCCTCTAGCTTTTTACACTAGCCCATGACTAGTCCCGAACGAACACTGCTATGCCGGGGTCACCATCCGCGCTGCTCGCTTGCAATCGAGGAACGTGGTGCTTGCTCTGATACCAATGTCACAACCCTTTAGGTAGAACTCACCCTCAAAAGCTAGCTATTAAGGGGAGGGTGCCCAAGGGATTATAAACCCCACATTTTCACGTGGAATTCCCGATGTGGGACAAGGAAACCATGACAAATATCAATTTTCCGCTGTAAAAACATAATTTGCAGTCATTTGTCACAGGTGTATGAATAAAACACAACCAGAAATGTCCATAGAAGGAATATCAAATTTGCACAACCCTACATATTTGCCCATTTGGGATTCTCTTGAAATTTTCGGTAGTATTTATAGTGCATCATTGTAACAATTGTACAATCTGATTCACATTAGTCAAATGATAATAAATGAATGGGGTAAAAGGAAAAGAACTGATTCCATGGAGAAGCATACATCAACAGTTCTTTATAAAGAAAACCTGGACAATCAAGGGGACAAAAAATTTGGTTTTGTTTATTAATTCCATGTTAGCATGAAAGATCAATGCCAATGTAGCGCCCCGAGTTCTGTTAACCCGGATTGCCACGTCATCGTCTTTTGCCCTAATTTCAAAATCAATCATCGCGAAAATAACCTAATTTTGAAATCACATTTGTAATTGAAAAACGGTATCGACAAGTAAACGCATAGGAATTTAAAATTTAAATATCATATTTTAGAAATAGCGGAAAACGACAAAATGTTATCAATATTCGAATACAAGAAAATTCAAAGAGATAATAATTTCGATAGTCAAATTTTTCTATGCTACCACTGCCGAATCAATCGCGATCACCTCCGAAGTCTGCAAATATTGTTAAAATAGCAGAATGAGTATTTCGAAGAAATACTCAGTAGACTCATCGCCGATAATTAATTTACAGGATAATTGAATACACACTTATGCAATATACAACGTGATATCATCTTTGGCTCATTTTCTTGAAAATCATAGGCTCTTTAAAATCATGGGGTGTGGATAGTCTTTCTTTCTTGTGCATATGAAGCACATAAGTTATGCATAACATTCTCGTCTTATCTCATAAGAGATTCTCTTCTTTCTCATCCAATTAAGCATATAAGTTATGGCAAGCATAACAATATCATATATCGCATATGACAAATTCTCATCTCATGCATTAAAGGATATAAATCACGTAATTCACATAAAGCATGCAATTATAATTTAAACTAATTAATGGTAGCGAGTCTACCTCAATATCTCGAGTTTCGTGAAAATGGTGCGAAAAGTAACTTCAATATCTTAATTATTCGTACGTTTCGTCTAGCAATAGAAAATAAGTTTGAATTAGTATTTCGAACTTTAAAGTTTTAAAGTGTTGAAATTAAGGTTTAAGGGCTTAATTGAAAATTACTGGAATTGTAATAAATGGCTTAAAATGACAAAATAAAGTTTAGGGGCTAAATTGGAAATTTATTAAATCTAAAAATAAAAGTTTAAGGGCTAAAATAGTAATTTTTGAAAGTTATGGACTAAACTGTAAATATAATAATACTGAAAATAAAAGTTAAAAACTAAAATAATAACTTTTATAAGTTTAAGGACTAAACCGTAAATATGATAAAGCTGAAAATAAAATTAAATGGCTGAAATAATAACTTATATAAACTAGGGACTAAATTAAATAACTTTTAAATTGAAAATAAGAAATGTAAGGGCTGAAATTAAAACACAAACATTTAAGGGCCTGAAATAAATCAACTAAAAACTTGGGGCTTAAATAATAAATTTTAAAGTTTAAAATTTTAAAACCCTTATTTCATCTCTCTCTCTCTCTACGAGAGAGAGACGACGGGTAGGGAGGGGCTTCGCCCCTCCCCCTTCTCTCTTGCCACCACCAACCGGCGGTGGTGGCAGCACCGGTGGCGGCGTCGGCTCGCGGTAGGGAGGGGTGGTTTGATTTTGGGTTCGGGCACGAAAATGGAGGGCCGGTTCTATGGAGGTTCGGGTTCGGTTGAGGTAAGTTCTTTTTTCTGGCTTTTCGATTGTTCTTTTCTTGGGTTTCTTGGCGGTCAACTTGAGAAAGGTGTTGGGTTTGGTGGTGATGTTGGTCTCAGGTTTGGGGACTTGGTTTGGGTGGTTATCGAGTTGGGCTACAGTTTTATGGTGGTTCTTGGGGGTGAAAATGGTGAATGGGTGTTCTTTGGTCTCGGGTTTTGGGGTGCTTTTGGAGGGTGGCTTAGGTTCGGGAGTTGGAGGTGCTCTCGGTTTTGGTGTTTTGGGTTGGAGGTGTTGATGGTGAGCTTGTTGGCTATCGTGAAACATGGTGACTGGATGGTGAGGATGTTGGTTTGATGTTGGCAGTGGAGGTGGTGTTGAGGTCTCGGTTTCATGAATGGAGTTGCATTGAGTGTTGAGCTGGTGGTGTTACACAGTGAGTTGGGTGAGTGGAATGTTAGGGTTTGCAGCTGGGCAGTATTAGTTGGTGGTGAAATGTGAACTGCATTGTTCATTGTTTGAGTTCACTGTTGATGCTAGAAATGGATTTTCTAGCATCAATGGTGTCTCACATTGGGAATAGAGAGTGTTGGAGAGATATACAAATTTTCTTACCAAGTGGATATTGTGTGAGTGTGAGTGTGAGTGTGAGTGGAGTGGGGTATGAATAGTGGTAGAATTAGGGCACAAAACCCTAGACGGGTAATTGGGCCTATTAGTTGGGCTTTAGGGTTTTCTAATTGGGCTAGACTAAATAGATTCCGGTTTTGGACTCAATTGAATGGACTTAAAAGAATTGGACTAGAGGAAATTATGCTACACACCTCATTTTCAATAATTATTTAAAATATACTTTAACGTGGTTTTTTAACTATTAATACTGTTTTTTTTGTAGTAAAACCAAAAATATGATTACTTAATCTAATTATAGTAACTAATCTAATACCTTCAAAGGCTCCATCAATCACACCCCTTAATTAATTTACCCCAAACGTGCCTCTACCTAAAATATCACGGTATCCCCAGACTTCCTCTTCTCCTCAATCCCCAATTTCATCACCATTTTTTCTTTTCTCAATTCAATCACAGAGAAAGAAATATGCCAAATCCCTTCATCATACCGCATATAAATCCCTTATATCGCACTGTATCACAATCACCGTATCACACATATCCCCAATTTGATTTGATTCTTCCGTTGATTAGGATATCGCGTTCGGTTAAAAACCCCAGCCTCTGTAGAATAATATGCATTCAAAATCGCAGTCCCTAATTCGATTACCTAAGTTTTCCAACATGGATTCCAACAAAAATGCTTCTTCCATGGGCTCTGTATGGATACGGCTAGACGACGAGCGTACGCCGACCGTTGTAGTCCCAAATGGCCGTTTGTCCATGGGCTCCATCAAGACACATCAAGCAGTCGGTTCGTCCAAGTCGTTTGAGATTTTTGAACCCAAGAACGAACTAAGTGACACCCCATCACCTCGCACCCGTTCCTCCAAGTCTTATGAGATTTGTGAACCCAAGAATTATCTCGAAATCACCCCTTCTCGTCGAATTACTCGTTCATTCAATGCGTCATCACAATGTCATGCCTCAGGCAACCGTCCATCAGTTCGAAGACTAGTGAACACAGATTTCAAATGGATGGGGACGAAGAACCCAACGATGGAAAAAGGCAAGAGGCCCGTTGAAGAAGAAGTACCAGGTCACAGCACCAAAAAGAAAAGGATTGTAAACAAAAACCTGTCAAAGGTAATATAAATGTTGATTAACTCTATTTGATCCATTTGTTGTAGTTAATATATTTTTTGGTTGTATATGTTGGATTGATTGGTCATTTTAATTTAGTTTAATGGATATTTTTTGATTAATACAGTAACATTATATATACAGATGAAATCTGATATGAACCTAAATTTAGAAATTCTAGATTTTTTTTTGTCATAAACAGTAATATTAATGTTAGGAAATGTGGGTCAAGCTCTAGTAGTTAAATACTAAGTGTGATGTAGAGTATTTTCCATTGTATGTTGCAGTGTTAAGTCTTTGGTTAATTGGAGTTTACATTTCATTGTCTGCATAGCTATTTTGTTTACATAGATTCACATTTAATGATGCACATGTACTCTGAGTTGTGATGGGGGTGAGAATGTATTGGTCAGTCAAAAAATTAATGTTCCCCAATAGGCATGTGTCATGGTCTTTTAGCATATTTGATGCGAAGTGTGTATCATCTAATTGAATATTTAGTCTATAACGTTTACGTCTTGGTCACTCTACATAAGGTTGGAGGATTTCTTAGAATCTAACATCTAATCTTATTCTTTCCCAATAATACAGGATTATAGATATTTTTTAGAACCAGAAAATAGAATGAGTGCCAGCATTAATTTGTTCTTCAAAGAAGACGTCATTTCAGATTTGAACAAGATTCTGACAACATCTCAGAAGGAAATATTTTCGCGAACTTGTTTTGGGCACTTCCTCCGCATGAAGTACATTCGGTTACAACACCAAACAATCCACAAAATGCTTTTAATGGAAGTAATGCAGTCCAACGATAATGAAATGTGGTTCAAGGTTGCCGGGAATCTCCTTACCTTTTCAATCAAAGAATTTTGTATGGTAACCGGGTTGCATTGCGCTGGAGAGGACAACTTAAACAACTTTAAAGCTGGTGATTGCAGACTGAAAAGGAAATATTTTGGCAACGTAAAGAATGTTTATAGGAAGGACGTGGAACAGAAATTTCTACATCTTCCGCAGAACACGCCTGACGACGATGTTGTAAAGTTGGGCATATTATACCTTGTCAGTTCTTTCCTGTACACGTCCCCACAACCCACGGTGATAAAACATGAACTGATGCGAATCGTGGACTCTTCGCACATGGACACCTTCCCATGGGGCAAGGAATTGTACCAAAACACACTCTACTACATGAATATAGCCCTCGAGAAGCCCAAACAAATGAAATGTGATCCCAAATCTACAATATCATATAGACTTTATGGCTTTCCGCTTGCTTTTCAAATATGGATCTACGAGTCCATACCACTGCTATCCGGTGTAGTGTGTAACAGAGTATCTCGCAATTTCCCACGCATCTTAAATTGGTCAACAGACGATTCACGTGTTACCGCAGCATATCTTGATAAGATGTTGTACGACCTCGATCAGGTATGCCCTGTTAATATACTATTAAAGTTCACGTGTCCATATCTTTCAGTCCATAAAAAAAATTTAATTTTTTCAAGGTTACATTTCACATTTATTCATTCATATAATATATTCAGGTCGAAGTTACGGTGATACAACCTAGTGAAGTCGAGATAAAGGCAGGATACTTCGTTGGGATACACATCAAAGAACCCGCATTCAAATCAGTTGAGACTCTTCGCACTGATCTTGATGTTGTGAAGGTCCATCTTCACGACGTGAAAGGAAAAAAGAAAAAAAACACGTCGAAAGGCAATTTTGTCCATTGCTCCAAGCGGAATATCCGTGACGTATCAGATCAACGAGAGGTTAGAATTTTTCATTACAAGGTCGATATAAAAAATGCAACTTTTATATAATGAGAATCAAATTTTCTTTACTGATTTTACGATTTCATATTGTAAATACCACATACAGCCACATAGATCATACGAACGACCCCATGATCTTAAGCTAGTAGAAGAATTGCAGTTCCATGTTCTCGGCCTTCAAGATAAACAGAATGAAATAATAAATTTACATAATGATTTGAAGACGCACATTCAGCGCGTTGAGAGGTTCGTTGAACACAAGTACAGATGTTTGATGGAGGAGATTAGGCGAAATACTCAAAGTGACAACCATGATTATGGTAACACGTCTACTAATATATTGAAGAAGAAGTCAGCTGCGATGGAGACTGAGGTTACATACACGGCCCGAAATACTCTGTACATAATTTTGTTTCATCAATTATTTGTTTTATAGCATCTCTAATGTGTACCAATTTTTTCTCATAGGCACGAGAGGACGGGGGATATGGTAACACCCCTAACAACAATGTTGAAATGTTAGCAATGAAGGACGATAACAACTTGCCCCATCAAACTGTTCATGCAGTCGTGGGTGAGAAGAGTTCGAAAACTGTTCCATTGGAGACAAACACTCATGATGACATACATTTTACTGAGGAAGACCTAATTCAAGTCGACCACATTGTGAATAGTGTTCATTCCATGAAACATAAGAGCATACTACAAGTAAAAAAAACACATTCTTTATGTAGTGCAAATGGAAATGTTTATATTATTGGTTACATTTTTAATATTTTTATGCACAATAAAAGTCATTTCTTTTTTATAGTAACAAAGTACCAACATCAATAAATTTCATATGGTTTGTAGCACGTACTTCGAAACGATACACAACCAACGGGGCATGCAAATATGTATAGCAAGAAGCTTTTCCATCTAGATACAACACCTGACTGCCTGCTTGAGAAGTCCAGACCAGTTGTATGTGGCATCCCGGCTAATCCGAAAGCACCAATGGTAAGTACATCTATCAATCATTTTGTATCTTTTACAACAATAAGCACTAATAGCTAAATAGAAATCGATTAGTGTTTTGGGTGCTGTTAATAAATGTGTAGTTCATGTTTCAAATTTCAGATGGATGGAGAACCTGCCCAAAATGTCATTTTACTCGAAACAGGGGATGAGAATAACAGCAATGAAGCAACGCCAACGGAAAAGAATAATGTAGTATCGATTCATCCGTTATGTAACACAGTGGGTCTGGTAATATAGTTCTAGACGTAGTTTTATTATTATTTTTTTCAACGATGTAATCTATTATTATTTCTCATATCCATGACTTTTACATTTATTAAATTTTTCCTGACTTTTACATTTTTTATTGCAGATCAACACACCAGGTGATCAAGTGAAAACACTTCACAAATTCAAGCTACGCACTTAAAGTTCTTTTTCTTAAGTCTTCATAAATGTATTCTGTTAACATCACACATAGCTGTGGCAATTTCAGGGACGAACCTTAACACTAACTATCGTATGTATGCTATCAAAGAAGGGATGGCACCACCTCACATAGACGATGTTGAGGCGTTTGAGAATTGGTTTCAGGATGGCTTCAGGGCAGGACAAACGTAAGTGTGTTGTTGATACAGACTACAGTATTGCATTCATGTTTTTCAGGTGTAGTTTATTAATCAATTTACATCATATGCATACTAACGTAGAAACTTCAAGTTTCCACCATCCAAAGACATACTCAACCCCCCTCTCCAATTCGGGCCGTATATGATCGACAGAAAGACTTGGTGGTACGAACTACGGCAACCTAATGTCTGTATGAGGGACACGGTAATATATAAGTACACAACACCTTGCCATTGTTAGCTCCAACTTCATATAGTCTTTTTTATACCACTGAATTGCCTGACTTCAAAATTTCATGCAGCACTTGAATGTATGTTTTTACTACTTTCGTAAAATGGTCAAGTTCAGCGAAGTGATATCCTTCAATGGTACAACGACTGATTCATTCTTTGGGTTGATGGTTCGAGCAGCATACAAAGCATGCAGTGAGGACATAAATGCTATTTCTAATTTCAGATCGTTGGTTGAGTATGCTAAGGGGGAATACATGCACTGCAACACTAGATGGGCCGATGTGGATAATGTTATCATTCCTATTATGATGGACAAGAAAGCTCACTGGATATTGGGACAATTTGATATCAAGCGAAGGTTCCTGAACGTATATAACCCCAATCGTGTGACTATTAGTAATAGGGTGGTGTTTTCTGACATTGAGGCCTTTGCATATGTACTTCCATGCTTGATGTTCAAGATTAATGCTTGGCAAGCAAGCCCTGCCGATCGTATAGGACTGGTGACACCTCTTGACGTGAACATCATCACTGACATCCCCCAAAGCGATAACGGGTACGCTTATTACTCTAACTTATATGTTTCCTCATTACAAGGTAACGTTATCTTCAATATTTTTTCATATCAAATCTTGAATGTGTTCAATAGATAAATGTGTTTCATATTTAGTATAAAAACTTGCCATAATATTGTTTCATGCCAGCGATTTTTTTCACAAGCTTTTAATTTGGTCAGAAAAAATTATATGACATGAACGTTGACATTTCACATATTGTTTTAAATTTGAATACATTTTTGCTTTATCTATAATCCTACTGCCATTTACTTATTTTTACCAGCATTCTTCTCTAAATGTGAACAGACAAGATTGCGGACTATACGTGATAAGGTTTGCCGAATACATCATAAATGGAGTTACTGATAAGGCGTCGTGGATGTTAGACCCAATCAAATATAGAACCAGTCTAGCATCTCAGCTTCTCAAACATGGATGTGAGAAGGTGATTGAAGCATACGACACCGACTTTGACTTGGTACCACGAAGCTTGAGGCGAGAGAGGAAGATGAAGGGACTGATGATCGAGTAGTTCAGTAGTCGCAGCTTGTTTATCCTTTTGAAAAATAAAAGATATCCCAGAGCCTAGTGCATATGATGTGTTCATGTGGTGTAGTTAGTTTTCAGTTTTTTGTTGTGATTTACCTGTGCCCAATTTTAAGTTTTGCGATGTTGTGAGAACGGCTATGCCATGACATGTGTTTCCTTTGGGTATATTAAATTAATAAAAATTGGGTTGATCCTAGTACATTTTTAAGCAAATATATTTTTTAAACATGGCAGGTCTCATATTGTGGGACACTGCAGCTAGTACAGGTGAATGCCCAAAGGATGGTCAACAGTTTTTTTCGTTTATTTCACTTGTTTCTAGGAATCTTTCTAACTTTCTTTTATCAGAGTTCATCACTCGTTCATCACCGATTTTAAAGTTGAAACATAAGAATGTATGTATTTATTTAATTCATGATCACTCAAAAGTCTTTTACAGTTTGCTTCAAATTATGGTTTAAGTTTTGTTTATGGTGTCTTAGACCAAAAAAATGAGAAGTTAGTATTTCAGAGTGCAGTTTCAACCCTGTAATGAAATTATTGATTATTTACGTTAGCATTGTGAAAATTGAATCTCATTTGTGTTGTCAATACCCAGTAGTTTTAAACATTCGAATTAAATCCCTTTCATCTAACAATGCCATGTTGTTCTACTTGGTAGTTTGTAACTTCTGTATTGATTCACATGGTCAAATGAAACATGTTAATGCCGTCAACAAAAAAATGTAGACCGTCAACAAGAAAATACGACATCGTGTGCTTAAAGTTTTGGACTGGGAAGGTTAACATATGCTATATGTAATGAGAACTTATTATTGAATTACAGATAAAATCAAAGGTCATGCGTCCCACAACGTAAAATGGGTAAATTTATGTAAACATACATCAATCATTGAATTATGAGTCGCGCTTTCGTTTTCTCACATGGCAAAGCGGGAGTGGTTGATTACATGTTCTTTTATTATGACCTTTCCCTCTACAACGTCCGCACATGATCGGATTAATGGATTCGAGCCTTGTTCGCCTCCTAGAATTCTTCGGTCGCCCAGCTGGTCTCTTTGAATTGGGTGGGAGGATATCATTCAGATTCACATCATTAACATTACTCCACTGTTCGCGACAACCCAAAGGAACAATGTCACCGGCGTAGGTGTCAATGTACGCTACCTTTGTGTTGTAATGTGCGCAATACTTATACGGCGACTCTCCATTCTCTCCTATCACCGCCAACGCATGTTTACATGGAACACCATCTACCTGAAAATGGTTACACGTACACGTCATGTACGCCAAGTTTACAATATGCTTTGTACCATCATCTGTCACCTCATACAAAAACTCATTTGACGCTGAAACCTGCAACTTGTACCAAAATAATACATTACAAACATAGAGTTATTGATATTAATAAATAGGTAGATTCAATCTGTTCAACATTGGGGGCCATGCACACCCAAATAAAAATAGAATAATACCGAAATAGGTGTTACTTTTTATTTATGTGGTGTTTTACTATAAATTACAAATTGCCATATAAATTAGGATGACTTACCTTTAACCCCAGTGATCCTTGAGAATTCTCCCTTAGAATGTTCTCTTGCTTGCCAGCTAGTCGCGTGAAAGTGCCAACTGCGACATTTCGATTCTTATAAAACCATCCTTGTAACATGTGCCTTAATGCCTCGAACAGGTAATCTACTGGACATTGCTTAAGTGTACGGCCGAATTTACGGACTCTACAATGTTTGACGTCATTGCTGAGTAGCGATTACGGGACATATGACATCTCGCCCACTTGTGGAATCCAACCAGCTCCTGCGTTACACATGAAAAATAGTCAAAACAGTTTATAGAATGGCCATTATATTCTTCATGTAACAACACTTTTGTTAAAAAAAATTATCCCACGAAGACGATGTGTCCATTTTTTGTTTAAAAAAAAGTAAAAAACTATGAAAAGATGTACGTACTAAATCTTTTCGAATGCCCTTATTAATCTTATCAAGCTGCCTCATGTGGTACTCGAACTCATATTTCGTATACGCCCTCGCAGCTGAATTAAATGGCTTTGCAATGTTTTTGCCAGCATAGCCATACGAAGTGCGGAGGTTCTGTAACAGATGACGAGCACAAAATCCATGCATAACCCCCGGGTATATTGAATCGACGGCATGTTCAATGCTCTGATGACGATCTGAGACAAAACACATCTCATTGCGCTCGCCATAAGCTTGCTTGAAATTAGTCAAGAACCAACTCCATGAATCATTGTTCTCAGAATCTCCGATACCGAAAGCAAGGACGAATATGCCATTGTTTGCGTCTTGTGTGCAAGCGGTGAATAAACTACCACGGTAACGTCCCGTGAGGAACGTTGCATCGACCACTACAACAGGCTTACAACTCTTCCACCCTTGAATAGACGCACTCAAGGCCATAAAAGCATACTTGAATTGTCCGAACGAGTCAACTTCTATGTTTGTTATTGTTCCAGGATTCTTTTCTTTCAGTTCGCTCATGAAATATGGAAGCCTTGCATATGCCTTCTCAGGATTACCCATAACAACCTCAAGAGCATGTTCTCTTGCCCTCCACGCTTTTCCATATTTCATGTTTACTCCATACATCTCTGCCATGTCGTTCATTATATCAATCGGAGTATATATAGTTCGTACGGATGTGTACTTGTGCTTAACACATTCTCCTATCAACATGCTGTTCGCCTGCCTGTGATCCCTTATGATGTTTTCCAAGGAGCAAGTATGAACATTCCTTATATAACGTATCTTGAACATATCCGTATTACCAATCTTTGAAGCTCTAAACTTCCATTCACAATTATCCATGAGACACTTAAGCACGTACTCCTTATGGTCAGATTTGTAGACCTTAAATTCAAAGTTATTACGGATAGCATATAGACTGAGAGTCTTCTTCAACACATCTTTATCTCGAAAAATCTGATTCACACATACAAATTGCACATCAGGCTTATTAGCTATATTTGTCATCTCTTCACCCTTGTCATCTGTAGACTCTAGCACTGATACCTCAATTCCTGATATCAAATCATTTGGAACTTGGTTTATAATAGTCAAATCAGACATCGGAATGAATGAGCCATTGACAACCTCAGATTGTTGCACACTTCGATTCAAAGAACCGAGTACAGGTACAATGTTTGTGGAGTTCAAGACATCAGTCAAGTGGATACGTAGTGCAAATGTTGTGATGCTTGGATCCTTACGCTTAAGCACCAAGTAAAATTGTAGGGAACTGTTATTCGTAATACGGATTGGATACATACCCTCATCTGCACTATATTGAATATTGATACGGTAACGACTAACGTCGACCTCCAGTTCTTTCAATATCATATCTACAAGATTCACGTAACTGAAACCACTAGGAACAAGTAGACCAAATGTATCTGTTCCATGACTAACAAATACGTTTACTGCATCCATAATTCTCTACAAGGATATAAAAAATAGTATTGTCAAAAATTATGTAGACTTACTCTTATATTACAAAAAAAGTTCGTCAACTAGAATCGGTCACATTCAAGATATAAGTAAGCATTTATATTCCATATTAGAGTGTAAGATCGGCAACATTACAAATACATCGAAAAAGTATTTAGAAGTGTAATGAAAATTCACTAAAAAAAAAAAGGACCGTGCATTCGGCTCAACGGTTTGCTTTTGTGAGTTGCAAAAATGTAAGTAACACACCTAGAGAGAAACACATGTCATGACATAGCCGTTCAACAACATGTGCAACAAAAATGTGAGAACTAAGAACACCGATCACAGACATGAACACATCATATGGACTAGACTCTAGGATATATTTTATTTTGCAAACGGATAAACAAGATGTGCCTATATAATTATGGTTGCTTCATCGCAACATTACATATTCATGGCAACCGGTCATTCGAATAATTTGAATATATGCAGATCATCAAGGGACATTCATACTATATCTAAAGACAGGGAAGTTACATACTACGATAATATACGAAGATTTCGAATTTTGTAGCATAACATACCAAATGAAAACTGATTACAGGTGACAGGTTTCTATCCGGGTGATATGAAGATTTCTGGTGGAGGAGATGATATGGCTTCAATGGATGAAAACCGATTACAGGTGATCAGCAAGGTTCCGGCAAGTTGTTTGTCTCTTGCTGTGTATTTACTCCGCGTTCGTCATCTATATGACAGCAGGTATTCATCCATATATTTTTCATTTTGAAAATGGATAACTGATTATGGTATGCATTTATTAAAAACGTGTGAAGGGGTCATCCATTAATTCCATCAGTTACAAATTAGAGATTCCAATGTCAAATATGGTAACTAGTATATTTGGACATATTTTCCATTCAATCCAGTATATCTGAGGTAAATTCACGTCACAGGGTAATATGAGAATTACATTTTTTAACTGATGCATTCATGAAAAAAGCCCTTTTGATTATTCTTATTTTTGTTATGGGGTAATTGGAGCAAAATGTCCTTACTTTCGACGGATTTTGTGCAAAACGTCTCTACTTTTCACATTTTGGCGTAGAATGTCATTTTTCCCAATGTTTGACCATTTTACCCTTCAATTTAAATAAAATAAAAAATAAAGAATAAATTGTAATCTTACTTCTAAACTTTTCTAAAAATGCAAATCAGTCCAAAAAAGTCCATTCACTTCACATTTATTCTTGGGGCTATTCAAATATTTGCATATCCTCAGGTAGAGCTTTTGAAACGCAAGCAAAGGTGAATCTGAGTCCTTGAGCTTCTTTATAATGTGGGCAATTATTTTTGTCAAGTGGGTCGGGCAAGGATCCAAATACGCCACGCAGAGAACAGTAAGGAGATAGAGGCTCTCCTTCTTTATGGCGGGTTTCGAATCATTGCCAGCGTCATAGAGGTAGTTGAGGAGCACCGAATGTAATTTGAGGAGGCTCTCATTCACGGAGGGTTTCGAATCATTGAAAGTTTGGATAGAGAGTTGATGATTTTCTGCTTCAATTCAACTATGGCTAAATGGGATGATAAAGAAGACGAAGATGAAGCAGTAGATAATCTTGAAGGGGTTGCTTGGTTAGGGGATTTTGTGGGTTTTGAGGATCTCCGTGAACTCATTTTAAAATCTTGATAAAAGAATTGACCAACAATGTTTCATGAATTAATTTAGTTTGATGGTGTGTTGTTTGGAGTGAATTGAGGCCATATTCTGTGTCGCCTAGACCTGGGCAGACAGTTTGTGGTAGTTCGCGACCATGACTGTGGTCGAGGGAGAGATTTCTGGCAGGTTGCAGAATTTTGATTTGCTGGTTTTGATGCATGATTTTAGGTGTATAAGTGGATGAAATGGGAAGATCTTGGGTGGAAATTGTAGAGGATGTTGAGGAGATTAAGTTGGTAGTGATAATCGACGGTTTTGGTGGCCGGAATGAGGTGGAAATTGGGTCCATAATCAGCGATTAGGAGCTCCCGACAGTTTTTTTTGGTTTTTTTTTAATATTTTTATAAGTTTTGGACTGATTTGCATTTTTAGAAAAGTCTAGGAGTAAGATTGCAATTTATTCTTTATTCTTTATTTTTTTTTGTTTTATTTAAATTGGAGGGTAAAATGGTCAAAAATTGGGAAAAAAGACATTCTGCGCTAAAACTGTGAAAGGTAAGGACATTTTGCGTCAAAAAACGAAATGTATGGACGTTTTGTACAAAACTCGTCAAAGGTAGGGACGTTTTGCGCCAATTACTCTTTGTTATACCATGCCAAACATACTTTCCTCTTTGGGTAATTGGCACAAAATGTCCCTACCTATGACGGATTTTATGGAAAACGTCCATACGTTTAATTTTTTGGTGCTGAACATCCTTGCCTTTGCATTTTCTTGCGTAAAATGTCATTTTCACCAATTTTTAACATAAAATGACAATTATACCCTCCTATATAAATAAAAAGAAAAGAAAAATAAAGAATAAATTGTAATATGTTCCTGAATTTTTTTTTTTAAATGCAAATATGTCCAAGATAATTGTAAGAAAAATGCTCACTTTATCATAATTGCACCCAAGTACTCGTCTCAACCATTTCGAACTGGCAGAACCTCCCCTTCTCTAGTCTCCCTCCTCAAAATCAGCCACAATCACCACCACCACCAATCGTTGTAAGCCACATCACCGACGTCCATATCCACCACCAATAGACAGTAAATTCAAACTTCAACAGAAGAAAAAATAGGACAGATTTTATGTCAAATGACTAAAAATTGGGCAGATTTTGATTCAAAAAATTGGAGCATGTAATAGATCAATTGATCCAATTGAAGAGTTACCCAATATCGTATTGACCTGCTGAAGGTTTTGTTGGGTCCAATTTGTAGAAATAACATCACTTTGCCTTTCTATTGGAGGTGGATTCACTGAACTTATATGCGTGCGTGTGGGGTTGGAATTTAGGCCTGAAAATTTTGAATTGCTGCATTATTTGATGATATGAAACCATGGTTAGATGTGCTTTGGAGTGTAGAAGAGGCCGATATGTGTTGGACGTGATGAGTGTGATCGGAAGAGTGGTTGTCGCCAAGTTTTTTGGCTACGAACGGTGACCAATTTTGTGGATATGGGGGTGCATTTGGGGGCGGCGTGATGTGGAAATAGTGGTCGGATTTGTTGGGCAGGTGAGGCCGATACCGGTGGTGGTGATACTCGGCGGCCTAGGGGGTGGGATGGTGGTTTTTTGGAGGTGGAAGTCGGCGGTGACAGAGATGGGAAGATTCCGGCGTTCGAGACGGAGGCTTAGGTGTAATTATGATAAAGTGAGCTATTTTCTTGCAATTATCTTAAATTGATTTGCATTTTAAAAAATTGAGGAGAATATTGCAATTTATTCTTTATTATTATTAATTTTTTTTTAAATTTATATAGGAGGGTATAATTGTCATTTTAGGTTATAAATTGGTGAAAATGACATTTTGCGCAGGAAAATGCAAAGGTGGGACGTTCTGCACCAAAAAATCAAACGTATGGACGTTTTCCACAAAACCCGTCATAGGTAGGGACGTTTTGCGTAAATTACCCTTTCCTCTTTTATGGTAACAATAAATTAAAATTGTGGTGGTAATGCAATCATCACTTCTCAAAATGAAGTAAATGGCTCGACAGTTTGCTTGTGGAGCTCACATGGAATGGATGAAAACCCATGCGAGGTACTAACTTTGTTAATTTATGGAAGGTTGTGGACAATAATAGGAAAAAGGTTGGTCGAGGAGAAGATCGCAGCTTCCCACAAAGTTTGTGACTATATACAACATACATTTACAATAAAATTACTTTTAATTGCCTTAAAACATTAGTAATCTTGTAAATTATATAATAACTACTATGATAAATATATCACCACAACCTAATTATTATGACTATTATATCACTTGCAGTCCCAATTCTTTCCTATTAATAGAGTGCTTTGATTTTCAACAAAACGTATAGAAGCCTATTGATTTGTCTAATATCTTCTTTTTATCCATCTAGTTTATAACATGTTAACAATACAATTCTTCTTTCAAAGGTAGTAATGCTTCTTCTTTTTATTTCTTTTATTGGTATCTTTCAAACGTAGTGTTGTGCCTCTATTTGTAACTTTTTTTTTGTAAGATAAAATTAAGTAATAGAGTTGTAATTAAAGTCAAAAAGTCAATAGGTTGATGTATAGGTTTTGAAGGAGTCAAAGAGTTCAAAGATGTCCAAGAAGATCACATACAATCAATGTGATACAATTAAAGGTCAAAGGAGTGTTAAAGTGCCGTACAAGTCATGTTCCAAAATCCTAAACATTAGTTGCGACACATTTTTCACATTGACAACACTCGAACTTGAAACGTGCTATTTTTCAAAAGAATTGTAGCAATTTGAATTAGTTTTCCAATGCATTTTAAGTCCAATAGCAAGAGAGAAATATATGAAGAAAATACTGACGGCTGCTCAATTAAAGCTTGCTGACCTTCCTCTAGGCGTTCAAGTGTCCAAAACAGAACTTGGTTACAGCTGGGCACCAACGCTCAAGAGGCCATGTTATATGCCGTAACTCTATATTGCAATTTTTAGCTTTTTTACAATCCTAAACAACTTCAAACACTTCATATTATAATATACCCAAACCATAATTCGTCCAAAACCATATCTCTTCCATTAGTTGAGCCATTATTCATAAGATCAAACAAAAATCTTTATTCAATCATAAGATCAAACACTAGAAACCCTTATCTATAAGTATTCAGAGTTCTGAAATTGGAAAAGAGGCGCTTGGAGTTCTAGTGCTCAGGAACGAGTTCGTTCTCGATGATCCAGTGTAGAGAAAAAGTAGCCCAGAGTTCTAGAAAGTGTGGATCGCACAATGGAAGAGGTTCTTTGGTGATTTACAGGTTGGGTGGTCAAAATCAGTTAAGGTTTAACAATGTCTGAACCTATCGTAAGTTAACTTTTCTAATGGATCTTTGTCAATGTTTGTTCGAAAGTTTTTGATCCTTATGAAGAGTTCATCAAGGGAGTTTTCCTTTGTCATCAATTCTTGGTGTTATTTACTTTTTATTGCTATGATATAAACGTTTATATGTTTGTTAATTATGGTTTAATTTGATTAATAACCTTAATCATCTAGAACCATAAATAGCGACTTGTGGCTTTGTATTATTGATTGTTTTAATTCCACATATAATATTTCCCAACAAATGGTATCACAGCTTAATTGTGATTCGTAACCCAATTTTCGTCTAGATGAGTCAGTCACATTCTACTAAAGGATTTGAAGATGATATGGATATTCATGAGGCTTATGATCCGTTGTATGAGGAGAGTATCAAGTCACATAAAGTTAATAGATACTTATTTAACAAACTGAATGATCTTGAATTAGAAAGAGAGGCTTATAGTCAAACTTAAGGAGTCTACCAGAGGTCTGGATAAGTTGAAGGTTGAGAAAGAGTCCTTAGAAGTTAAGGTTAAGGGTCATACGAGTTATCTTCAAAAATAGAACACCCAACTTCAATTTTTCTCTAAAGGATCTAAGAAGATTGATAACATTATAGGTCTCAAAACACCAACAGAGAATAGAGAAAGTTTAGGCTTTAATAAAATAAATTTTGAAACCGCTTCCTTTTCTAAAAACAAGTTTGTACCTATCTCGATTCAACTTACGGTTCAAAACTTGAAACATAAAGTTGTTCTTAGGTTTATCTTCACGTGTCACCATTGTGGTAAGTAATGACACATAAGACTTAGTGTCACAAAAACATGAGTGTTGTGTTTTTCTATCGCAAGTGTACGATATCGTAATAAATAATATAGTGGACATTTGAGTTCGAATTATTATTCTCACGAGGACTATACTTTAGAACTTAATCAGATTTTTTTAACTCTCATTTGATGAAAGCAAACAAAGAATTATATGTTGTAAATTTTTGGTTTAAACACTTAAAATTAATTAAAATGCACACAAAGATTAATTGAGAATTCAAATAATGTACGGATATCAGGGTCGAACAATTTCATATATCGATCAACTTTAAGTCTTAATTCAAGATTCTAATGTAGTGTTGATAGAATTTTTCTATTGTATTCAATTTACTCATTTTGAGTTCTGAGGCGAACTTGGGTACGAGATTAGTGTGGAAATCACGAAATTAATTGAAAATGCCGGAAAAGTCCAAAATTCAGGTTGTAGACGGTAGAATCTCGTCCTAAATCTGTGCCTTGTGATTGCATAGGGGATAACCAGCCAATACACAATTCATCACTGCACCACATGGATCAAATGGAAAATTCTTCCCTCAATGGCATAGTATCATTACACGGTACCCATCCATTTTGTAGCTATTGAAGTATTACAACACAAACACAATCAGTAATAGATGTTGTATGAACTCCCACGTATAATGATCAATTTGAAAGAAAGAATTAAGCAAAATACGGTTGAATTTGCTAGCTTTCCCTTCAATGAGATATGGGTTCTCGTACTCATAAAGCATCGTCTCTACCATATCATGCTTAACAATGGAACTCTGCTCTTCATTCTCTACAATATTTTCAACAATTTGCTCAATTCTTCTATTATTTTCTCACTCTCTTGCTGAACCATCTATACAATTCTTATACTACGCTCATACTTCTCCTCTTTAATTGGTTCACTTTTCCCAATATCAACTGCATTACCAGTATGCTCATGTTCCTCTTTAATTGGTTCACTCTTCCTAACATCAACAACATTTTTCAATCCATCATCAGTCATCTCAACTTCCCTATTTTTGGACTCCTCCTACAATTCAACTTCGGTGTTCTCCTTAGGTGTGGTCAACTCCTTCTTTTGCTTTTCCCGTTCTGCTTCACATCTCATCTTCCATCAGTCTGCAAAGGATTGTTCTAGTGTAAGCCCAGCCAGAGTGATTTTTACCCCATCCTAAAGAAACCTATACATGTTCCTCTCCGTATTATAAATAACCTTCATCTCATACCTCCAAGGCCTCCCAAGCAGGATATGAAAAGATTTTAATGGAACTACATCACAAAAATCTTTTATCACTATATTTCCCAATGGTAACATTCAATAAACCCGCTTGGTCACACTACCTTTCCACACTCCTTCAACCAAGTCATTCTATAAGGTTTAGGGTGTTATTGTAAAGGTAATCCCAATTTTTTCATCATCGTGATACTAACCAAGTTTGGTATGTACTCCTTATCAATAGCTAAACTACATATCGTACTACCCACAAAATATTGAGTTTGAAAAATAAATCCTCAATTATAATCCATCATTTACGTAGGCGTAATCAAGAAGATTCAATAAAAGAATTAGACAATTAGATGAGTAATATTTAAATTCAAGAAAGTGGTTCTTGCATTTTTGGATTGGAATGAATATAAATGAATTTTGGATAGATAATATGATAGTGTTAATTTCCCTAAATAAATCAAAATTGTTTTTTTTTTTTGGGACTATAGTACCTTACGGATGAACAATAGTTTTTTTTGGTAAACTTGAAAATCAATTACAAAACTGACAAAAGAAACGAGAGTTGATTTGGATACTAGATTAACCCAAAAACAATTTTTGACTCCTTTTTTGAAATTTTCTGGATCTAAGACTTAAAAATATTACTAGACACAAGAACAAAAACAGAAGACTCAAAACAAAAGAAAAGATAGAACCTGAATCTGATGCCCAAGCTCTAGTACCAAATGACGTGAACCCGAGTACGAAATCAACGTGAAAATCGCGGAATTAATTGAAAATGTCGAGAAAGCCCAAAATTCAGGTTGTAGAAGGTGTAATCTCGACCCGTAAATTATTGAACCAAACAACCACACAAAAACAAAGTATGAATGACCTCTTAATTACAAAACCAACGAATCTCAATTTACGAACGCTACAAAGGGTACCTAATTCTTTGATAAGTTCTAAGGGTTAAACGCCACAAATATAACAATATTTGATAATTTCGATACATGTTCAATCAAGAACAAAAAGAGAGAAAAATCTCATTTAATTCACAATGTCAAAAAGGTTCTTTTTTACAATAAAAATAAAGTTTCCTATTTATACTAAACCTAGGAAAATATGGAAAAACGAAAATATCACTTTAAAGATTACAAGAATTTTACCTAAACTAAAATTCTAACAAAATAAGGAAATTCACGTAAAATTAAAATTCTCGGCAAATTGTTCTCGACCTATTTCTGTGCGATCGCAAGCCCAAAAGTATCATGAGCTCGCGAAGCCTTGTGCAGAATTTTGTGCCATTTCCATAATGTATTCATGGGCAAAAATCCGACAATTGAGTTGAAAGTTATGGCCGTTTTCGCCAACGCTGCTCGTTTTTCTTTCCAAATGTCTTCCAAACCTTGAATCCAACTCGTTTCGGCTCCCGAGCCCTTCACAAAACTTGAACATTGACTTGTCAACTTCTTTAATTTGGACCAAAAATCGACCAAGTAATCGCCTATCCCGAATCATATCAAGTTCTCATTGAGCTTATTCAACTAATTCAATCCCATATCGATATGTAAATCAACCTTAGTTAAATGAAATATTAGTTTTAAGAATTCATATAATGATCGCAATCTTTAGTATAAGTATCTCTGCACGTTATACTAAATTTTACTATATGGGCTTAATCTCAAACTCACCCCTCGACTCATAGAAAAATTAATATATGTATAATAACACGAATCTTGAATAGTAGAAAAAAAGGTTCTCAAGTAGATTACACTATTTGTCCTAATATGAACTTTAGCTACTCAAAAAAGAAAAAAAAAAGAAAAAAAAATGTTATTGAATACATTACTGGGCTTGCATCAAGATCTTCTTCATCTTCCAATCAATGCTTTAAAACTTGAATTTCTTGATATTTTTCTCCCTTGGATTAAAAAATTTCAAGTTGTATATTTTTTTCTCAATGTGTGGAACCTTTTAAAAGTGCCTCATTTCTTCTATTTATACTCATCTACATGTTTTTTCTCAAATTTGGAATCCTTCTGGACTTTTTGCTGGCCAAAACGGTGTAACCCTAAAATAGGCGGCGTAGCGCCTAAGCGCTCGGAGACAGTGCCTAGGCGCTATAAAGTGCTCAGTTTGAAACCAGCTTTTGCTAGGTCATCACAGTGCTTGGGCACTTTGAGTATGGCGCCACGCCAATTTGCTGCTTCTTTTCCTTGATTTTTTCTTGTTTGTTCACTTTAGTATCCTTTTTACACCAACTCACCATACCTTTAAAACAACACTAGCAAACACATAAAAAACGTTCTATACTCTTAAGATTCAGACAATAATTAAGTTAAAATTGTATAAAACTCATGAGTAAAACACATTCATTAAATATCCCCAAACTTAACAATTTGCTAGTTCTCGAGCAAACAAAAAGAAAAAGAAAAAAAGAATAACTAAGAGAAAAAAAAAAACACACACACATAACAAATAATTAGTTAGATAGCTTGCAATTTGTTTCAGTATTGAGAACATTATATCACATTTATAAACGGTTTCAAAATCACAACGCAAAATTCCAACTTCCACTTATCCAATGCAAAATGGGTACGTGTGTGGAAAGAATCAAGTCTAACGCTGTACATTCACAAGTTAGTTCAATTCCCATCCCTCAATGGTCATTTATTTCCTTTCTTCGCTCGTGAGATTCACAATTCCAAACTTGTTTTCTTTAATTCTCTCACTATAATGTAATTCTAAAGTTTGGTTTCACTTGTCAATTCCTTACACCACTCTAATTTGGTTCGTTTCAACCATCAACATCAATAATTTATTCATGTGGTAATTCTTCCAATTTATGAGTGCTTCAACAAACTAGTTTATACTAAGTTATTCAAACACACTAGTAATGTAGCTCCTAACAAACAATTCTTACTTGCACTTTTGCATAAAGTTTATCTCTTTTTGATATTTTATTTTCAGTCCATTATTGACCCCACCCATTTTTCTCTTCTTGACCCTTGTAACGAGCCTTTAGTTGGTAACTCTTTGGCTTTTGAACACCAAAGGGTACCAGGTTTCACGATACCCCTATGAACTTACTAACTCGATAAAAAAAGGTGCCGACGTGAGGCATAAACTCAATAAGTGCAATGTTTATTTTCTCTAATGAATATCAAAATTTGTAGGGTTTAGATATCTAACATTTAGTCATAACCAAGTTTATACTAGAAGACCAAAGACACTCACAAATCTTTTTCACATGCACGGAATCACCACAATCTTAAATAATTTCTTTCACTTGTTAGAACAATCTAATTTATTATGTATACAATTAAATGATGTTGTGAATCATGGATTAAATGATTAAGCACCTAAGTCATCTATTTAGCCTATGCATATGAATTTTTCAGTTCCTGTGTGACGCTATACTTAATTATCATGCATAATTATTGTCATGTTTCCACGGATAAGCAGAAAATTAAACTCAAGCACATGATTCATCCACAATCCACAAACTAATACACGCTCTCAAATTTATTCATCGTAGCCGACAAGGCTATCTAACTCACCCAAGCATGTGATATCATCATCATCATTTTATTTTCTATTTTTTTTTTTTTTTGATAAAATACACAAAACATGCAAATCACACATAAGCATTTAAGTGACTAAATAACATATGCAAGTAATATCATCCCTCCAAATTTAAACCAAACATTGCCCCTAATGTGAAATTTAAAGAAAAAGGAGGAAGGCATACTTGTTAGAAGACATCCATAGTCTTCGTCGTCGGTGTCCTGCTTGAGGTAGGTTTGGATTTGGAGTGTGATCAAGTAGTAGAGGAGGTTGAGGGAATGTAACACCCTCAAATCTAGATACCTAGTTTTAGAAGTATTATCACTTCATTCTCTTTTTAAAATCATAAATGCGAAAAATGATTAAATTTTTCTTTGTCATAATAAGTATCAATGACTTATTATTTCAAAATAATTTGTGGTCAACAAAATGTAGAACAATTAAATCAAAATTTTTAAATTTAATTACAAAAATGAATTCAACATTTAAATATGATAGTATTGAGTTCGTGTCACCAACAAGTCATCATATCGCATCATCTTGCATTCATCATCTGAAAATGGGAAGTGACATGTGGGATGAGCTAATGCTAGTAAGCAAACCCCATGCATAAGATGCATGTTTCATCATCTGAAAATGAGAAGGGATAACATGGGATGAGCTAACGCTCAGTAAGCAAACCTCATGCATAAGATGCATGCTTATGATATGCATATGAATTACTTCCAAATGAAAAGTATTTTTCATTATATAAACCCTTTTTTTTTTAAACTTAACATTGACGTTGTGATCGCACTTAGTGTATAGCCTAGCCAATCAGAATGCAATGGAGAATTATTATTTGGAACCTGATCGAGTCCTATCGGTAGTACCGCAAAGTGGTTAACATTAACATTATCATTGAACATTGGTCATGTACGCCGATTCCCCACGCCTCATTTCCCACTCATACCTTTCATGGCAGAGACATACACCTCGTAATAAAACATTCGAGATACATATCTTTAAAAATATATCTTGACTCATTGACATTTGGAAACTTTTTATTTCTTGAAACTTCATGTATGCTTATAAATGCATATATCATGACAAACATTCATGACATAAAAAGTAATGATCAAATATCATGTTTGCATAATGACAACTTAAGTAACACGTTTATATATTTAACCATATAACGTACACATGAAAATAAGAAGAGATTTACTTACATGATCCCTTAGCTAATCACTTTTGATTGCAAGTGAAAATGTCCGTCCACTGATCAACGTGCCAATAATCTGAAGTCGTTATCGTTTAATTATTAAGAATATATTTTTCTTTTAATCATCAGTGATTAGTCACCTAACTTAGAATGCACTTCAAAAATATAATTTACATATGGAGGATATTTTCTTTTATTCCATAGTCAATATTCTAATCACGTAAGACTAAGTAGTAAACAAATCCGTAATGACACAACTTCGACTGACTTAAACTATGCATGTGATTATACGTGTTTTTGTGAAATAAAAGAGATTGTAATAATAATAATATATCACATAAATATAACTTCCTTATTTCACTAAACTACTATAATAATTAGAAATTAATGCACAAGGACCAAGCAGTAGTTATAGAACATGTTAATCCAAAGTGATTCTGGTAATGTACTTTATTTATTTTGGCGAAGGAACATGATGGGTGCATATAACATAGGGGGAGTATTTATTTATTTATTTTCCTCATTATTAGAGTTAATGAATGTTTTAACTTGTTATCAAAGGTAACAAAATAGAAAAGTTTCATTTTCCAATCTTAGGGCATTTATTTTATGAATTTATTTATGATAATTAAAATATACTCATTATAGTGTCAATGCCAAACAAATACAAAGCCCCAAATTTTGCTCAATTACGTGACCAATTTTCCAATATGTTGACCAATTATTGATTTTGTATTTACTAAACAAGCAGCAAATAAAATCTTTTTAACATGATATTTGGAGTCAAGTTGTGGTAAGCTATAAAAAATTAACATAAGATAAAATGAGTATATCATTTTATTTATTCCGGTTTTAAATTGAATTATATGCAAATTATAATTAACTTTAATTGACTTGTCAATCGTTCAAGGTAAAATTCCCAGTAAAATATTATTAGTGAATGACTATAAATTATTAATTAAGCATTAAACATATCATTAGGCAATATCGTATAAAAAAATTAGGAAAAGAGAATCGTGGCGTTACATGGAATGTCTGTCAACATATATCAAAGCCATGAAACCATTGAACTCATTTTGATAGTGGAACTGCTCGTACATTGTATTTCATATCTGTTGTCGGCAATCGAAAGAACAAAATAACAGAAAAATAAAATTATAAGATGAAGCGAGATATGCCAAAGCAAATCTCCTTAAGACAAATTTCGCCCCTCAACAAAGTGCAAACGAGATTATGGACGTCTGTCTCCCAAGATACAACGCTTCTTCCAAAGTCGATACTGCACACTACCAACCTTGTCGGTCGAACCAAAGAATGAACGTACTCGAACGGAATAACGACGAATATTTTAGAGAGTTTTGGAAACAGAATATAGAGAAAAGAAAATTTAGAAATCAATGGAATTGTAATTGATTTGGTGTATCCAAAACGAATTTGGAGGTCTCTATCTATAGAGATTGAAGTGTCTCTTTGAATGGGTGTGTGACATTTCATGAACAAGTGCACCACTTGGTCTGATTTGTCTTGGCCATTGGATCACACTCTTTCATAATCTGGTGACCCAGATTAAACCTTGAACTGTAGTGTCCATTCATCATGTTTATTCACCAATTTCGAATAGTCACCAGCCATGTAGATGCCACGCGTACATCCAACTGTACCAACTGCCACGTGGGACGAAGTGACGCAACCTGACATGTGTGTACCACCTAGGATGCCAACTCATCGAGCCTCCCGTCGCCATGTCATCGAACCATGAATCCATTTCTGAAAACTATAAGGCTCCCCAACTCCTCGCGACGATGCGTACGTGCGAAGTGCAAAGTGCGCCTCTAAAGCGCCCAATGCGTACTTTGCGATGTGCGCGGGTCGGGTCCGGGACCGGGACACGGCGCGGCACGAGTGGTGCGAAACACCACTCTAGTGGTAGCTAGTTTGCTAGCCTTTGGCTAGCTAAAGGTAGCCAAGTTGTATGTCACTTATTAAATTATAACTTATACACACATCCCACTATACAAACAAGTATTTTTTCTTGTAAACTTTCGATGTGGGATTCCTTACCATATATAAGACACTTAAAATGGGCTTATCAACTTATGGGCCTATATTGGAGACTTTTCCAATTCACCCAAATTAATTGTAATGACCCACTCATTAAATACACATTTAATGAAATCAATCAATTAATTCCAACAATCCCCCACATGAATGGAAGAAGTCAAGGAAGATAAAAGAATAGTACTATTAGAAAGATAACGCATCAAGATAGGTAGCTTTCGCTTTGAACCTTCTTTAGTAAGAGTCTATCGTACTCACTTGGCTAATCAGTGAACGCAACGTTTTGAACTGTCAGCCGTTATTGCAAGCTCAGACAATAGACCAAACACATTACCTCTCATATCAAACTTGGTTCTCTATTGTGTTCATTATTTCGGCCCTGAACTACTTGGGTTCTGCGAGTGCTTTAGAGAATTCGCCTAAGTAAATTCTCATAGAACCGGCCAAGTTCGCACTTACATAGGTGATGTTCTACAAAAAATACTCTACTTGTACTATTTATAGTCATCATTAAAAGCAAAAGCTTATCCTTCGTAAACTTAATAGTCAGCACTTTTTGCATCATAGAAATGGGAAGGAGTTAAACTCCTAAGTGCTCTTATCGAGTCATTCATAATTAGTTTTCCTATTGAACCTAGTCCGTGGGATCTCCAGTTGCTAGGTTAGGTTTCCACTAAGATGACTCATTGGGTTTTAGGCTTTAAACCCATTTCCCTCGATGCGCAGTCTATACACTCTCTAGATAACCCTTTAGCAAATGGATCCGCTAGGTTTTCTTTTGACTTAACAAAATCAATTGATATTGTTCCATTTGAGAGCAACTGTCGAACGGTGTTATGTTTACGACGTATATGTCTCGACTTACCGTTATACACAAAATTTTCAGCCCTGGCTATTGTTGCCTGGTTATCGCAATGAATACAAATAGCCGGTACAAGCTTTGGCCATATAAGAATATCTTCTACGAAATGTCTTAACCATTCTGCTTCTTCTCCTGCTTTATCTAAAACAACAAACTCAGATTCCATAGTAGATCGAGCTATACACATTTGCTTAGAAGATTTCCATGATATAGAGCCACCACCAAGAGTAAATACATAGCCACTGGTAGACTTCGACTCGTCTGTATCCGATATCCAATTGGCATCACTATATCCTTCAATTACTGGAGGATATTTTCTATAACATATTGAATACTCTCTGATTCGTTTCAAGTATCCCAAAACTCTAAGTAATGCATCCCAATGTTGATTACTTGGGTTATTTGTGTAACGACTGAGCTTACTTACCGAGTAAGCTATATCAGGTTTTGTACAATTCATTAAGTACATTACACTACCAATAATTTGAGAATATTCTAACTGTTGTTTCCCATTTCCACTATTCTTGTGAAGAACTATATGAGGAAGAAATGAGTTACTCGTCTCTTTAATATTATGAGTCTTAAACCTCTCAATTATTTTATCAACATAATGAGTTTGAGACAAGAATATTCCATCGATGTTCTAGATATCTTCATTCCTAGAATCACGTCTGCTTTATCCATATCTTTCATGTCAAAGTTATTGGTAAGTATATTCTTTGTTTTATTGATAACGTCTATATTAGTCCCTAATATAAGCATGTCATCAACATTAGACAGACAAGTACGTATGCCTTTTTGAATCTTTTCGAATATACGCATTTGTCACATGCATTTATGATGAATCCATTCCTAATCATGGTACTGTCAAACTTTTCGTGCCATTGTTTAGGAGCTTGCTTCAAATCGTATAAGGACTTAACAAGTTTCCATACTTTGTTCTCTTGTCCTTTTACTATGAAACCTTCTAGTTGTTCCATATATATTTCTTCGTTTAATTCACCATTCAAGAATGCAGTCTTCACATCCATTTGATGTATTTTCAAATCATACAAGGCTGCTATAGCAATTAAAACTCGAATAGAAGTAATTCTAGTTACCGGAGAATAGGTGTCAAATAAATCAATTCCTTCTTTCTGACGGTATCCTTTTGCAACCAGTCGAGCCTTGTATTTGTCTATTGAACCATCAGCTTTTAACTTCTTTTTAAAGATCCATTTGTACCCTATTGGTTTAGTTCCCTTAGGAAAATCAACCAATTGCCAAGTATTATTACTCATATTGGATTCAATTTCGCTATTTATAGCTTCCTTCCAGAATACAGATTCTGGACTAGTCATAGCTTCTTTAAATGTTTGAGGCTCTTTCTCAATCATGAAAGATATAAAATCTGGACCAAAGGATTTAGCAACCTTTGTCCTTTTACTCCTTCTTGGTTCAGATTCTATATTGTTTTCAAATGCATTATCTCGTGTTCTCTTTTGAGTATTCTCAACAATATCTCTTTTATTAGGGAACACATCTTCAAAGAATTCAGCATCTCTGGATTCAATAATTGTATTAACATGAATATCACTTATATCAGATTTATGCAAAAAAATCTGTATGCACTACTATTTATTGCATATCCGATAAAAATGCAATCAATAGTTTTAGGACCTAACTTAATCCTTTTAGGAGGTGGAATAGCCATCTTAGCTAGACACCCCCACACTTTTAAGTATTTATAGGAAGGCATTCTCCCTTTCCATATTTCATAAGGTATCGAACCAGTTTTCTTGTGGGGAATTCTATTCAGAATAAAATTTGCAGTTAGCACTGCTTCCCCCCACAAGTTATGTGGTAATCTAGAACTTATAAGCATAGCATTAACCATGTCTTTTAAAGTTCTATTTTTCCTCTCAGCAATCCCATTTTGCTGCGGAGTATAAGGGGATGTTATTTGGTGAATAATACCAAACTTAACACATAATTAATTAAACATGGATGAATCATATTCACCACCTCTATCGGATCTTAATGCCTTAATCGTTTTTCCAAGTTGATTTTCAACTTCGATTTTATAAGTAACAAACACATTCAATGCCTCATCTTTGCTACTTAATAAATAAACATGGCAATACCTACTGTGATCATCAATAAACGTGATAAAATATTTTTTACCACCTCGAGTTTGAACAAATTTTAGATTACAAATGTCGCTATGTATTAAACATAACGGTTCATTACTTCTTTCAATTAAGTTAAAAGTTTTTTAGCAAATTTTGCTTCAACACAAATTTCACATTTATGTTTGTCTTCGGATTCAAGTTTAGGTATAAGACCTAAACCTACAAGCTTTCTTAAGGAAGCACGATTTGCATGCCCTAATCTGCTATGCCACAAATTTGGAGAGTCGAGCAAGTAAACAGAATCATTAGTTTTATTAATAACTTGCGGATAGAAATATGTGGATTTTTTGTCCACTACAACAGCATTGGCCTTAAATAGACCATCAAGTAAATAACCCTTTCCAACATACATGCCCCCCTTAGTAAGTACAAACCTATCAGATTCAAACACAATTTTAAATCCTTTCTTACTAAGTATAGCTCCTGAAATCAAATTCTTTCTGATATCTGGGACGTGTACAACTTCATTCAGCGTCAGTTCCTTCCCCGATGTGAATTTCAGAATAACCTTTCCAATTCCTTCAATCTTGGAAGTTGTAGAATTGCCCATGTAAAGGCATTCATTATGATCCAGAGTCTTATATTCAGAAAATAGATGTGATGAGTGGCTCATGTGTCCAACCACCAATCTTTGGCATTAGATACCAAATTAACTTCGGAAACAACAGCGGATAGGTTGATGTCTCCAACATCTGCAGAAATATTATCTACTTCGGTTATATGGCTTGGGGCGGTTTCTTCTTTGGTGTATCCTTCTTTTTGCTTCGATAGTCTTTTGCCCGATGTCCCGGCTTCCCACAAATATAACAGTTTCCCTTGAACCGTTTTGCATTGTTGACTTTTTCGTTGTCCATGGATGAGCCATAACGTTTCATTTTCTTGTTCTTAGACAACGAGTCTTCCACCATGTTAGCCTTTGCTTCCATGTTGCGCACATTAGTCTTCTTTTCTGCAGCCCGATTGTCTTCTTCAATGAGAAGTCGAACAATTAAATCCTCCATAGTCATCTCTTTGCGTTTATGCTTAAGATAGTTTTTGAAATCTTTCCATAGTGGAGGTAGTTTCTCGATCATAGCAGCAATCTGGAAAGATTCACTCAAAGTCATGCCTTCAGCTTCAATATCATGAAGTATAACTTGCATCTCCTGAACGTGACTCAATGATGTCTTTGAATCAGACATCTTATAATCCATAAATTTGCCGACAATGAATTTCTTCGTTCCAGCATCTTCTGTCTTGTATTTTTTGTCAAGAGATTCTTATAATTCTTTAGCCGTCTTGAAGTCACAATACACACTATATAAAGTGTTATCATGCATCAATGGCTATATATGTAGTTACGGCATAAGAAATCTGTATGTTTCCATGCATCAATGGCTAACTAAATATTTTTATCAATAGCATTCTCCGATGTTTGTGCGGGACATTCTTCATGCAGAAACTTTACCAAGTTTAACATTGTCAAATAGAATAGCATCTTCTATTGCCAACGTTTGAAATCTGTGCCATTGAATTTTTCCGGTTTCTCATGTTGTGAAGCCGGCGGCATGATAAATTGATTGGAACCAGAATTTGGCGCAATCACAGCACTAGTAGTATTTTCAATAGTACTAGTCATTTTCTGTAAAACCACAATTATAGAAAATAATCAATAAGAGAATAGAAGAAAGAACGAAAGTAAAGATGTCTTAAGATTGTTGTCGAAAATTCGACTAACGCAATCGAAAGAACAAAATAACAGAAAAATAAAATTATAAGATGAAGTGAGGTATGCCAAAGCAAATCTCCTTAAGACAGATTTCGCCCCCAATAAAGTGCAAACGGGATTATGGACGTCTGTCTCCCAAGATACAACGTTTCTTCCAAAGTCGATACTGCACACTACCAACCTTGTCGGTCGAACCAAAGAATGAACGTACTCGAACGGAATAACGACGAATATTTTAGAGAGTTTTGGAAACAGAATATGGAGAAAAGAAAATTTAGAAATCAATGGAATTGTAATTGATTTGGTGTATCCAAAACGAATTTGGAGGTCTCTATTTATAGAGATTGAAGTGTCTCTTTGAATGGGTGTGTGACATTTCATGAACTAGTGCACCACTTGGTCTGATTTGTCTTGGCCATTGGATCACACTCTTTCATAATCTGACGACCCAGATTAAACTTTGAAGTGTAGTGTCCATTCATCATGTTTATTCACCAATTTCGAATAGTCTACTAGCCATGTAGATGCCACGCGTACATCCAACTGTACCAACTGCCACGTGGGACGAAGTGACGCAACCTGACATGTGTGTACCACCTAGGATGCCAACTCATCGAGCCTCCCGTCGCCATGTTATCGAACCATGAATCCATTTCTGAAAACTATAAGGCTCCCCAGCTCCTCGCGACGATGCGTACGTGCGAAGTGCAAAGTGCGCCTCTAAAGCGCCCAATGCGTACTTTGCGATGTGCGCGGGTCGGGTCCGGGACCGGGACACGGCGCGGCACGAGTGGTGCGAAACACCACTCTAGTGGTAGCTAGTTTGCTAGCCTTTGGCTAGCTAAAGGTAGCCAAGTTGTATGTCACTTATTAAATTATAACTTATACACACATCCCACTATACAAACAAGTATTTTTTCTTGTAAACTTTCGATGTGGGATTCCTTACCATATATAAGACACTTAAAATGAGATTATCAACTTATTGGCCTATATTGGAGACTTTTCCAATTCACCCAAATTAATTGTAATGGCCTACTTATTAAATACACATTTAATGAAATCAATCAATTAATTCCAACAATATCAGATTCATCTGCAGTTGCATAACGTGAAGCTGAGTAGTAAGGCCAGTATTAGGGTAGCCGGCTGAGGTTTGTCGACGTGATCGGGAAGATTGTTCTTCCGGCACATGGAGTGGCGAACTAATGGAGCCCGACCGACTCATGAATTTCCAAGTCCTCTCCCGTGTAATTAGCGGTTTGGAGTGCACCTCTTTAGATGGGTGTGTTGCAACCCACCCCTCAGACAAAGCTCAAAGATCATCGATGGGTATCCCAAACCACCTGTAGCTGACCCTTTCAAAGTATGTAAGATGTTGTTGTGGATAACCTTTCCAACATCAATTTACAAGTAGCTTTGAATAGCTTAATTGAGGATTGTACGCTCCTTGGTGACCTCGCTTAAATTGCTGCTTGGTAAGATTTTGGCAGAAATGAAGTGATGCTAGACCTTACGCCATGAAGTCTTACCTGAGGTAGGGAAGTTAATCACATCCGTCTCATACCATTTCCAAGAAGTTCCAGATTGGACCAAAATCTGAATGATTTCGTTGGGATCAACTCACTTTTCGTGAAGCCTAGAATACTCATCATCCTCAATATCCGACAAATTATAGAACATGTTGATAGAGGTTCTATCAAAAGGGATCTGTTTACCCCTGCACAAACACTCGGAAGTCTCTGTGTTCAATCGCATTGGCGTAAAATTCTCTAACAATCGAAATTAGTACAGGTTGTGGCTGTTTGGCAAACACTTTCCATTTTCTTTGTTCAATCTGCTTCGTCTTGTGATTACCAAAGCCTCTTTCAGGTATACAAGTCTTGTGTACCATTAAGTTATTATATCGTTCGGCCAGCTCGGCATTTATGAAATTGCTTCTATCAAATGAGCTGGAAGAGGAGGCTGTGGCCTTTGATATCTTTTTAGGCGGTATTGTACCTATGTAGAAAGATAAGATGAAAACTCTTAGCAAATTAGGTAACAAATATAAAAGTACGATAAAATAGGACCCCAAAATATACCAATTTATGTAACATTTCAAGCACCAAAGTGTATAAAGTCATGCCGTCGAGAAATGTGTCATGATAAATAGTATGTGATGGTGTGCAAATTGATATAGGTGGTTTGCAAGAGAACATCCACAAATTTATAAACCAAAAACTAATTCCAAATGTAGATGAGGCAATTCAATGGCTTAGTTATCCTATTGGTAGACATGAATGTTCACATGGGCAAATAATCAAACACCTAGGAGGCAACATAATTTTCCTTCAATTTGCACGTATTTGTAGTATAATCCAAAACCAAATTGTCACACCTTCACAAACAAACTCATTACGCCACAATTACCTGAATCCTATACTCCGCAATCGTGCAATTGTAATAGCAAGTGTAAGGAAGAAAAGTAGACGACTTACCTTGAAGTCCTTAGCTTGGAGGGAAGAGAATGAACGAAATCACCACTTGCAACAATTTGAAATTGACACCTTTGTGGTAAATGGAAAAGTGTCGTGTGTGTGTTCTTGGTGAGATCGTGAAGAAGAAGGGCTTGGGAGAGTGCTTGGGGGGAAGGGGAAGGTGAATCTAAAAATGGGTAGGAATGGGGAGATATACGTGTGAATGGCGTGTTGAAAAGGCCAAAATGGAATTTTGGCCTTTGACCAATAAATAACAAAAAGAAAAAAAATCCCAAAATTAACAAGTTATAAGATAAAAGGCAAAAATACTCTCATTGGGAGGAGAAGAAAAAGTCTAACCACGTGAAAACCGTCCAAATATTTCCCAAAACCGACCATTATTCACAAAAATCGACCACTTACAAAAAATCATCCGGCCACCCACCGACAAAGATGACCCACGCAGAACAAATGTTAGTTTTTTTTTTAATTTCACAACGTATATCCTCGTATATGTATCATAAAAAAGTTTTTTTTTTAATTTCACAACGTATATCCTCGTATATGTATCATAAAAAGTTGGAATTTTTTTGTGTGATTATGGAATGTATGCGTAGATCTACGTATATGTAGTGATAGGGGAATTTTTTTGAGTGTTTTATGGTATTATTTGAGCTTGAAATCGTCGGAAATGGCTATTTGCAGCCATTTCCAGCGAAGACGGGTCGCTTGGCTGGTGACCGCCGGTCCATAACTGAACTGGCGGTTAACAGCCGGTTCAGTTTTATATGAACCGACTGTTAACCGTCGGTTCAGTTTTGGACCGGCGCTTAACAGCTATCTAATGAACCGGCGGTTAACCGCCGGTTCATTAGTAGACCGGCGGTTAACCGCCGGTTTCAATAGAGGCCGAGAATTGGGCTCCCAACGAAGTGGGTCGGCTGTTAAAGTCGTCCCGCTTAATTTTTTTATATATATAATTTAATAAATGTATATTATAATAGATATTTGTATAATTAAAAATATTTACAGTTAAACAATTAATTTTAATTTTAATTTGATAATATAATAAAATTTATATTATTAATTTTAATTTTAATTTTAATTTTAATATGATAATTAATAATATAATGAAATTAATAATTGTAATTGTTAATAAATAATTTTATATTATTTATTAACAATATATATATATATATATATAAACAAGTCTTGAATTAAATAATATCTTTTTGTTCGAATTTTTTATATATAATTAAATAAATAAATTGAAATTGATAATTATTAAATTCAAATATTCTTTTTTATAGATATTTATAGAATTAAATATTTTACGAAGCCGATTAAAAATTTTATAATTAAATAAGTAATTTTAATTTGATAATTAATAATATAATTAAATAAATAATTGTAACCGGTAAATATTATTTTTTAACAAATTAGTTACTTCTTATATTTTCCTTTAATTTTTTTGATAATTTAATAAATCAAATATAAAATAAAAGTTATATAATTAAAACTTTTATACATTTCATTACGATTTATATATTTAATAAATAATTGAATATTAAATAAAAATTTATATAATTTTATGCTTTACGTAATTTAATCAATCGAATATCAAATAGATATTTGTAGAATTAAAAAATTTATATGGTTAAATAATTAATTTTAATTTTAATTTGATAATATAATAATATTTATATTTATATTTGTAATTATAATTATAATTATAATTTTAATATGATAATTAATAGTATAACGAAATAAATAATTGTAATTGTTATATAATATTTTTTTTAAAAAAAATTAGGAACTTCTTATTTTTTTCGTTTAAATGTTTTTCATAAATGAAAAAATAAAATATTAAATAAATATTTTACATAATATAATAAATTGAATATTAAATAAAAATTTAATATACTTTTATATTTAACGTATTTTAATAACTCGAATATTAAATAGATATTTATAGAATTAAATATTTTACGAAGCCGATTAAAAATTTTATAATTAAATAAGTCATTTTAATTTGATAATTAATAATATAATTAAATAAATAATTGTAACCGTTAAATATTATATTTTAACAAATTAGATACTTCTTATTTTTTCCTTTAATTTTTTTGATAATTTAATAAATTTAAATAAAATTTATATTTATAATTATAATTTTAATATGATCATTAATAGTATAACGAAATAAATAATTGTAATTGTTATGCGATTATACTGTATTTCATTATCTTATGTTTGAAGTGCTGATAGTTAAATTTTTTTTTTTAAATTTTGCAGTATGGAGTATCACTTGGACTTGACGTTAAGACAGATTCTGGGCAAGGCTACCTGGAACGGTAACTTTGGCAGTTACACTGCCGTGTTGGAGCTGCTTGATGAGCATCATGCAGATATGCTTCGACGTTCATTTCTCTTGCCCCTGTACGAGTTGAGAGATGTACAGTTCTCCGGGCAGATATTATTGTTAATGACAGGCTAGCCATCGTGCGGGACCAGACGACGGCGAGACAGTCGAAATCGTAAGTATTTATATTTTGTTTTGTACTTTCAAACTTAGTTTTTTATCTAACATGTTTTCGCACTAACATTATTCTTCAATTGTAGGGGTGATTGCGGCATTTTTGCAATAAAGTACATCGAGTTTTTGAGTATAGGACATATGGTCGATGAAATCAATCAAGCATGGATACAAATTTGGAAGAATAAATTAGCGTGCGATTTATACGAATTCGAGTGTGATCCGTAAACGTTATACATTTAATTGTTGATTCATTTATTTAATACTTGTAAATATTGTAAAAATATAGTATGTTGAATTGAATTGAGTAACTCGTTTATGTATGTGTGAAATAACTGTACTTTTGTATACTTAATTATATAATTAAATATTGTGCACTTAACTGTTACTATTGTACACTTAATCAAATTAGCAAATTAAACTTATATAATTAAATATTGTTCATTTAGCAACAATACCATTACATATTTGACTAATTGTTATCTAGGGGAATTTGACTCGTACAATTTTGACGAGTGTGACCGACTGCTCTACATCTGCCGCACCGACGCGGTCGAGAAAACTCTCCAGTAGATGGTATTCTAGAAGTTCGTGGACGTCCAGGGCCACGCGGTTCAGTTACCGGTGGCGACAAACTATTAAGTGGGAAAATATGGTCAGGAACTTCCCAATCAGATTCGTTCGGTAAGGGAAATATAGTCTCATCATATGCAGTTCTCCAATACTCAGCCGTGTAATACTGAGAGCATAATGTTCTCGCTGCAAAGCCTCTGTTCATAGATACCGCGACTGCATGCTCACATGGAAAACTCTCCAACTGAAATCGAGCACAAGTGCATGTGTGTTCATTCAGGTCCACAATGTATACCAGCTGATGTGCATCTTGTACAGAGAAGCGCGACTCATCCAGTGGTTCCACATTCAACCTCCTCGCAACCTCTGCGGCCTTGAACAATTTTTCCTCTTAAGTCGGGGCTAGCCAAGTCGAGCAGTTCTGCGATTCAACACGTCGGTTGTGAAACCACTGCTGCAGTTTCGTACGAATGTTCTCAATTAATGCGAGAATTGGCAACTCTCGATCCTTCTTAAATAGTGAATTCATAGACTCCACGTTATTTGACGTCATCAAGTTGTACCGACATCCTGGAAAATGTGATCGCGCCCAATGTTCTATCCCCATTTTTGTAAGATAATCTCATGCAGATATCGACTTATTTCCTATCTCGACCAACCACTTATTACATTCATCGACACTGTAAGCTTCGATCGCCCTCCTAAACAATGAAACGATGCCTTAGCCCCGGTATCTAGTCTTCAGATCACCTTGTATATGGTACATGCAGTACCCATGATGGGCCGCGGGGAAAACTTCAGCGATATCATTTATTAGAGACTGACCCCGATCAGAGACGAAGGCAAGATGAGGGACTTCCCCGATCACTTCCCTGAGCTTCGTAAAGAACCAACTCATTGATCGATCATTCTCGCTGTCGACTATGCCGAATGCAAGTGGGTAAATCTAGATGTTAGGATCTTGACATGTAGCAATAATCAACGTACCCCTGTATTTCGATTTCAGAGTTATACCGTTGACTAAAATTACCGGTCGCATCGCATTTGTAAATCCTCTAATGCATTGTCCAAGAGCCATGAATAAATACTTAAAACAATTCTCGCCCTCCGTCTCAATGAAAAAAGTGGAACCGTGATTTGTTGTCCCCAAATTATGGCAGTATCTGGCCAATTTAACATAACTCTCCTCGGCCGAGCCCATTAAATCCTCAAACGCACATTCTTTGGCCTTCAAGGCCTTCTGGTAGCTCATGACCACTCCGTACTCTTGTCGAACGTCGTTAATGATGTCTGAAGGTCTATAGATCGTCCGTGGGTTCTGATACTTGTGCATTATCTGTCGTCCAATAAACCATGATCGAGCTTGTCTGTGATCGTTTTGACGAATCCCCAATTCACAAGTATGTTCCCGTATATACTTGCAAACAACAAAATTCTCATTCGTATCCATCTTAGTCCCTTGCAACCGCCAACGGCAACTGTTGTCAACGCAAACAAGTGTCAACAATGATTTGTTTGATTTCTTTACCTTGAACTCAAAATTGAATTTCAATGCCAGGAGGTGCATAGCTTCCTGTAAAGCTTTCTTCGTTTCAAACAATTGCTCAACATACAAATCTTCTTCATCGGGAACCACACGTAAAGAATTAGATGAAGGGCCGCTTGTTCCGGCCCCTGAGCTCCCACCCCGCTCATGTCTCTGACGGGATAAAGCAATTAAATCCTCATTTGTAAATTCATTTACATTCTCCCTGTCCTGAACTATCGATTGAATTATGTGCGTCTTAGTGATGTCATGATGATGAACAATTGTCTCGGGAATATTAGTGTCATCCTCGCGAGCTATCTCCACTGTATCCCAAAAATTATTTGCATTGTAATCAGCTCCATCCGAATGTTCATTTATACCTTCTACGTCGTCCTTCATCACTAAAGTCACGCAAAGTGGTGTCATTTGCGTTTTGTTCAAAACATACAGATAACTCACGTCAATATCAGATGTAACCTTTGCAGGTGGAATTGAAAATGGCAAATGCTCTTGAAATTGATATCTCAGTACCATATTATATAGAGATAAATCGACGTTCAGCTTGTTCTGTATATCATGGTACAGTTCGTCGTACAATGTAGTCTCTGTTATATGTGTTGGCATATTACGTTGTTAGTCACTTGTCCATTTCCATGTCCATCGATTATTTTCATCCAACTCAAAATCAACAAAATAACAAACCGGAGTATAATCCTCATATCTGTATGGCATGACAAAATCGAATTTGTAAATATTTCAAATAGAAACTTATTAAAAAACAAAACAGCACCTAACAGTCTAAACATCCAACATTTTGGCTGTTAACAGCCAATAATTGCCTGTTAACAGCCGTTAACAGCCTAAAATATTGCATGTTAACAGCTTAAAATATTGGCAATTAACAACCAATATTTTAGGCCGTTAACAGCCTAAAAATAGGCTGTTAACAGCCAGTTTTAGGCTGTTAACAGTCGATTTTTGACTGTTTTGTTAGTCAATTTTTAGGCTATTAACAGCATACTTTTAGGACATTTTCATTGTTTTTCGTAACAGCAGTTAAGGCAAACCAATCGGAAAGTTATGTAGATGAATTCTTTTCCCATTATGTTTAAAATAAATTATATACATCTGCTAAAAAAATTTATCTGCCAACTCCTATGTCGAATCTTAATTTATCAAGTAAAAGACATACACATATTTAGCGAAAACGAAATTAAACATATGTAAACGTACTTACTGACTTGAAGTAATTGACCGATAATTTTTTCTTCTTCAGCTATCGATATTTTTGAGATTTTCAGAGTGTTGAAGATGAGAGAATTTTTATATGTATTTGAGCTGATTTTGTAATGTTATGTAGGGAGCGTTTGGTTTTTATTTGTTAACTAAAAGGACAGTGTTGTCTTTTTAACAAAATCATATTTTGTAATTATATTATTCACTTAAGGGTATTTTTGTCTTTTAAACACCATTAGGCCATTTTGAAGTTATTCACTTGTGAAAAAGTCAAAAAGGAATTATGGCCTTTTGACCAAGCCATTTTTAAAGTTACCCCGTAGGAATGGGGAGGGGTGTGTTTAAACGTACCTACTATTATTATTATAAAAACATCCTTGCAGCTCCTATGCGAAAATAGCAGTTTTGAAGCGCCTGTGTGCTGCGTTTCTATAAATTTTATTTGACTCTTTTACCTGTTGTTCTCAATTCTAGAACTTATTCATCCTCCCTTACGTGATGATTTGAATTCCACTCTCTCATTCAAGTTTGTATTCACCCCCAAACATGAGATTTGTCCTACAAAACACAATGAGATTGTTATTAACAATAAAATATACCTTCCTAAAAAACATATATATATATATATATATATATATATATATATATATAGGGCAGGGGTTGTCTCCCAAGAAGCATTTCTTTAAAGTCATTAGCTCGACTTTATACCTTTATTATTCTGGAATTGCTAGTTCAAGACTTTCCTTAACGGTGGGAAAAATCATCTACGTAGTGATTGATGTGATATCCATTAACTTTGAAATTTCTCTTGGTTGGTGGTGTAACTCAACTGTACTGCAAGAAAACACTTGGGATACTGTGAAAGGTCCGGACCATCTTGATTTCAATTTTCTTAGAAAGAATTGTTATCGAAAAAGAAAAAAAAAGAAAGCTCAATGAATATGAGACCATCGCGCTAAATTTGGAGTACAGTGCTATCTTGCAATACAAACTAGCTTCTAAACTAAAGGATTTAGGGAGTCTCAAAATACCTTGCTCAATAGGAAACACTTTTAATGCTTTATGTGATTCGGTAGCAAGTATAAATCTAATACCTCTTTTTGTCTACAGAAAATTAGGTTTAGAAGAGCTAAAGGACAATAAAATCTCCTTTCAACTAGTAGGCCGATCAATCAAACACCCCCAATGAGTGGTTGAGAACGTACTCATTAAATTAGGCAAGTTCATATTTCCAGTGGATTTCTTTATCTTATCCACGAGCCCGACCATTATGGACCTCGAAGCAGGTAAATTGACCTTGAGGGTGGATGATGAGAAAGAAAAATTCCAGGTTTATGTTACCGTAAAAAAGCTATCCTATAATGAGAAAAGCCAAAAACTTAAAGAAGAAGAAGTAAATGATTATAAAAAGTGCCCACGTGAGAAGGGAATATGTGAAATCATTGGAAATTTCAATGATAAAGAATGAATTTTTCATATTTGGAGAATTAAGAAAGGGGTTGACAATGCTGAACATAGTGTTAATTGCTTTATCGGTGCAGTCCACTTTGAACTACTGTAATTAAATCCTCCACAAAGTCAAGCAAAAGACTTTAAATAAAGTGCTAAATGGGAGGCAATCCATTTTTCTATCCTTTTTCACTTATTTTGATTAACTATTACGTTACTCATAGCTTTAGGGATTGCATTTGTATTTTAGGGACATGTTTTGAGTTATTGCATTTACATGGTTTTTTTAATCACATTTTAGGTGGTTTTCATGTTCATCATACACTCGAGCACGAGATCGGGATTAAACATGTGGAATTAATCCTTACAATACATTGGCCTACCACTTCAGCTGACTAAACAAACCAGCTTGAGCTTTCATCTTATCCACATCTACCCTCGAGGAGTTACTCATCTTTTACTCCTTTATTTTACTTATTTTTGATATTACATTGGGGATGATTTGACGTTCTAGTTTGGAGATGAGCTACATAACAAGATACTTAGGAGTTATTTTTCATTTGTTATTCGGGTCTATATAAATGTTTTAATCAAAAAAATTGAAAACCCCAAACATAGTGTCTAATATAGCATTGGACGGCTTGCCACCTGTGATAATACTTATTTGTTTGAGTTGAGTACACCTTTATTTAGAATACTAGACAAAACCATAGCTTGTGTTTTTTACTTGAGTACTTATCCATGTTAGACTTAATTATTTGAGTACATAGCAATTCTTGACTTATTACTTATGTTGGGACCTGACTTGATTATGTAAATTTAATAATTGATGTTCTCGACCTAGGCTTGAGTTGAATTCCTAAATTTTTAATATAGAAAGCAATTTGGGGTGGAAGGTTAGTGCTTGTATTCATAAATGTTTGATGTTTGGGGTTCTCGAATCCCACTTTTGATTGAAAGAGTTTAAGTTAAGGAGTTTAGAATGAGCACCGACCATTTTTAGAAACCCAAATCACATAAAACAAAGTGCGATATATATTATACTTCTCTTCGTAGCCTTTACGACTCAAGTGATTAAGCCAGCCATATTATCTAAAATATGTGCCCTATAGTTTATCTGATTTGAGAGACATCGGCCTAAAATTTGCTACATGATCATTTAGAAAGCTTAATGAAAAGAAGTTTTGCACAAAAGAAGATGTTAAAAAAAAATCAATGTATATATTCAGAGAGAAAAGAAAAGAAAATTAGATTATCAAAAACGAGAGGTATTCGGTAAAAACTTTGAGATTTGAACTTTAGAGACTGACGGTGTGACTTTGAGAAATACTTACTAACTTTCTTCTAGGTTTGCAAGTATCTAATTCTTCTCACTTTGTGTGGAAAGTACATTTTGATAATTATTAGGAACTCACATGTGTTAGACATACCTCAAGATTGGAGAGAAAGCATAAGGATCAATTTTGCACGAGAGGTCTGACAAAAAATGACCACAAGAGAATTGAAATTATGAGTAAATCAACAACACTAGATTGGTTGTGTTCTAGTATGGTTATGAGTTCAACGTTCGCTAATCACACACATATTGGAGGCCGAACATTGGATAAATAAAATTTATTTTTTATATTTTTTTGATTTTTCTTAATTGTTGACTTAAATTCGAACCTAATGCATATGGGAAGTATTTCAACGTTGAGTCCGTTATTCGTGATATGCTTAGGGTATTCATATGGTTTATGCCTAAGTTTTGTTTAGTTCGAGGTCGATCAAAAGTTTTAGTTTGAGAGTATTTGATAAGTGCGTTTTGTAAATTTTTTTGGACCATGTTACTAAGATTTTATATCGTAAAAGTGTTGATTTCTACTTAGGTTTATTTCCTTTTGTTTCAGGCTTTGGACTTGTTTCTAAGTATTTGGAAAAGAATGGAAGAGAAATAGAGTAAATCTAAAGTTTGGGGACCAAAGTACAAATATTCAATAGTTGATTTGGACCACAAAATGATGATTGAAGATCACATATGATCAATTGGATGGAATTTTAGTCAAATGAATGAATTACTGTCAAAATATTTTCACAAATCAATTTCTAGCCATACAAACTATGCTCCATATTTTCTGCCTCAGATTAAGATTAAGACCCATTTTTGGCATATAAAAACGTTCAAATTGGAACATTGATATTTCAAGAAGAATTGTAACCCTTTGGAAAATTCTTTTATATTTACGCAACTGTCCAACTTTAAGCTTGGGTGATCACCCAACACCCTAAATCAGCAGCAAACTAAAAAATCTTTGCCTGGGTGATTGTCCGGGTAGCCCAAGCCATTTGCCCAATAGGGTTTTGTTTCATTTCCAATACTTCACTTCTACTAGGAAACCCTTTTGGGCCTTGATTTGGACGACTTTTAAGAGACTTTTGGACTCTTTGGAGATGGTATAAATACTAATTGTCAACCCTAAATTAGGGTTGAACAATTGATTGCTTGGGGAGGCGAGAAAACAAAGGTGAATTCAAATAAAAGAACTCCGCTGAGGAATTATTTTACCTTTTCTAGTTTTCTTTCCATTAGCATGTTAGCTAAGTTAGTTTTGTGCTAAGATTTCAATGAAACTTATAACATGAACATTTAACTTTTGATTTTATTTATTTTCTGTATTGAAAGCACGTTTTTAAGTTTGAATAATTGACATGAGTTTATTCCCCTCTACAACTATATGCACAATTGTTATATGAGTATCGTGACTTGTTTTACCTTCGAGAGATTGAAAATAAGTTAAACATAATGTCAATTGTCGTAAATTCCAATAGAGGATAAAAATATACTACTATGCTCCAGTAATCTTTAAGTATTCACAAATCCTTAATGCATTCTTGTATGTTCGCATTCGTCATAGAAATATAGGACCCGTCATATGTAAAGATGTTTAATTCTACTCGTAAGAGATTGTTAAATAAATTAGAAATCTTCATAATTGAATTGTGTTTTCAAATTCAAAGGTTTGGGCTTAAAGGGGATTCGAAATCCTTGTGCATTTTTAATCATCATATTTTCATTCACACGTACATTAGTTGGTTACAATTTAGTTAGAAAAATAACTAAATTTCATAGTTTCGGCTAAAGTTAAGTTACTTTGAACTTAAACCAGTACAATCTCTGTAGGTACAATAGTTGGACTCAAATCCATTTTATTACTTGTTAACAATCAATGCACTTGCAATATTACAATTAAAAATATTACGTAACATGAAGCAAACCCATGAGCAAATCGACTAATAGATGCATGAGAAAATCAACGATAAACCAACAATAGATCGATGACAATATTTGTTTGCAAAATATAACGAAATGAGAGGTAAATTTAGGACTGAGATTTGTCTTTAAAACAAAGAGGTACTTACAAAAATACCCTTAAAATTAGATATGTTTTGAAAAATACCCTTAAAATCATATGAAAGATTTTTAGGAAGTAAAAAATACTGTGTAAAATAAAAAAGTGACACAATGTCACTTTTTTTTATATGCACTCTAAAAAGTGACAAACTCAAAAAAGTGACACAGACTCGAAAAAGTGACAAATGTCAAAATAGCACCATTCATTTGTGCAGCACCAATAATCATTTTTTTATAAGAATTGTCACTTTTTTTAAAAAAAGTGACACAAACTCAAAAAAAGTGACACTCTCTCAAAAAGTGATACAAATTCAAAAAAGTGACACAAACTTAAAAAAAGTTACAAACACTAAAAAAGTGAAAGAAATCAAGAAGGTGACTGAAAAAAAGTGATAAACACTAAAAAATGACAAAATTCAAAAAGTGACGAATTCAAAAAAGTGGCACAAATTAAAAATTATACAGATTAAAAAAGTGACAAACAATAAAAAAAGTGACACTCAAAAAGTAACAATTCAAAAAAGTGACAAACTCAAAAAAGTGACGAAAATTTTAAAAAAAGTGACAAACGCTCAAAAGTTACGGCTTTTTAGAAAAAAAAAAAGTAACAAAATATCACTTTTCACAAAAAGTTACGGCATATTCCATCAATTTTGGGTCTTTTGAAAGATGAGGTGGGTCCACAATCAATCGCAAAAATATGGCAGACAATACAATATCGTTAACAACTATTAAAATGCATACACAAAAAGAAGATAGAAAGAAAAGCATATATGGTTATGTTTACCTGAAGATATCTAGAAATACAGGCAAAATGAGTGCTGCCAGCAACAGGAATTGTGTTGCTAGTAGCAGCAACTGTTGCTGGTAAGTAACCATAAATCAAAAGTTCACCTACCCTGTCTCATCATTCCCAAAACTACCCAGATTGACTGTTCAATTTCAACCAATGTATTCTTCCACCTATGTAACTATTAGATACTTCTATCTGTTTACTCCAATCTAGTAAAGCATTCATCGCAGCATAAAGTTGATTACTCAATGATAACCAATAAGAACAAATGATTGATACTAATATAAATTAGGATCTGAAGGAATTTCTAAAATCTCGAACTAGAAATAAATACATTTATCGCAGCATAAATTACTTTATCTGGTCCATAGAATGTCATAGCAAAAAGAACAAATGTAAATATAAACAGCCCATCCATTTGTTCAAGTAAACACAGGAGCGCGAAATAATTACATGCCACTCCTCTCTCAAGCATTTCATCGAACAATTCATAAGCTTTACTTATCTTGCCATCCTTACAATACTCATACATCACACAATTGTAAGTATACAAGTTGGGCAAGATAAAACGCCTACGCCCGCCACTGTGAAGCCTCCTGAAGTCAAAAAACCTGAACCCAGCATGAAAATTGTTATTGCAGCAGGCACCAGAACTGGGCTGAAAATGACCAGCAAGGGAGTGGCCATACTGAGAGCTATCACAGTCCCGGCAAGGGTTAAACTGGAGAGAACCGGAGGGAACCGTCGGCCGTGGCTCCGTCGTCGCCTTCACCACCTGGTGTGACACCAGCTGCTTCTGTTGCTGCTCCTGACCCTTCTGCTGTTGCCCATAATGTTGTTACTGATACTGCTCAGCCATTTGCACTCCCTTGAATTTCAAAGTATTAAAGAAGCTATATGAATTGAATGCAGTTTTGTGATTTCGGTGGGTGATTAAGGTCGGACTTTGTGTGAGTTTTGGGAATTTGGGGGGTTTTCATGTATTAATTACGGGATTAACAAGTTTAATTAGTTTTAGGGGCATTTATCTAATTTGTTATTTTTTAAGAGTACCCAGTCTAATTTTCCCTAAAACAAAATCAACAAGAAAGTGGGCTTTCACGAAATAAGGGTTTTAATTTTAGCGTAGAGCTTCTTAAAGATGAACTTGTGAGGGAACCTAGAAATCGTTTGGATACAGCGGATGAAATTTTCTAAGGCAACATTTTGAAAGACGGGAAATGTTCGAGGGAAAAATTGAAACAATGTAATTTATTTTTCTAGAATGATTTTGCAATTAAGCCCCTATTTGACATTCACAATATTTTTATTCAAACTTATTTTCTATTACACATTCACACAGTAAAATATTTTGTACATAAATCTAAGATTTTTTCCTACTTTTAACTACACATTCTCCAAAAAATCATTATTCAAAAACTTTTTTTTCCCAAAAAAATCATTTTAATGGATATCAAACTGGTACAGCCTTGCTTGGGGGATTAGCCTTTCCTCTACCTATTTTGGAGTAAACTGGAAAGTAAGGATTTGTCTAGCTCGTTCGAGGGAGCAAGAACCTCCGGCTTCTAATGAGAAACAAAGTAAAGCAGGAAAAGTGCTTGGTGTTTATTTCCTTTCAGAATAAATAGTAGAGAACAATAACAAATTTCCACAGAAATCGGAATGCCAACCCAACGTTCACAAGTTGGTTTTAACTATCCAACAACTAGGCTAGACTTATTCAAATAACTAGATATTCAAATAAAAAAAATGGAAAAAATACTGACATAAAAAATAAAACAAAAATAAAACTCCTATCAACTCCCCCCTCCTTAAATTTCAGCATTGTCCTCAAGGCTAATATCAGGGAACTGATTTGTAAGGATTTCGCGATCCTCCCAAGTTGCTTCAACTGGAGATGGACCTTGCCAATGCACCAAAACCTATTGTCTCTTGCCCTTCATTCGTCTGTCCAGAATTGCTTGTGGCAGATGAATTAATTTCTCCCCAACTTGATCCATGGCAGGAAGATGTGCGAGGACTGATTGATCACCAATTTTCTTCTTTAATAATGAGACATGGAACACTGGGTGTAATTTTGAGGACTCGGGCAATTCCAACTTATAGACCACCTTACCAATCTTTCGTAGTACCTTGAAAGGATCGTAGTATTTTGTAGAGAGTTTCATATTCTGTCTCCTGGCTAATGATAATTGTCTATAAGGCTAAAGTTTCAGAAATACCCAATCACCCTCTGAGAATTCCTTCTCCCGGTGCTTTGAATCATATACTCTTTCAATTCTTGCTTGTGCCTGTTTGATGTTGTCCCGTGCAGTCCGGATAACTTGGTCACGATTCTTGAGCTCCTCCTCCACTGCTGGTACTCTTGCTGTACCAGGAACATAAGTCAGAAGAGAAAGATGAGCTCTTCCATATACCACTTCAAACGGAGTGCTTTTGATAAATGAGTGCCAACTTGTGTTGTAGCAAAACTCTACCCATGTGAGCCATTTAGTCTATAGCTTGGGTTGTGAGCTCGTGAAGCACCGCAAATACATCTCTAATGTTCTGTTTACCACTTCAGTCTGGCCATCCGTTTGAGGATGGTAACTAGAACTGAAATTGAAATCTGTCCCTTGAAGACGAAATAACTCTTGCCAAAATAAACTGGTGAACAATGAGTCTATAACACAAACAATGGAGCGAGGCATACTATGCAACTTAAAAACATTATCAAAGAATATTCTAGCTACTCCAACAGCTGTACATGGATAAGACAGAGCAATAAAATAAGCGGTCAACTATGACGAAAATAGTTGATTTACCATTAGAAGGTGGGAGTCCATCAATGAAGCCCATGGAGATATCTTCCCAAACTTGCTCTGGAATTGGAAGCGGTTGAAGAAGACCTACTGGCGCCATATGTTCTACCTTATTTCTTTGGCACGTGTCACAATTTCTAATATAAGCCTTAATTCTTTGCCTCATCCCAACCCAGTAAAAATTTGAACGAACTCGTTGTAAGGTTTTGACAAATCCTTCATGTGTACTGCCATGAAATTGATCAAGTAGTGTTGGAATCAAAGGTGAATTACCAGCCAAGTATATTCGATCCTTGAAGAATAGGATGTCATCTTGAAATCTCTAAGGTCCTATGGCTTCTCCGGTTTCAACATGCTGTACCAAAGCTTGCAAATCAGCATTGGATTGAATTTCCTCCTTGATGATGTCTAGCCAATTTGGCACCACTTGTGAGATTGTATAAAGTTCCTTAGGGTCCTCCTCATACTTTCGGGAGAGAACATCAGCAGCCGCATTTTTTTCTCCCACTTTTGTATTCCACCTTGAAATCGAACCCCATCAGCTTGTACAACTACCTCTGTTGAGCTGTGGTCGTGATCTTTTGAGTCCACAAGTGCTTCAAACTTTGATGATCAGTTTTCACGATGAATCTCCTTCCCAGCAAGTAGGATCTCCACTTTTGTACTGATAATACCAAAGCCAATATCTCTTTCTCATAAGTAGATAACAAGAGGTGTTTACCTTGCGGGGCTTGGATAAAGAAGGCTATAGGTCGCTCATGCATCAGGACTGCTCCAATTCTCGAACCTGAAGTATCACATTCCACCATGAAAGTTTTTGTAAAATTTGGTAGAGCCAAAACTGGTGCACTGGTCATGGCTTCCTTGAGTTTGGAAAATGCCTCCTCATATGTTTCATTCCATGTAAAAGAGTCTTTCTTGAGCATCCATGTGAGAGGACCAGCAATCTTTCTGTAATTTCGTATGAATTTGCGATAGTACCCGGTCAATCCCAAAAATCCTCGAAGGGCCTTAAAAGTCTGGGGCTTAGGCCATGTAAGCATTGTCTCAATTTTCTCTGGATCCATAGAAACTCCTTCAGTAGTAATTAGATGGCCAAGATATTTGACTTCCCTTTGGCCAAATTGACATTTTTCTAATTTTACATGTAACTCATGAGTTTGTAAAATTGAAAATACAATATTTAAATGATTAACATGCTCATCCCATGATTCACTGTAAATCAGTATATCATTAAAAAAAAAAAACTAGAACAAATTTTCTCAAATAATCACGGAACACTTCATTCATGAGGGCTTGGAAAGTTGATGGTGCATTAGTCAAATCGAAGGGCATTACCAGGAATTCATAGTGTCCTTGATGAGTTCTGAATGCTGTTTTTTCCACATCTTCCAGTCTCATTCGGACTTGGTGACACCTTGAGCGTAAATCGAGCTTGGAAAACACCCGTGCACCATGTAATTCATCTAAGAGCTCGTCAATTATAGGAATCAGATACTTATCTTTTATGGTAATCTGATTCAAGGCCCGATAATCCACACACATCCTCCACGAACCGTCTTGTTTCTTTACCAATATGACCGGGGAAGAATAGGGACTGTTGCTATGCCGAATTATACCCTAGGAAAGCATCTCCTTAATCATTCTCTCAATTTCAGCCCTTTGGAAATAAGGGTAACGATATGGCTTCCCTGAAACTGGTCCACACCCAGGTTGTATGAGTATTTTGTGGTCACATGCTCGCTTGGGAAGTAACCCTATTGGTTCAGCAAGCACTCTGCTAAATTTCTGCAAAATCGACTGCACTTGTAGGTGAAGTTCTTCTTGGACTTCATCTTTGTTTCCCATAGGTACTAGTTTGAGCAAAACTCCTTTCGTCGGCGTTAGTTTCTGAATTTCTGGGTCACCAACTACTGTGTCCTCTACGCTTTCCAATCCATGTAAACTAATGGTCTTATCATACAATTCAAACTTCATTAGTAATTTAGAGAAATCCCATTCAATTTTTCCTAGTGTGCAAAGCAATTGTGCTCCCAAAACGATATCGCAGCCCTCTAATGGCAGTAAATAAAAATCAGTTTGAATAGGATGGCCTTGCAAAATTAATTGAACATTTTTGCACTTCCCTGGGCTAGATAATTTTTCTTTTGAAGCTACCATTACCTCCAAATTGCCCTATGAGTTCGGTTAGAGGCCTACCTTCCTTGCTAGCTGTTCATTGATATAGTTATGAGTGCTTCCTGAATCAATCAAAACTGCGGCTTGTCGGAAAGAAAGATAACCTCAAACTCTCATTGTTTTAGGATTTCGAAATCCGACAATCGCATGGAGTAATATTTTTGGCATATTTGGAATTTGCTCCTCAGATGGCCTATCTTCTTCCATCTCAACATCATCTTCGCTGTCTCCTAATGTAGCTTGGATTAAGAACAAATTTTTACACACATGCCCTGGGCTAAACTTGTCATTGCATTTGAAACACAATCCCTTAGGCCTCCTCTCATTTAACTCCTCAGTGGTCATTCTCTTAATGGGAGTTGTTCCTACATTTTGGATCCGTGGTGTTGGTGTTGTATGAAGAGCAAGTTGCATGTTCTTGCGTTGGCTAAAATCTCTAGCTTCAAATAGCCGTGCTAATCCTGTAGCTGAGGACATGGAGTTTGGCTTGTTGGTTCTAACATCAGTTCGAAGGGGTTCTCGAAGGCCTCCTACGAAGCAACTAACTTGTCTAGATTGCTCCATTGGTCCTACCTTAGCCAATAGTTTCTCAAATTTATCCTGGTAGTCTTGTAGTTCCGCAAAGAAATCCAACTGATTTGGTCCATACCTTGCATTTAATCTATCTCTGAATTCTTCCCATGTAACAGTCCCCAGTTTTTGTTTCAGCAACTGGTACCATAGATGTGTGTCACCGTCCAAATGAAATGAAGCTAAGGCAACTCGATCTTGAACCGGGATTCCATGTAGTTGAAAAAATTGGTCTGCCTTGCATAGCCAGATGGTTGGATCTCTTTTTCCTTCATAGCGAGGAAAATCAATCTTAACCATTTTTGGAACATAAGATCCTGTTATTGAATCCTCAGAGGCATTTGCACGAAAAATTGGCGTGCTATGGGCTATTGTTGAGTCTTACGCCTTGCCTGGAGTTTGCATTCTAACAGTAGTGTTCCCAGCAAGATCGTTGGTTTGAATGGCAATTTGTTCCACCCAATCAGTGAGTTTAATTACTGCTTCGGACAATTTACGTAGGATCTCCTCCTGACCTATCATCGTTCCCAGGGCTACCTCCAATTGTTTCAACCTGTGATCCATTCCCAGGCTCTGATACCACCGTGGTACAACATTGCTTGGGGGATTAGCCTTTCCTCTACCTATTTTGGAGTAAACTGGAAAGTAAGGATTTGTCTAGCTCGTTCGAGGGAGCAAGAACCTCCGGCTTCTTATGAGAAACAAAGTAAAGCAAGAAAAGTGCCTGGTGTTTATTTTCTTTCAGAATAAATAGCAGAGAACAATAACAAATTTCCACAGAAATCGGAATGCCAACCTAACGTTCACAAGTTGGTTTTAACTATCCAACAACTAGGCTAGACTTATTCAAATAACTAGATATTCAAATAAAAAAAAATGGAAAAAATACTGACATAAAAAATAAAATAAAAATAAAACTCCTATAACAAACAAAGGCTAACTTTCAATATAAGTTTTAAAAAATCGTTCTCTATGCAATATTGATTTAGCCCTTGTTTGTCTACCATTATATGAAAATTCTTTTTTTCTTAAACTCATTTTCATCTACACATTCTTACAATAAAATATTTTACACGGAGACCCAAAATTTGTTCTTATTTTTTAACCACATATTCTCCAAAATTATTGTTCCAAAACTCATTTTTTCGGGGAAAATAAACTCATTTTAATGGTTGTCAAACATGGAACTTAATAAAAATAGTTGTCTATTCGTTAGCGTATTTTATCTTTTACAAAATTTTCTTCAAATCGCTTATAGTCATTAATAGTGCAAGAATTTTTACAATAGCAGCAGTTTTATACATTTTCTATTGGCTTTGAAGTGTTGTATTTTAACAAAAAAAATTTGTAGTGAATGTACCCACTTCCCATTAATGATTGTTATTTAACGATTTTAATTGATTCTTCTACTAGATGGTCTCATCCTACTTCCCATTAATAGTGTAGCTTTTCTAGACTATTTGCCCAAATCATAAAATTTTGAACTCAATTTTTCAATTATACAATCATGATAATTCGTCTTGATAATGTTGGTGAATTTAGATTACATGCGTTCGATGAGTATTGTATGTCAATTGGAATGTCATGGGAAGTTTGATTGCTCATGCTCATACACAAAATGGCTTAGCAACATCGTTTATCAAATGTTTACAGTTCATTGCTAGACAATTACTTTTACGCCCGTTCGAGAAATATTTGAGCAAGCACCCGTTTGTGTTACAAAAAAGACACTTTTATTATCATTCATGTTTATGTCCTACACCATATTACATGCTGAATTATAAGTTAGTATAAAACCAACTACTTATTATCAATACTCATATTTACAACTTGCATTTGATCATGAACTTAATATTGAAAATCCAAGATTGGCTAACCAAGAGGGGGGTGAATTGGTTTTTAAAATCTTTTCCAATAATAATACAAATTTTAAAACTAATGTTCACACAAATGATAATGGAAACACGTAGGTAAAGGAAATAAGTTTGCACAAGGTAATAGTGTTAAGTAAAAGGGTTAGAGAATGCAAACGATATAATATGGAGGTTCGATCCAACGTAATGATCTACGTCCCCCGTTACCAAGCTCTCCGTCACGAGCAAGACCTTTTTCACTATGTTGATTGACTTGTGGTGCAATCCAACTCTTTACAAAGCTTCCAGTGACTTACAACCAAGGAGCACCGATCCGTTTACAATGTTGAGCTTTCCGGAACCTCAACACGACCCACACTATTGAGCTTTATGGGACCTCAATTTGACCCACAATTCAAATGAATTTTACAAGTGAAAAACTTCTCTTCTTGATGAATGAGATAGAATCAAGATTGATAACAAGAAGAGAAGAAGCAAACACTTCAATAGATGGCAATGAATTTAGCTTAAAGTGTTGATATGAAAAACTTTTTGATGAACAAAGGATTTTCACAAACTATAATCACTCAAAAGTTTATCAACAATATAATACTCTTGATCTTCTTAAAGATGGAGAATAAGGTAGTTGAGATCAATAATAACCTCACTTTAATGCTCTAGAATTCGTGATACAAGTGGAGAAATAGTGAGGTATTTATAACAATCAAAACTGTCAAAATTTATGTCTTACTGGATGGTCAATTATCCGTTATTCTTTGTCAGAAAATTGGACCGTTGTAGCCAAAAATTTATCATACTGAACATTCGGTACAACCTTTTTGGCCCGAAACGTTCTCGTTTTATATTTTGTCAAATGTAAGTGTTAGAGGAACGTTTTTAAGAAGTTTTTCAAAGTGTTTGTCATATTTAAAAATATATATTTTGAATTTTTACGTTTGAAAAACATAATTTTCAAGTAAAATATTTTATCGTGAATTTTGGATCGTAAAATCAAAACTTTAAGTTTGTCACGATACTTTTGCCAAGTATTAAAATGTTTTACCTTTACACGTAGTCGTAAAAATTCTAAGTGCTTAGTTTGAATGATTTGTCGTGCATGACTTGATTTGGTACTTCGACTTGTGTCTTGATTTGCGTTGCGATATCCTTTTCACGTGTTTGCCATATCATTCTTCAAGGTGAGTAATCAACTTTACAATGATCACTATTTACACTTGAAATCAATTTGTTAGTAATAAACATATTTTGTTTGTGATAATCAAAACGAGAAGTCAACCATAGGTCAACAATCTCCCCCTTTTTTGATTATGACAAACATAATGATTTGCAATGTAATTTGAAACAAATTGATAGAATTGCATACATATATTCCCCCTATTTATTTAGCATACATTTCCTTTATTGAAATATAATTATGCAAATCTCTGTATTTCTTTCCCCTTTTGGCATACGCAAAAAGCACGAAATCAATCATGAAGAATAATAGAACATCTAATTACCATATAAGAGTTTCATAGTTCGAGTACATAATCAAAACATTCAACCATAGTTTTAAGAAACTATTTTAAAAGCGCAAAAAACAATAGCTACGGAGCTGGAGGAGGAGGGGTGCGGAAAACGAGTCAACATGTCAACGAAAAAGGCGATCATCTCCTCTTGCATGGTAGCCTGTTGTGTAATGATCGCGTCCTGCTGGTCTTGTATGTGATGGAGTTCGCCTCTCATCCCGTCGACTGTCGTGGTGAGGAAGTCGATCTGTCTGCTCAATAGTGCAAACTGATCCTCGGAGAGTCCTCGAATGTTAGGAGGCGGAGCGTGTGAAGTCATTGCGGCGTGCTGTGTGCCCTCCTCGTCATTGTCATCCTCTTCCTCGAATGGCAAAGTAGATGGTCCCGAGGTCGGGTCCAACCCCTTTGTTTCAGCCACCCATTGTCCAGATTTCTTAACAATTTTCATGCATTTGAGTATAGAGGAATTGATTGTGTCGGAGGGACGGGGTTTGATGAATGCCTCATCGTGAAGAGTGATATCAAAATGTTGAAAATTTTTGGTTAAAAGCATGCCATATGGGAGTGCCTTAGCAACGCGAGAGGAGTTAATGAACTGCTTGAGACCTAAGGCAATGGTCGGAAAATCAACTTTCCTATCGACAAGAAAAGAATCAAGCAGAAAAAGATCGAAACAGTTCACTTCATCTCGATGCCCCTTCCTAGGTAAGATAACATTAGCGATGATATTTTGCAAGACTTTACAGGGGAGAGTAAGTTGATGTGTAGAGATTTTCGTGATGTTTTCAAATTTTTATATGCACGAATGTTTGAATATCACATGGTTCAAGTTCAAGGATGCTACGAATAAGAGGTTTTGAAACCGTGATTCTAACATGTTTTATAAAACAAGTAATGTCGGCATCCCGAGAGGGAAAAGTCATGTTTTGATAAAATTCGCGCATTAACCGTGGATATGAGTTTTCTTCTAAAGTGCAAACAGATGTCCAACCCATGTTCATGATAAATTCCTCTATTCTAAATGCAGGGGCATCGAAAGTAAAAGTGAATAAATCAACATTTTTACCTGTTAGAATGGGTGATTTTGCAAAGAGATTCGTCGCCGACTCGGGTCCAAGATCCATGTCTTCTTCTTTGAATGACGGAGATGGAGAACGATGCCTAACGATTTGCTTAATCCGCTTTCCTCTACCACGTGAAGTAGACATTGTGCTCAAAATTGGGGATTTTCGAGTAATGTGGTGTTTTAGGCGAGATTTCAAAATTTGGTGGAATAATACTATGAAAATAGTTTCTATAATGTGAGAATCACTTAAGAAATGAGTGAATGTGAGGCTAATGGTTGGATTGATATGAGAATAATGGTGAAAATCCAAGATATTGTGAGCTAGGGTTTGGTTTTAGTGAAAAACCATGAAAATAAAAAAAAAAGTTTGATGTGGTTGATTCTTGATGGAGAAACGAATGGGAAGGAGAAATCTTTGAGTTTTTGATCTAATTAGGTGAACAATTGGAGAGAGAGAGAGAGAAGAGATGGGCGAGAAGAATTAGAGAGGAAAAGTGAAGAAAAGATGGTGAAAATCGCGAACATAACCTATAATTTTGAAATACCGGACGTCCGATAAAAGTTCATCACCGAAGATAGAAAAGTGTTCTGTCTTACCGGGCAGTCCCTTATTGGACGTCCGGTAAATTTTTTTTTGTAGTATGAATTTAGAAAATTATCATTTGAAAATCGTTTTAGCTCAATTAGACCTAAGCTACGTCTAATAGTAGAATAATGATCGAGCGCAAGGGATTTTGTGAAAATATCGGCTAATTGGTGTTCGGTATCAACAAATTCAAGTGAAATATCACTGTTTTGAACATGGTCTCTTAGAAAATGGTGTCGAATCTCAATATCCTTCGTTCGAGAGTGTAAAACGGGATTTTTGGATAAATTCATAGCACTTGTATTGTCGCACATGATAGGAATATGATCATAGAATAGATGATAGTCGCTAAGAGTTTGTTTCTTCCAAAGTACTTGAGCACAACAACTCGCGGCAAAAATGTATTCGGCCTCGGCCGTAGATAAGGCTACGGAGTTTTGTTTCTTGCTAAACCATGAAACCAAGGCAAAACCAAGAAAATGACAAGTGCCGCTAGTGCTTTTCCTATCAACTTGACAACCGGCCCAATTGGCATCCGAGTAACTAAGTAAATCAAAGTGAGTTTGTTTTGAATACCAGAGTCCTAAGGTTCGAGTCCCACTAAGATATCTAAAAATTCTTTTTACAGCTTTGAGATGGGATTCCTTAGGATTAGATTGAAAACGGGCACATAGACACTGAACATAATATCGGGTCTACTAACGGTTAAATAAAGAAGGGAACCGATCATACCTTGATATTTTGTGATGTCGACGGGGGTACCTTGCTCATCCTTGTCAAGCTTTGTGGAAGTGCTCATTGGGGTATTCATTGGTTTGAGATCATTCATCTCAAACCTCTTTAGCATGTCTAAGATGTACTTGCTTTGATTTATAAATATGTTATCACATGTTTGTTTGATTTGAAGTCCGAGAAAGAATTTGAGTTCACCCATCATGCTCATTTCAAATTTTATGCTCATATTTTTAGAAAATTCTTCACAAAGTTGAATATTTGTTGCACCGAAAATAATGTCATCAACATAAATTTGAACAATAAGCATGTCTTGTTTTTGAGTTTTAATAAAGAGAGTGGTATCGACTTTTCCAATAGAGAAACCATTTGAAAATAGAAATTTGCTCAGTCGTTCATACCAAGCTCTAGGAGTTTGTTTGAGGCCATAAATAGCTTTTCTAAGTTTAAACACATAATTTGGAAATGTATGATTTGCAAAACTGGGTGGTTGCTCAACGTAGACTTCTTCTTGGACAAATCCATTTAAAAATGCTCTTTTAACATTCATTTGATAAAGAGTGAAGTTTTTGTGGCATGCAAATGCAAGAAGCATGCGAATGGATTCTAATCGAGCTACCAGTGCAAAAGTTTCTTCATAGTCAATTCCTTCTTCTTGATTGTAACATTGGGCCACTAGTCTAGCCTTGTTACGCACAATGATTCCATTTTCATCTCTTTTATTTCGAAAAACCCATTTAGTGCCAATAACGGTTTGATTGGTTGATCTAGCAACCAAGTCCCACACATGGTTTCTTTCAAATTGATTTAGTTCATCTTACATTGCTAGAATCCAAAACTCATCAAATTCCACTTCTTTGAAATTTTTGGGTTCGATTTGTGATATGAATGCACAACTACCTAGATGATTTCTAAGACAGGTTCTAGTAGTGATACCTTTTGATGGATCTTCAATGATTAGCTCTTTAGGGTGAGATGAGACAAACTTCCATTCTTTTGGTAGTAGTGTGGAGTCACCTTGAGCTTCGGTTGGTGTTCATCTTCTTTCTTGATCATTGATTTCTTTTGATTGCTCCTCATTAGGTACTTCTCTGTCTTGAATATTCATTTGTTCAAGGGGAGTTTCCAAACCTATATCATCATCAATACCTCTCTCTCGATCAAATATATTAGTTTCGTCAAAAGTAACATATATTGATTCTTCAACGACTAGATTTCTTTTGTTGAAAACTCTAGTGAAGTTGCAATGGCTTTATTGTTGAAGAAAGTTCTTTAGGTTTAAAAGAGCTTTTGACTTGTTTTCCAAGTTGACATGCTTCACACATTTCGTCCTTTTCAAATTTCAATTTTGGTAATCCTTTTACAAAACAATTTTTGGAGATTTTTGAAATAAGTTCCATATTTACATAACCAAGTCTTCTATACCAAAGACAAGTTTCGTCTTTAAGACCGAGTAAGCAATGTTCATAATTATCATGCTCAATATTAATGATATAAACATCCTTGTTTCGGCTTCCTATGAAAATCATATCTTTTGATGTAGCATCCTTAATTAGGCATTTGGAGGAATCGAATTTTATGTTGTAACCTCTATCACACAATTGACTAATACGTAGTAAATTATGTTTGAGGTTATTGATGGGGATAGGTGATTACCATTGTTGCCAATGCCAATTATCTCCCCCTTCGCATTATCTCCAAAAGTTACATGACCTCCATCCTTAGTTTTGAAATTCGAGAGTAGTGATCGATCTCTGGTCATATGCTTTGAACATCCACTATCCAAAAACCATTTACTTTTGCTTGGTACCTCGTCTTCGATGGCCATGATCGTCGCTTTCATTTTGCTCTTCATCATCACTATCATCCCAAGTAGCTTGAAATGCCTTTTTCTTAAAGCTCTTTCTTTTGTTTGGACACTCCATTTTTTTGTGACCAGGTTTGTCACATTCATAGCAAATAATTTTTTTTGTTTTTCTCTTCTCCTTTGTCATCTCTTCTTTGAAACTTTTTGTTGTTTTGGAAGCCTCTTCATTTTTTGACAAGAAGAACTAGATCATCAAGTTATTCATCGCTCATGTTGCTTGTTGATGGTTCTTCATCCATTGCTGATTTTAGAGCAATTTGTCTCTTGTGAGATTCTTTTGATTCCTCTTTGCTTTTCCTTGTCTTTTCTTTGATTTCGGCATTGTTGAACTCATAGGTCATTAATGTTCCATATAATTCTTCTAAAGGATATGAGTTAACATCCTTTGTACTTTCAATGAGCATCCATATAGGGTCACAAGTTCACCGTTAGTATATTTTCGATCAAAACCTTTTAGGCCATTCACAATATCGGTAAAACGGATAATCATATCAACAATGGACTCATCTCGTTTCATAAAGAAGTTTTCAAAATCTTTAACTAACATATTTATTTTTGTTTCTTTAACCTTGTTGGTTCCAACATGAGTTACTTCAAGAGCACGCCAAATTTCATGAGCCGAATCACATGTACTAATTCTATTGAATTCATTTTTATCTAGAGCACAATAAAGCAAGTTCTTGGCTTTAGCATTTAATGATAATTTTCTCCTATCTTCCTTATCATAGTCTTCTCTTGATTTTGGAATACTTTGATCGGGTTTGCCATCAACTTTAATAGTTTTTACGGGCACATATGGACCAAATTCAATGATTTCCCAAACATTATAGTCAATAGATTGAACATAAATCATCATTCTAGCCTTCCAATAAATGTAGTTTGTGCCATCAAAGAAAGGGGTCGGTTTGTAGAGTATCCCTCAAGATTTTGAAAACCGATGTTAGCCATAAGTCAAGATTGTGAAATCTTAAAAGAGTGAGTATCGAGCTCTGATACCAATTGAAAACTCAAGATTGGCTAACCAAGAGGGGGTGAATTGGTTTTTAAAATCTTTTTCAATAATAATACAAGTTTTAAAAGTAATGTTCACACAAATGATAATGGAACAATTTAAATGCAAATAGACACGTAGGTAAAGGAAATAAGTTTGCACAATGTAATAGCGTTAAGTAAAAGGGTTAGAGAATACAAACGATATAATATGGAGGTTCGATCCAACACAATGATTTACGTCTTCCGTTACCAAGCTCTCCATCACGAGCAAGACCTTTTTCACTATGTTGATTGACTTGTGGTACAATCCAACCCTTTACAAAGCTTCCGGTGACTTACAACCAAGGAGCACCTATCCTTTTACAATGTTGAGCTTTCCGAGATCTCAACATGACCCACACTATTGAGCTTTACGGGACCTCAATATGACCCACAATTCAAATGAATTTTACAAGTGAAAAACTTCTCTTCTTGATGAATGAGATAGAATCAAGATTGATAACAAGAAGAGAAGAAGCAAACACTTCAATAGATGGCAATGAATTTAGCTTAAAGTGTTGATATGAAAAACTTTTTGATGAACAAAGGATTTTCACAAACTATAATCACTCAAAAGTTTATCAACAATATAATACTCTTGATCTTCTTAAAGATGGAGAATAAGGTAGTTGAGATCAATAATAACCTCACTTTAATGCTCTAGAATTCGTGATACAAGTGGAGAAATAGTGAGGTATTTATAACAATCAAAACTGTCAAAATTTATGTCTTACTGGATGGTCAATTATCCGTTATTCTTTGTCAGAAAATTGGACCGTTGTAGCCAAAAATTTATCATACTGAACATTCGGTACAACCTTTTTGGCCCGAAACGTTCTCGTTTTATATTTTGTCAAATGTAAGTGTTAGAGGAACGTTTTTAAAAAGTTTTTCAAAGTGTTTGTCATATTTAAAATTATATATTTCGAATTTTTACGTTTGAAAAACATATTTTTCAAGTAAAACATTTTGTCGTGAATTTTGGATCCTAAAATCAAAACTTTGAACTTGTCACGATGCTTTTGCCAAGTATTAAGATGTTTTACCTTTACACGTAGTCGTAAAAAGTCTAAGTGCTTAGTTTGAATGATTTGTCGTGCATGGCTTGATTTGGTACTTCGACTTGTGTCTTGATTTGCGTTGAGATATCATTTTCATGTGTTTGCCATATCATTCTTTAAGGTGAGTGATCTCATGCAAATTTACTTGCCCTCGTACTCCGTGTCATCAACTTTACAATGATCACTATTTACACTTGAAATCAATTTGTTAGTAATAAACATATTTTGTTTGTAATAATCAAAACGAGAAGTCAACCATAGGTCAACAAATATATCTCACATAGGGCTTTTGGTTATGTTGTCTAAGTACCAATTTTGCCTCCACAACTTACCAACATAGGTTTCATTGAAGAATTGGAATTTATGTTGACAAGTGATTTATTTGCATGTTTTTCATATTATCATTTTAATGAACCGTCTTTCCCATCTTTTGGAAGTATTAAACTACGTCTTAATAAACATTGTAGAATTTCTTGAGATGAAACAACTTTATCTCACTTTGATCCCAACAATAATTAATGTGAGTAAGGGGTTGAAAAAATCATCAACTTGCAAAGAGTTGCAAATCAAATTACTGATGTATTTGTTAACATAAATAAAGTGACAAAATCATATGACAAAGTCATATTGATGTCCTCGCAAAACATTTTACTGTAGTAATGAATCTTAAATAAGCATGAAGCATGTTTGAGTTGTTAGCAAAGACTATGTACCTCAAACGAGAACAGTAAAATAGAAAGCTCAATCAAAAGCTTTAGAAGAAACAATAATAAAAATGTTTGATCAATTAAATATTGATAATGTGCTTCTTGTAGAACCACAAATGTCCGAAAAATTGAGAGACGGGCCATAACATAAGGGGCGACGATGAGATTTTAATAAAATATTTGTTCTTATAAATTATAGGAATGAAATAATATTTTTATAGACAATATTTTCATTTTTAACGTGGCTATTGAAATTATGAATAATGGTCCTGAAGGAGGATCAACAAAATGACAATGTCTACCAATATTTTTCACAAAGAAAATAAATATTGGATTTGCAATTTTGACAGTTAATGTTGATGATTTAAATCTAATTAAATCTTTTAAAGAGCTCAACAAAATAATCGACTATTTGAAATATAAATTTGAGATGAAAAAAAAAATTATCTGAATTGCAAATTGAACATTTCCAAATAGAATTATTTGTTCATCAATCTTCGTATATGGAAAAAGTCTTGAAATATTTTTATATGGATAAAGCACATCATCAGCATCATATATGGTTATTCGATCATTTGATGTGAAAAAATATCTATTGCGTTCACATGAAAATGGAGAAAAGGTTATTGATCATAAAGTAGCACATCTAAGAGCAATTGAAGCATTGGATTATCTTGCTAATTATACTCATTAGATATAACTTTTTCTATTTATTTCCTTCAAAGATATAGCTCTACACCAACTCAAATGATCGATATTTGAATGGTGTTATATATATTGTTATCTAAGGGGTGATATTTATATAAGATTATTTTATTCTAAAAAATTGGAATTTTCTTTAGTGGGATATACATATACAAATTATTTCTCTAATCCACGTAAAGCTAAATTGTAAATAGGGTATGTGCTTGCAAGTGGTGGAATAACTATACCATGGATATCCATGAAGTAAACTATAACAATAACATCTTCATATCATCTCAAAAATATTGTTATTCATGAGACAAGTCAAGAATATTTATGGCTGAGGATCATGACCTATTATATCCAAGTATTATGTTGATAAACTTTAATAAAAGACAGTTCAACAATATTGTATGAATATAATGTAGCTTATATTGCATAACTTAAATGTGACTATATAAAAGGAGATGTGACAAAGGATATTCATCCAGAATTCTTCTATACATATGGACTTTGGAAGATTGGCGATGTTCAACAAATTCCCTCAAGTGCTAATATAGTTGATTTATTCACAAAAGCATTTACGATGTCTACATTCAAAAATTGATACACGAGATAGGAATGCGTAGATTCAAAAAATTTCGGTGATCAATATCAAGAAATTAACTATACTCTTTTTCCTTCGTCCATGTTTTATCACATTGAGTTTTCCTCGCAATATTTTAATAAGACAACAATTATTTTTAATATTTTAAAAATAATTGTACTCTTTTTCTTGTTTGTCAGATTTACGTGTAATATTATTTTATTGAAAAATGTTTAATTAAAAATAAGAGAAAGGAAAATATATTTTGAAAATGATTAGCATCAAACAAGGACATAGAGTAAAGTTGAGCTTCACGTGGCAAACATCCCATTCCTGACGAGCTAGTGAGACAAAACAAAATAGGGTTCACCACCTTGAAGTGTTAACTGAGTGCAATAAAAAATCGCAATAAAGAAGATATCAATAAATTTTCTTCACTCAATAATTTAACATCAAGACTACATCAAGGAAGTATTCATTATTAATGTAAGAAAAAAGAATCATGTCCTCCCTCCCCCCAAAAAAAACATAAAATAAAATAAAAAATTGTCCATTTGTGATAAACACATACCTATTGGAAACCGCAAAAACCACCACCCTAGTTTGAAACTTTTTTGCTATAAATATGCCCTACCGTCAAGATATGTTAGTTTAACCGTCAAAAATAGTAAAAAAATGTCAAAATTAAAAAGGGATAATTGAAATTGTAGTACTCAAACTTTTTATTTTTATTTTTATTTTTTTGTAAATTATACCCAAATTTTATGCTTCATTCACAATCCCAAACATTTAAAATTTTATTTTCTTCTCCACTCCACCTAGCAATACCCAAATCCAACAACCAAAGCCAATTCCAAAATAAAAAGTAATAATAATCCAAATCAATCAAGATAGGCAATTAAAATCCGTATTCACCTTAATTTAAACCCATTTATCAATCTCTAAAGCTTCTGTTAATGTAAAGAAATTGAGCCCAGAAATTGTTTTCCATTTCTAATTTCAAACAAACATTCAATAAAAGGGAAAAGAAATGAAGAATAGGCATCAAATAGGAGAAGAAAACGATGTCTCCAAGTCTAACCCCGAACCAGGCGCGAGCAGCAGCAACAGGAATCCCAGTACTCTATTTGGTTTGATTTTGGCGTCTTCCATTTTGGCATAGAAGGTTAGAAATCAAGAAACGATTTCTCATCTTCAATATAATTTATTTGGTAATAGAAGGGTCATGAATGTGAGAGAGGTAGAAATGATCCATACCTTGCTTCCATTATCACCAAAAGAGAAAATTGTGATGGGAATGGGGTTTGTGGGGATGCAGTCGAAGATGAGTTCTTGATAAACCATGAAGGTCAAGCAGAGGACCAAAGAAGAATCCCAAGTCCACAACCCGGCCCGTTGAAGCCTAGAACACTAGAGATTTATTTGCATCACGTTAGCATTTAGTTTAACATTTCAGTTTTGCACCTTTATTATGTTTTGCATTACTACTATGTTAGCTATTTCTCAGGAAGTACTAAGCCACTTGTTGGGCTTTGCCTATATAAACCACACTTTCAATTTCAATAGGGAGGCAATCAATTCAGTAAATTGTGGTCTTGTTCTCACCCTAAGAGAATTCTAAATTCAGTGTCGATATAAGCTTTTGACTGGGACATATCATTTGGTATCAGAGCTGCATTTTTTTTTTTTTTTTTCAAACACAGTGTTTGTTTATGGTGACCAACAAAGAGAGAATGGAGAATTTGGAGGTAGGGTTATGAGTACTCCAGGATGGTATGCACAGATTAGAGCTTGGCGTGACTGACAAATTGATTCAGCTGGAAACGACTCTGACCAAAATTGAAGTGTTATGTCCTAGATCCATTCAATTTAGGCTATAAACACTTTTAATATGTTTAATGTATTTTTTGGCAAGATCAATTATTTATTTAAGTCTTTGCAATTTTTCAATCACAATGAGTTGTGATTGTAAGATACAAATTATAATATGACTGAATCTTAAATTATTCATAGTCGTAAGTAATAATGAGATACATATATCGTAATTATGGATAGACCATCACGCGTAACATTTCTTACTTGTGAAGTAAGTAGCTGATCTCACAAGGTAAAGTATGATGATACTTAAATAAACACGTGGATGTTTTGTTATAGAACAAAACATTGGAGACCCGTTAGGGATATTCCACATCGATAACTATCTAAGTGTCAATGGTTAATCTCTAACGTCCGGTAGTGGAATTGGTCATTTGACTTGAGGTCATCATAGTGCCTTATATGAGGATAGTCATACTTTGGCGATATTGGATGTTGCTCTATCAAGGGTTGCTAATGCGGCATCGTTCGATTATGTCAAGAATCATATGAAAATTGTGAATGATCAATAGAGAACTCGTTACTCTTAGATAACATAAGATTTTTATCCACATTTATTTTCCATCAACACATTGCTAGATATCAATCTAGGACTGCTAGATATCAATCTGGGACGACGGATGTGAATTGATTATTAATTAAAAGTGGTATTTTAATTAGATCAAAATAATAATTAACGGTGTTAGATATCTTGATCAGAAACTTGATAGGACACACACAAAAGGAGAATCTGAAGAATGAGATTCACCAATTAATTAATTAACAAATATTGTAAAATTAATTAATTGGGTTGCTTGTTAATAGGTCAGGATTAATTAATTTGATTAATTCCAATTAATTCATGGACCAAATTTAATTCATTGAGTTAATTAAATATTGGATTGGGTTAAGTTTAAAAGATGGACTATGCTCACTTGGACTTCTATTAATAGGCTGTTAGGGGTCGAACATATACACATCATTATTTTTATTCTTGAAAACACAAGAAAAGAGAAGAAAATCAATGTTCTCTCATTTTTGTTTTCTGTGTGGATTTTCATTTGAGGCTGGACAATTGGACAGCCGTGGATTGTCGTTTGTGACTGTTCATGTTCCAAGATCATCAAAAGAGTTTGCGGAATTTATCAAATGTATTATTCTAAGCACAGTTTCTAGCTACACATAAAACAGATTCGTTTTGGAAATTGAAAAATGATTTTTTTTCGTTGTGTATGGTTAAGTAAATTTTAAACAGTAGTATCAGAGCCATGTTTGTGCTTGTTAAAAATTGTTTTGCAACTTGGAATAATCAAAATTTGGCTGTTCAATGTTTCTTGAATCTAGCAATATTAAAAATTGTTTTTAACTTCAAAATTTTGTTTTTGAAAAGAAAATAAATTTTAGATCGAAAATCAAATTGGAAGGTAGTTGCCAACATCGTTGGTTGGTGGTAGCGACTGCCATCAGCAAGGGCAGCAATGCGCGCACCACACTGGAAAACCAACTATAAGTAACTGCGACAGTCGATGCTATGTGCTATAGCGGCGACAATTGCAGCTACTGCAGCAGTGCTCGCCATCGTTGCAAGTTGGAAATCGCTCGTTGTTGCTGGTTATTGCATCAGCGTCGTGAGCGGCTGCCATACCCAGCGGTGCGTCCCGCTGTGAAACAACGACGGCGCACTGCAGTTAATTTTATAAGCGGGGATGGCATCGGAGAAGAGTTCTCTAGGTTTGAAGACGCTTTAAAAGTGGGACCTCACGTGCAATTTGTGAAATTACGGACCCCTGCCTACAATACTTTATTCTGAGGTTTGTTATGCAATTTGTTAAATTGGAAAGATCTAGTTATACTTATAAAATTGCGTCAGTTTGCAATTTTAGAAAGAGGTCTTTTTGCAATTTTTTAAAAGAGTTTTAAATTGATTTTGGAAATATTTTAACATATATTGTCAATTTTGACCCAACTAAAATTTTATCAGAAATTGATGACTTCCATATTTTCATTAAATTCGGATTTAACTTAAATATTAACTTTGACCCTAAATTGAATTTTATTTTATTTAAGAGTTTTATCCTAAATTAAAATTTTGATTCAATTATAATTAGAGTTGGACTCTAATTTAATATTTAATTAAAATTTGATTTTAATTAAATTGTCCATTCCTAAAATTTTAAAGAATTAGAGTTAGACTCTAATTTGGTATTTGATTAGATTTTGACTTTGATTAAATAGTTTCGCCATATAATTGTGTAATTAGAGTTGGACTCTAATTCGATATTTAATTAAAACTTGATTTTCATTAAATTGACCCACTAATTAATTTAATTGATTAATTTGATTAATTTTCATTAAATTGAGCCACTAATTAATTTAATTGATTAATTTGATTAATTATTTTCGTTCTAACCCATTTATCTAAAGAGTTTAGATGACAATTATTACTAGATTCTTGAAACACATATGCATATAATATTAGATAATATATAGGAAAACATTATATATGATGAATGTTTTATTAATGGATGATTATGAACTCGACCATGTGGATGTGTTTAGTGGTTAATTTTATTCTTGTCATTTTATGGGCCTGCAAGCTCTTAATTTATTTTGGGCTGGGAGTCCGTTATTATTGTTATTATTATAGGTTTGCACGTCCAATTTCATTTAGGTCTGCGTGCCAACTAGTATAGGATATATGTTGTGGCTGGACTAATTGAAGATGCAAGAGGACGAGGAAACCATGAAGATTGTGTATTGATACTAATTCAATTGCAATACTCCTAGGAATTGACCAACTAGTCTTTCTTTTGGCTCGAAAAGCAACTGATGGTATGGATGCTTACACTATGATTTTTCATCCCAATGAGTTGTATGATGAATAATCACATGTGTAAAGTTATGAGACTTCCAAACAACTGTACCGGTACAAAATCGTAGAATGATCTTCAATCAATGCTCATGTGCTGAATATGATTGGCTTTATTGAGAAGTTGGCTCAATTGAGTTCAATAATTGACCATGACTAAGTATTGACTTGGTTCTACAATCTCTATCAGAGAGTTATTCACAGTTCATCATGAATTTTAACATGAATAAGCTCGAGTGCACACTCCCTAAGTTGATGAACATGCTTAAGACTGTGGAGCCCAATGTCAAATATAGTAGTGGGAATGTCTTAGCCATTCAATCCTCCAAGGGCGCTAAAAGGAAGATTGAAGGAAGTTTGAAGAAAACATCAATGAAGGCTAAGAACAATAACAAAATAGTCAAAGCAAACAAGGACAATACAAAGTCTGATGACCCGTGCTATCACTGTGGAACGAAAGGTCATTGGAAGAGGAACTGCAAGGCTTACCTCACAAGCTTAAAGGGAAAGAAGTCTTCCGAAGCTTCATCTTCTGGTATACTTGTTATCGAGGTTAATATGTCTATTTTATTAGATTCTTGGGTATTAGATACCGAGTGTGGATCTCATGTTTATATAAATATGCAGGGACTAAAGAAAAGTAGACCACTGTAAAAAAGAGAAGTTGACCTGCGCATGGATAATGGAGGAAAAATTGTTGCATTAGTTGTAGGAACATATTTCTTACCATTGCCTTCGGGCTTAGTATTAGGATTAAAAAATTGTTATTTTGTTCCTACCATTAAAAACATTATTTCTATTTCATGTTTGGACATGAATGGTTTTTCAATTAATGTTAAGAACAATCGTTGTTCCTTTTATCGAGATGAAATCTTTTATAGTTGTGGTGTATTACAAAATGACATTTATATTTTTGATACCGAGTCTTTTATTATGATTATAGAAAATAAAAGGAATAAAATTGATGATCTAAGTAATACCTATCTTGGGCATTGCAGACTAGGTCATATAAATGAGAAATGCATTTTCAAGTTACGTAAGGGATTTTGGATACTTGGGGTCAAAAGATTTTGAATCATTTGACAAATACGATTTATGCCTATTAGGCAATATGACCAGATTTCCTTTTACTGAAAATGGAGAAAGAGTTGCACAATTATTGGGACTAATACATATTAATATATGTAGACCCATGTCAATCACCACTAGATGAGGTTTCTCTTACTTCATCATATTTACTGATGATCATTCTAGATATGGTTATGTATATCTGATGAAGTTCAAATATGAAGAACTTGAAAAGTTCGAGGAATTCAAACTTGAAGTAGAAAAACAAACAGTTAAAGGTATTCTCACACTGAGATCAGATCGAGGTGGAAAATTTCTAAAAGAGAATGTAATTAACTCGTAGTGGACTCTATCACATACACCATGACATAATGGTGTATCTGAATTGAGGAACTGCACTTTATTAGATATGGTGCAATCAATGATGAACCATGAAAACCTCCCAAAATCATTTTGGGATAATGCACTAATTGTTGTGTGCTACATACTAAACAGTGTCATGTCTAAACCGGTAGACAAAACTCCACACGAGTTATGAAAAGGCAGAAGGCCCAACTTATCTCATATGAAAGTTTGGAGCTGTGACATTTATGTGAAGCGCACTGAATTGGATAAGTTTGAGACTAAATCCGATAAATGTATATTTATGGTATATCCAAAAGAGACAATTTGATATTAATTCTATAATCTCGTTGAGAAGAAGGTGTTTATCTCAAGACATGCAATATTTTAAGAGAAAGAGTTCATTCTAGGAGAGAGTAGTGGGAGCAAATTAGAACTTAAATAAGTTCATAAATACACATATACTGTTGACCAATTAGATGAACCTAAGTCTGATCCCACACCTACTGAGGGACAAACTCTTGATCAGGACATAGTTTCATGGGTTACATTTCTTCTTGATACAAAAAGGGACACCGTACTGTAGTAGTCTGTTCTACTAGACTACCTTCCGCCTTCTCTCAGTCATTTCAGGACAAAAGAAAATTTGATTACAATTTAAAAAAGCTTGCAACATGAAATTGAAATACATTGAACATAACTTGATCATTGATTGCTTGAAAGCTAGAAATTATAATAGATTGAAAGTAGGAAATTACAATGGCTAGTGTAGGGGGCGAATACTAGAAAGTTTGAAAATGTTTGAAAGACTAATACCCTCTATAATATCATTCGGAACAAAAATCCAAGTGACGGGAGTAGACGATTAAAGTCTCTAGAATCATACTTTTTTCTAATTTCTAACTATTTTACAATTGAAATAAAATATTTACAATGTACGGCCGAAGTTGGGCAAATGCGGCTGCGATAGGGTCATGGGCACCCAAAAATAGTCCTTAAACCTCTAAAACTAATGTAGTAGTGAAAGTAAGGGTCGATCCCACGAAGAGTATGCAATTCAATAATTTATGTTTCGTATAATGATTGGGGGGTTTTATTTATAACGAAATCATCTTATAACAAATAACAATGTAAATCAATGAGTTGTATTAAATCAATGAAACGAGTCTTGATCAAAGTCAACTTCTACCATTGGAGATTTATAACCATTCATCAATCCACAAAGAATAATTCATTCACATTCACAATATTCATCGTTGGAATAAATTCCAATTTCTCCTTAATTTAGTTAATCAGAAACCAGCGTTCTAATTAACCCTAATTATCAAATAATCTCCGACCAGTGCAAAAGATTCAATTTAATAACAGCTTTAAACAATAAAGAAATCGATGAACTAGATAATACAAACGACAGCGGTTGCATTCAATCTATTTAAACATTCTTCTTAAGATTCAATAACCTCTATCGTAGAAAATTATCAAATTCTAGTGATTCAAAAGTTAAATGATTCAAACAATTACGAATTTGAGATTTGACTTAGCTATATATTGCAATATATGAAAAACTAATAAATCTCTTAGCAATCAAATATGGCTATCATAAAATTATGCATAGAAGAATATTCAATACTGAAAATATAAATTAAACAATGAAAAAAAGTAGATCTCACAGTTATAATGTTTTCCAAGGCTTCGATATCCTGTAATCAAGAACCAAAAGTTAGTTACACATGATAGATCTAAGAAAAATAGAAAGAAAATAGGTTGGAGGCGTTCTGGTTGTGTTCTAGGATTTTAAAATATGTATTTATAGTTGTTTCCATATGTAATTGACTTAAATTCGAAAATTGGAGATTTTGTTTCTCAATTTGGCTTGGGCGGGCGCCCATTAGGAAATGGGATGGCCTCCCAGGCAAACAAAATGCTTTCTATTAATCACTTTGATGGTTGGGTGAGCGCCCAACAAATATAACTGGGCAACCTGGGCGGTTGCCCAGACTTTCAGTATTTTGATCATTCTTTCAACGCCAATGTCCTATTGAGATGATTCAAGATACGTTGAAAAGCTAACTCAAAGGGATACAACTTTTCTTCAGATACGATCTTCAAATTCGATCATTTTACACATAAAAAATTGGTCTCAATATGAGGCTGAAAATCGGTGCAACCTTTTTCAACTTGAAAGTTGATATGTGATAATGTTTTGGCTAAATTTCATCCATTTGACTCCTTTCTTCATCCAATTGACCTCTAATACTCTCGAATCTTCATCACAAGGTTAGAAACAAGTTTAGAATATTTGTACTTTAGTCCCTAAACTTAGGGCTGGGCAAAATGTCCGAACCGAACCGAACCGAACCGGAACCGAACTGAACCGAACCGAACCGAACGGGTTTTCTTAAATTTAAAACCCGAACGGGTATCCGAATCGAGAACCGACGGGTTTGGTTCGGTTCTCGGTTCTAGACCAAGAACCGAAGAACCGAATAAGAACCGAATTTTTTTTTTTTTTTTTACAATTGAGCATTTGGACTTTAAGTATATTGAATATAACCCAAACCGACCAACATAAAAAAAATTGTAAAAAAAAGCCACTAAATATAAAAGGGAAAGAGCCCTAGAATTTTCGGTCTTCTCTTCTTCTTCTCTCTCCAGTCCATTCCTGCTGCACAACATGTTTCTCATCCAGTCATTAGTCATTTTCTCTCAACTTGAAGAAGTCCTCCTCCTTCTAGTTCCCACACTAAGCTGGAGTACTCTCGTAATTATTCTTTTCATATTTAAGAGACGTGAGATTTTACCCTCTTAACGCTAACAGTGCTTTCGTTCTTTTATCGTGTTTACAATGACAAATTTTTTAAGCCTTCCAAGAGCTTTGCACAGAGATTTCCAGCTCTAGTTACTGGATTCTTTTTCTTTACATGGTACTCAAGAAATTGTTAACATTTTAATGGTACATGGCAAGTCAAGCAATCGATGATTACATTACATAGTTGGTAAGTATTTTTAATACTTTAAAATATTACGTTCATTTGTAAAAGCTAAGATTGAACCTGGTCAATATTCACACGCAGATTCACTCGGTGAAAGTACTGAGCACGTTGGGATTGCCTCACTTCTCACAATGTTTTCAGAAAATAGGAATGATTTTGGTACCACTTCTCAAAATGGAGAACATAGTTAGATACTTTTATATGTTACCTTTTGGTAGGTAAGCAGTGGAGTAGTAACTGTTTGAGGGAAGCAACAAAAAAAAATTGTGATCTATATTGTCTAGTACTAAAGTGTTAGCATTTTGTGAAAACTTTCTAATATATTATGGATTAATTATTCAAGACGCACTGACAAAGTTTTCTAAATATATTTATATAGTGTTATTATAAATGTTAAAAAAATTAGTTATAGTAGGAACATAACAGAACCGAACCGAACCGAACCGAACCCGAACCCGAACGGTTCCAGAATTATATCTGGAACCGACGGTTCCATTTACTAAATACCCGAAAATTTCTGGAACCGAAAAAACCGAACCGAACCGAACCGAACCGACCCGCGCCCACCCCTACCTAAACTATCACTTTCTTCAATTTTGGTTCATTTTCACTTATTTCTTCCAAATTACGCAATATCCATAGAATTGCCACCTAAATCAAAATATGAGCGTAATGAGTACATTTTGATACAAAATAAACATATGAGCAGATAAAATAAGGAGGGAAAAATATGCATTTTACATTCCTATCAATGGTTTGAAGGCTTCAAGGTCTTTTTCACTTTCCCAAGTATTCTCTTTGCTGCTGCATCCTCTCCATTTGACCAAGTACTCTTGATGATATTTTCTAGAAGCTCAAGTAGTTCGATGGTCAAGAATCTCTTCAGTAACCTTCTTTTCGACTCTTTTTAGTTCAAACATAGGTCGCTTTAGTTCATTCTGGATATATCATCCTTGTCAGCAAAGTATGGCTTGAGTATACCAACATGAAAGACCTTATGGACTTTGTACCATGTAGGGAGTGCAACTATGTATGCAACTTTAGCAACTTTCATATGTACAATGGGTAATGGTCCAATATATTTTGGCACCAATCTTGAATCATTTCCTCTTGTCAGGTTATAATAGTTTTTGTCAGGGAGTTTCACCATTACCAGTTTTCTAATATTAAATTTAAGGAAACAACGCTTTAGATCTACAGACTTCTTGTACCATTTCTGAGTTTTCTCAAAATCACTCCAAGCAATTTCAATGTTTCGTTTCCACTCTTGAGAGAAACGTTTTGCTAGAGGGGACTTGGTACTTTGATTAATATCCACAGTATGAGGGAGTGACAATTGCTGGCCAGTAGCAATCTCAAAAAGACTCTTATTGGTGGAAGAGCTCTTTTAGGCATTTAAACATATTTGAGTCGCATCCTAAAGTTTCACCCAATTTTTCTACTAAGTAGAGATAAAGTGCCAAAGATATTCTTCCAGCATAGAATTGAAGTATTCCATCTGTCTGTCAGATTGTAGGTGAAAACTAGAGCTCATGCTCAGAGTTGAACCAAGAAATTTGAACAACTCGGTCTAAAATAAGCTAGTGAATCGAGGATCTCGATCACTAACGATGTCCTTAGGCAGTCCCAAGTATTTGACAATATGTTTAAAGAAGAGTTGAGCTATATGAAAGTTGCATAATTGGATAGACGGTCTACCACGACGATGACGGTGCTAAAATCTCCAGCATTTGACAAACTAGTAATGTAGTCCATCAATACACTCTTGAATGGCCTAGTTAAGACGGAAAGGGACTGTAGCAAGCCTGCCTTTTTCTGATGATCTAACTTATCTTGTTGACATACAAGGTAAGTTTTCACATAAGTTGCAATGTTGTCTCACATTTGAGGCCAGTAGGCACATTGCAGCAGTGCAAAAGTTCGTTCCTCTCCAGGATGCCTTATTCAAATTATGTCGTGGCATTCTATGATTAATGATTTCTTCATATCTCTGCCTTTAGGGACATAAAAGCGGTCTCTCTTTATTTTCACTAGGCCCCCATCGAGCCAGAATTGGAGAGTTTTGCCCTGTTTGATGAGGTTGACAAAATATTGAGTAGCCGGGTCCTTATCCAAAAGTGCCCCAATTTGGTCCCTTGTGTTTATAGTAACTGTACTACCTGAAAGAGCAACCGTAGAGCAAATGGTGGCCAAGTCGATTCGGTGACTAAGAGCATCGACAACATGATTTCTAGATCCAGGATGATATTCTAGCATAAAATTGAATTCTGAAAGAAGTTCTTGCCAACGAGCCTGTTTGCTTGATAGTTTCGATTGCGACATGAAGTGACTCACTGCAGTATTACCTGCCTTTACAATAAATGGAAACCCAAACAGATAGTGACGCCATCCCCTAAGGCAATGAACTACCACTAACAACTTATTTTCGTGCGTCGAGTAATGACGTTCTATCGGATTCAGGTTCCGGCTCTCATACGCTACTGGATGTCCTTATTACATAAGGATTCCACTAAGTGCAAAGTCTGAGGTATCGGTATGCACTTCAAAAGGTATATCCATATCCGGTAAGGCTAACATTGGGTTCGTCCACATAGATTTTTTCAACCTTTCGAAAACATTTTGGCATTGGGATGACCAATCCCAATCATTATCCTTCTTTGTCAATTTCGTAAGAGGCAATGCAATTTCTAAATATCCCTTCACAAATTGGAGATATTAATTGTATAGCCCGAGAAATGAATGCACATCGTGTACATTCTTTGGTGGTTACCAATCTTTGATGGCTGTAACCTTCTTCGCATCCATGCGTATTTTGCCTTGCTCGATGATGTGACCTAAAATAGATTGACGACTGAGCAAATGAGCATTTGGATGGCTTGTCGTAGAGTTCATTCTGTCGTAGCTGATTAAAAACATGTCTCACATGTTGTACATGTTCCTCCAATGTCTCACTATAGATAACTATGTCATATAGGTACACCGCTACAAAATTGTCCAAAAACCTGTTAAGTACTTGATTCATCATCGTACAAAATGTTGCTAGAGCTTTTGTCAAGCAAAATGGCATCACTTTGAATTCGAAGGCTCCATATCTGGTTATCACCATAGTCTTTGCTTCGTCTCTCTCCTCGATCCAAACTTGCCAGTATCCGGACCTGAGATCAATCCTTGTGTAGTACCTAGCCCGAATCAGTCGATCGAAGCAATCGGCGACTAACAGAATATGATAACTATTCTTTACATTGATCTTGTTTAATCTCACTTTCCAACATTTCTGAAGCAATCCATAGTCGTAGCACATTCTGAGGGAACCATCGGCCTTTTTTCTGAAATAGCATGGGAGTTCCATATGGTGATTTTGTAGGCACGATAATCCCACTTTCCAACATTTCTCCCAACTGTTTTGGAAGCTCTTCAAGCTCCAACTGAGATATACAATAAGGTGCCCTGGCGGGAGGCTGGCACCTGGAATGAGTTCAATCTCATGATCAATTTTCCTTCTCGGTGGCAATATATTTGGTAACTCCTCTGACATGATGTCCTTGAATTTCTTAACAAGCATTCTGATAGGTTTTGGAATAGGACCAGTAGTCTATTCGATTTTCTCTAATCGAAAAGTACACAAAAATGAGAGTTCATTCCTTTTGAAACCCTTGTTGAATTGGATGGCTGAGTTACTCTTCTCGCCCATCTTAACACCATGTGTAGTGATGATGCACGATTTACTACCTATCATCATCATCATCATCATCATCAATGAATCAGCATATGGCAATATTGTTGTCTTAGTATCCCGAAAAAATTCCAATCCTAGAACGAGCTTGAAATCATCCATCTGAACTGCCGACAATTTTGTCCTTCCTTCGAAAGGACCTACTTTGATTGACACAGATTTCGCTATTCCAGCTATTGATTGTGCAACAGAGTTGATTGCTTTGACTTTTTCACTACTTTTCTTCAGAACAAGTCTGAGCCACTCTACTTCTGTACTTGCGAGGTAGTTGTGGGTAACGTCAGTATCCACCATAGCCCTGATTGGCTTTCCATTGATCTTTACATCAATGTACATTAGGTCTTTCGCCCTGCAAATGCGCACCTTCAATTCTTCCATCTTTGGCTCTTTCGAGTAAACATTGTCCCTTTTAGTAGCTCGATACGATATTGTATTACACCGATATGAGAATGTATCTACTACATCATCATCCTATTTGGAATCAGTCTCACCATGACAGCTAGCTTGTGGGGCATCTTGCTTTGAACTTGTTCCGCCATCTGCTAGTTGACAATATGCATTAACCATCCATTTCTGAGGACACTCTGCCACCCGATGGGGTCCTTCACATAAAAAGCACATCAATTTAGGAGTGACACCAATTATTACTGTTGCTTCCGTTATAGTTTCCTTGACGGATGTTTTGATAGGTTCCTCCTTTGTTCTAAGAGTAACGCTCTTTTCTATTCGAGTTCGAGCTCGGTCTGTGAGGTTTGTTCCCACCTCCAATAGATTCACTATTCCCTGAAGACCGATCTTTTCTAGATTCCAGTTGATAGTCATTCACACATTTGATGGCTCCCATGGCCGTGCTTAAATCAGTAACCTTCTACCTCTAAAGCTCCGTGCGTGTCCATGGTTTCAACCATTCCATGAAGATAAATATCTTATCATTTTCCGACATATCTCGAATATTCAACATATGTCCTAAAAAGGCTTTCACGTACTCCCTGATGGAGCTCATATGTTTCAATTCTCGTAGTGCTCGTCTGCTTCATATTCCACATTTTCCAAGAAAAAATAGAGATATGATAGCTTCCTTGAGAAGATCCCATGAATCTATTCAGACCCTATTGGGCTGAATATCCATATACTTTGTTTACCACCATAGTTTTGCATCCTCGCCAAGATACATGGTAGCTGTTGTAACCTTTCTCGTTTCATCATTGATCAATGTCGCAAGAAAGTATTGTTCCATAACAAAAAGTTCACAACTTCTTTAGAATCGCGTGCCCTTCCCTAGGTACACGATTCTGGAATTCTAAGCCTATGCATAGGCTCTTGTGCAATGGCTTGCACATTACCAACCGTGCATTGAAGCATTAGCAATTAAGCTTTCAACGCTTCCATTTCATCCTATAGATTAGGTATGATAGTAGAAGCTTCAGTCATTGCTGCGTTTGCCCTTCGGCTCTTATCCAGTTTGATGTATAATTCCTGAATTTCCGTCTCTGCCACCTCGACCTTTTCCTCGAGGCCCTCCACATCATAGCACAACATAGTGGTTGCCACCTTAAGCGCATCTACACGCTATTTCGTATTCCTTTTTTGAGCATCTACCACCTCTATGGCATTCGAGGAATCTGGATCCATAGCTTTCTTATCGAGGTTCTTGAGCTGCAGTTGTTGCATTTTTTATATCGCAAGTGTACGATATCGTAATAAGTAATATAGTGGACTTTTGAGTTCGGATTATCGTTCCCATGAAAACTATACTTTATGTCTTAATTTACTTTTTCTAATTCCTATTTGGCAAAAGCAAGTAAATATTTATGATGATTTTGACTAACTACTTTTAACAGATTAAAAATATAAAATGATTGCAAATAACGGATAATTGGAAAAATATTTATGTGATGAATATTAGGACATAACAATTTTATCTATTGATCACATTTATTCTTAATTCAAGATTTATAACCTAATGTAGTGTTCGATCGAATTCTTCTATTGTATTCAATTTACCTCTCTCAAGTTCTCATAGTCTTATTTAACTAATTCAATTTCATATCTCTATGCGAATCAATTTTAGTTAAATGAAATACTGGTTCTAAGAATTCAAATTATGATCGCAATAATTAGTATATATCTCTACACGTTATACTAATTTACCGAATTTTCATTATATGGTCTAAATCCCAAACTCGCCTCTCGATTCGTAAGAGACTCACATAATCATCAAATTATTGATCAGGTAATTTAATGTATTAAACTTATAATAAAACCAACGCACTACATAAATAAATAAACCACATAAATCTTAAATGTAAAAATAAAAGATCACAAGTCTATTAAATTGTTTTCCCTAATATAAAAATTAGTTATTCATACTGCAAAAATAAAAACAAGAAAAAATAGAAATATGTCACCAAAAATTGACAAAACGTGAAAATTTCTAGTATTTGCAATTCATTTTTCATTTTTCCTTTTCTCTCTCATATTTCTCTCTTCTACCGATTTTTCCTTCTCTGCCTTTTTTCTTGCTTTGACTTTTCCTTCTTTTTTCCTTCTCTTGTCTTCTTCTTCTTCTTCTCTCTCTCTCTCTCTCTCTCTCTTGACTTTTCCTTCTTTTTTCCTTCTCTTGTCTTCTTCTTCTTCTCTCTCTCTCTCTCTCTGTTTTCTATTTTTTTTTGGCTTCCTGCGCAGCCGGCTTTGTCTTGCTGTATGTGAATTCTCTTCTCTGTTATTTGAATCCCCCCTACATTTCTATTGCATGTGTATTTATATTCCCTACTACAACTTCTAATTAATTGGAGTACAATTATAATTCGTCAGCCGCCACATAATTTGAGTATAATTAGAATTGCCAATGATACTTGAAGTCCTATTCCAATTGCAAGCTCATTAACTTTATTTTTCTCCAAGTCATCCCATCTTTAAAATAAATACAATTTAGTCCTTCAATTTCTATAGTGTAAACTTTAATCCCCAAAATTGCAGATTTCATTCAATTCCAGCATTCTTTCTTTCCCAACTGCTTCGAACGAGTCCATAACTAAAACAAAAGAAAATTAACCAAGTTAAGTAAAAATTAATAATTTGACGACATAAAAGTTCAGAAATTCGATCCAAATAATTGCACTTATCAAACACCCCCAAACTTGAATCTTTGTTTATCCTCAAACAAAATTAAAACTAAACAAGCACACAAGCAAGTAGTGCTAATTACCTAATCGATGACTCTCAAGTCAGATGACCATAGGGTACTAGGTTTTAAAGATCTTTGCATGCTTAATTGCTCGAGTTATAAAAGCTTCAAAGAGAAATTTTCTAATAAAATATTTTTTATGCCTTGATTAGTGCAATGTCCTTTATTTAACACTAATTTAAGTAAAGCCACCTCTAACTTGAGATTTTCACCCAATTGCATCCCATTGACCTCAGACAATCCACACAAGATTTTTAATTTCACACATGGAATCCCTATTTATCTCACATCCTCCTGCAACAGTGAAATCCCCCCAAACTATTCTAAATCTGGTTCAAGAATGTAAAATGTAGTGGTCTTGGGTTTAGCATCTATGGTCCACTATTTCAACCTATTCAATTATGAAATCAGCTTGTTCCTATACAATGCTTAACTTAATTCACGTGCTCAATATATATCAAATTTCATATGGAAAAGCAAAAATTAATCTAATCATGCAACTTATCTATCATTCATAGATCGATTCATGATTCAATATATTCGTCATTTCCAGACATGCTAACTAACTCACACAATCACACAATAGTAATAAAAAAATTATTATATTGTTTTTTTTGTTGAAAATTTTGACATTTTTTTCAAACTTTTTTTAAAGCAATAAAAGCAGACAAAAAACACATAAAGAAAATGAAAACTCGTGTTTTTTACCCCCAAACTTAAACTAGACATTGTCCTCAATGTCTTTAATCCTAAATCTGCATATAAAGGGGTGGGAAAGAAAATGAAGAAAGGGCTCCCCTTATATGGCATGTAATTCAATTGGTAGCTGTCATATTGCTCATGTTGGCTCATGGTCAATATTGGTTCAAATGTTCCGCGACATCATGTTCCTAAAAAATAAATTAAGCATTAAGATCAAATAATTGGAACAAGTGTTACTTAGCTCTAACATCTAATAAACCAACTAAAATATCGAAGAGTTAATAGAAGAGAGAAATGGATAAAGAAACACAAATAAATTAAACTATCATAAAACTCAAAAATAAAATAAATAAAAAGGACAAAAGTTTGGGTTGCCTCCCAAAAAGCGCTTCTTTAACGTCATTAGCTTGACTTTGTGCCATGTTTGATTATGATGGCTCAAACCAAGTTATGACATCATTGCACTTTGTGCATTTTTCATGTATACACTCCTTTTTTGTTTTCCTTATTTTGATATTTCCATTTTCGTCTCTGCTAAGAAGTCCATCATAGTTTGATTGTCTATTCTGACAACTTCGTTAATCAGGTGGTTTTTCTTTGTCAATTCCACAACACGTCTTGTTTTTGGAAGGTTTCTCAAGTGGGATATAAATATTAAATATCTCTTGTTTGTCCTCCACCTCAATATTAGCTTACCCTTTCACCCGTCAATTAAAGTTCGACCTGTTGCTAAGAATGGTCGACCCAATATAATTGGAATGTCTCGATCTTCTAGTATGTCTAGCACAATGAAGTCCACTAGAAATATTAAATTTCCTACTTTTATGAGCACATCCTCAACTTTGTCACGTGGTTTTGAAATTGTTGTATCAGCTAGTTATAGCTTTATTGATGTTGATTTGACTTTATCTAATCCCAATTTCTTGTAAACAGAATATGACATTAGATTTATACTAGCACCCGTGTCACATAATGCATTCATAGCACAAGAGTTTCCAATTGAAATACGCAAAGTAAAGCTCCCTGGATCTTTCAACTTGGCAGGCAATTTGTTTCACACTCTTGCACTACTTTCCTCCGTTAATGCTACAATTTCAAACTCTGGAAGCTTTCTTTTCTTTGACAACATCTCTTTCAAAAATTTTGTGTAGCTTGGAATTTGTAGTATCACGTCGATCAACGGAATATTGATTTGAAGCTTTTTGAGAACATCAAGAAAATTTTCAAATTTTGTATCTTGCTTGTTCTTCTTGATCTTTTGAGGAAAAGGAATGGGATGCACGTAAGCCTTAACTGGACTTGGTGCCTTGGTAGTGGATGCTTCTGTACTTTCTTTATTCTCAATTGAAGCGGGTGTAGATTTTTCCTCCATTATAGCTTCATCAACACCTTCCCGATCCTTCATTCTTTTTGGTCGTCTCATAGTAATCTCTGGTAATTGTACCCCACTCCTTGTAATTATAGCATGAATATTTTCCTCCATTGACTTCTTTCGAAGTCTTTAGGGGAATGGAAGTGGAAGTACATAAGTTTTAACTTTTATAGGAGCCTTGGGTAGATCGTCTTCTACTACCTTTATTGCCATCACTTGCTCTTTAGGATTTATCATTGTATTGCTTGGCAATATTCCCTGTGGACGTTCTACAAGTTGTTGAGCTATCTGACCAATTTGTGTTTCCAACTTCTTGATAAATGCATGCTAATTTTGAAAATTGGTATCAATCTGTTGGAATACTTTGTCTATTTTCCGCACATATTGATGTAACATCTCCCCCAAACTTGGTTTGTTCTCTTACTGAACATTATTTGGAAGATTCCCGGGCTGATTATTAGACCATTTGAAGTTTGGGTGATGTCTGCATCCTAGGTTATAAGTTTGTGAATAAGGGTTAAAATTATGGGAGCCATTCTGAATGAAGTTGACTTGTTCATCGGGAAAACCCGTAGATATACAATTTTTAGTTGAATGATTAGCTCCACAGTTTTCACATGATGGGCCACTCATCACTGCATGTGCTCCTCTCGTTTGTGACTTCACCAACAGCTCTACCTTCTTTGTCAAAGCCGTTATTTGTAAGTTTGTAGATGCAGTGTTATCCAATTCATACATCCCAGATGCTCTCGGTGGTACCATTCTTTCTAATGAAAACATCGAGTGTGTAGTGGCGATTAGCTCAAATAGATCCAATGTTTGTTGTACTGGTTTTTCTATAATTGATCCACCAGCAGAGGAATCTACCCGAGATTTTGACAGTGGTAAAAGTCCAGTGTAAAAATACTGCACTTGATTTCCAATTGGGATCCCATGATTTGGACACTTTTGCATAATCTCTTTAGATATGTTCCATGCCTCATGATAGCTTTTTCCATCGTGCTGTTGGAAAGTTTAAATTTCTAATTTTATTTTAGCTACTTTTGCTGGTGGAAAGAATTTATTGCACAATTTTCTGGTCAGTTCTTCCCATGTAGTAATGTTTCCATGAGTTTCGGCATCTAACTACTCCAATGTAGCATCTCTAAGTGTATATGGAAATAACCGCAATTTAATAGCATCTTCATTGACCCCGGAGCATGGAAATTCTGATAATTTCGGAGAAATCTGGAGATGTGTGTATTTGGATTTTCATGAGACAACCCGTAGAATTGAAGAGTATTGCTCATCAAATTGATCAATTATGTCCTTATCTAAAATTTGTTTATCCCGAAATCTGGATACACAATGCTGGAGCGTGTAAGCACGGTTATTAGCGTTAAAAACATTGAAACTGGCAGGTCTCCTTCGTTTATTTCCCTTCGCTCCTGCTACTGATCTGGTAGCGCTGCTACTCTTTCGGCCACTTGTCCAATTGGCTGAATAGGAATATGAATATTTTGATCATCAGCCAATTGATGTTGTTTATGTTTGTGTCCTTGCATCTTCGTCTGAAAGTACGTTCTATCTTCGAGTCAAACCGTTCAAGATCGTCGCCTTGGATACAGAGCATACAACGAATACTTTTTTTATAAATGAAAGTAAAATCAAATAAGATCAAATAACAGTTAAAAATAAAATAAACTAAGACTAAAAGTAAATGATCCCCCCGCAACGGCGCCAAAAATTTGTTTCGTTTTTTATATCGCAAGTGTACGATATCATAACAAGTAATATAATGGGCCTTTGAGTCCGGATTATCGTTCCTACAAAGACTATACTTTAGGTCTTAATTTACTTTTTCTAATTCCTATTTAACAAAAGCAAGTAAATATTTATGATGATTTTGACTAACTACTTTTAACAGATTGAAAATATAAAATGATTGCAAATATGATCGTAATAATTAGTACATAGCAATTTTATCTATTGATCACCTTCATTCTTAATTCAAGATTTATAACCTAATGTAGTGTTCGATCGAATTCTTCTATTGTATTCAATTTACCTCTCTTGAGTTCTCATTGAGCCTATTTAACTAATTCAATTTCATATCCCTATGCGAATCAATTTTAGTTAAACAAAACACTGGTTTTAAGAATTCAAATTATGATCGCAATAATTAGTATATGTATCTCTACGCATTATACTAATTTATCGAATCTTATTATATGGTCTAAATTCCAAACTCACTTCTTGATTCGTAAAAGACTCACATAATTATCAAATTATTGATCAGGTAATTTAATGCATTAAACTCATAATAAAACCAACACACCACATAAATCTTAAATATAAAAATAAAGGATCACAAGTCGATTAAATTGTTTTCCCTAATATAAAAATTAGTTATTCATACTGGAAAAATAAAAACAAGAAGAAGTGGAAAGGTGTCACCAAAAATTGATGAAACGTGAAAATTTCTGGTATTTGCAATTCATTTTTCCTTTTTCCTTTTCTCTCTCCTATTCGTCTCTTCTGCTGATTTTTCCTTCTCTGCCTTTTTCCTTGCTTTGACTTTTCCTTCTTTTTTTCTTCTCTTCTTTTCTTTTCTCTTCTCTTTCTTTTCTATTTTTCCTGGCTTCCTGCGCAGCTGGCTTTGTCTTGCTGTATGTGAATTCTCTTCTTTGTTACGTGAATCCCCCCTACGTTTCTGCTACATATGTATCTATATTCCCTACTACAGTTTCCAATTAATTGGAGTACAATTAGAATTCCTCAACCACTACAGAATTTGAGTATAATTAGAATTGCCAATGATACTTGAAGCCCTATTCCAGTTGCAAGCTCATTAACTTTATTTTTCTCCAAGTCATCCCATCTTTAAAATAAATGCAATTCAGTCCTTCAATTTCTAAAGTGCAAACTTTAATCCCTAAAATTGCAGATTTCATTCAATTCCAGCATTCTTTCTTTCCCAACTGCTTCGAACGAGACCATAACTAAGACAAAAGAAAATTAACCAAGTTAAGTAAAAATTAATAATTTGATGACATAAAAGTTCAGAAATTTATCCAAATAATTGAACAAATTGCACTTATCAGCAGCTCTGATACCAACTTTCACAAGTTACCTTTCTTCTTGACATAAAAAGGGACACCATGTGGCAATAGTCAGCTCCACTAGACCACATTTCACCTTCTCTCGATCATTTCAGGACCAAAGAAAATTTGATTACAATTTAAAGAAAGCTTGCAACATGAAATTGAAATACATTGAACATAACTTGATCATTGATTACTTAAAAGCTATAAATTACAATAGATTTAAAGCAAAAAATTACAATGGCTAGTGCAGGGGGCGAATACTAGAAAGCTTGAAAATATTTGAAAGACTAATACCCCTTATAATAGCATTCGAAACAAAAACTAAAATGACGGGAGTACACGTTTAAAGTCTCTAGAATCATACTTTTCTAATTTCTAACTATTTTACAAGTGAAATAAAATATTTACAATGTGCATTTGAAGTTAGGCAAATCGCGACTGCAATAGGGTCGTGGGGTTTAAGTAAAGCTACAGTCTATGACACAAAGAGACTCCTGAGGACACTTCTGGTCAGCGTAAATCAAGTAGGACCATTCGACCTTCTACAAGGTACAAGTTTACAATTACTAATCAAGTATTATCAAATTGGGGATGATGAACCTACTAATTATCTAGAAACAAAGTCGAGTGTTGACTCACAGAGATGTCAGAGGCCATGGAATCCGAAATGAACTCAACATATGAAAATAAGGTATAGACCTTGGTCGACTCTTTTGATGGGATAAAACCCATGGCTTGTAAATGAGTTTACAAGAAAAAGGTCGACATAGATGGAAACATTCATACATACAAAGCAAGACTAGTAGCAAAATATTATAAAAAAAGGCAAGGTGTTGACTTTGATGAAACATTTTCGCTAGTAGCTTGTTGAAGTCCATTTGGATTTCACTTGCAATAGCTGCATATCACGATTATGAGATATTGTAAATGGATCAAAACTGCTTTCCTTAACGGGAACTTACAAGAGGAAGTATATTTGACATAATCCAAAAGTTTTGAATCCAAAGAAGCCAACAAGATATGCAAGCTTGATCGATCCGTTTATGGATTAAAACAAGCCTCAAGGAGCTGGAATCTTCGCTTTGATGAGACAATCTAAAGGTTTGATTTTATCAAGAATGAAGATGAATCATGTGTTTACAAGAACAAAAGTGGGAGCCTGTTATTTTCCTGATTTTATATGTTGATTACATATTATTAATGAGAAACGACATCCCAATGCTTCAATTAGTAAAATTGTGGTTGTCAAATAATTTATTCATGAAAGACATCGGAGAAGCAACTTATATATTAGGAATTAAGATCTATAGAGATAGATCTAAAAGATTGCTTAGCTTATCACAATCTTCGTACATAGATAAAATCTTGAGAAGATTTAATATGGAAGAATCAAAAAGAGGATTGTGTCCCATGTCACATGGGATTTATCTCTCAAAAGATATGTATCCCAAAACAAATGATGAGAGGAATCGCATGGATAAGATTCTTTATGCATTAACAATAGGATTTATCATGTACACGATGTTATGTATGAGACCAGATGTTTCATATGCTCTAAGTGTTATGAGCAAGTTTCAAGCAAACCTTGGTGAGAAACATTGGGTAGTAGTTAAGAATATTCTCAAGTACTTAAAAAGGACTAAAGACGCGGTCTTAATATATGGAGGAGATGAATCAAGAGTTTATGGATATACTGATGCTAGCTTTTAGCTGAACAAGGATGATAGTAAATCTCAATCTGGATATGTGTTTACCCTCAACAACGGAGAAGTTATTAGGAAAAGTTCCAAACAAGAGACAACCGCTGATTTATCAATGGAAGCCAAGTATATTGCTACTTTTGAAGCAACAAAGGAGGTTGTCTGAATCAAGAAGTTCATTAATCAACTTGGAGTTGTTCCTAGCAATGTTGATCCCATACTTATGTACTGTGATAACAATGGAGTCATCGCTCAAACGAAGGAACCAAGGTCTCAACAACGATCCAAACATATGCTGAGGCAGTACCATCTCATTAAGGAGATTGTACAAAGAAATGACGTAAAGATATAGCAAATTTCCACAAATGATAATATTTCAGATCTGATGTGATCCGGTCCAAGCTCCAAAGGGTCGAAGATTCGGAGTGCATTGAGAAAAAGTTAAGGTCGAGTCCGGGAAAGAGTCGGGGTTCAAATCGAGCAACAAAGTACAAAATGATGAAGACAACATGCCAAGGAACAAGTTTCATGTTGCATTGGGAAGGCAGAATCAAGTTTGGTGAGTTGGATTCAAGATTTGAAAGGTATATGCGAAAAACGACACCGTGCATAAAAATGGGCATAATTTTCAGCTTGGTTGTCGGATTTTCGCCCATGAGTACAATTTGGAATTATCACGAAATTTTGTATAAGGCTACATGGGCAAATTATACTTTTAGGCTTGCAATCGCACAAAACATGCTGAAAATAATATGGACGGCTGAAGACGAAACAGGGATACTAGCGCCCCCACGCCAACTGGAAGCTTCAAATGTGTTTCTTACCAAGGCTATGAGTGCCCCTGCGCCCACAAGAAGTGCATATATGCCCTACGTTTCCATATATTGATTGAATTCTAATATATTACGAGCTTTAGTAAACTCTAGTATAAATAGGTTTCATATTTCATTGTAATTAAAGACTTTTGACAATATTGAGATTAAATACAATTTGGATGAGATTTATTCCTCTAATTCTTGGTGGTTCATAGATCTAACTTAGAACTTATCAAAAGGAGTCGCAGTCCTTTTGTGGCATTTCCACTTCAGGGTTCTTGTTCCGGGTAATCAACGGGTCGGATTTCTAGCGTGGAATCTCGGTTCTTGGTATGGGTTGAACAACAGGTCAGGTTGCTATTTGCGAGACGTGATTTCTATCTTCTTGGGTTGGTTTCAGCTTATTTGTAGGTTTCCAAGATATATTCTTGACTGTGTTCGTTTCAGTTGGTATCAGAGCTTGGCTCTAGATTTTAGGTCATCTATCCTTTACTTTTCAGCAATTTATTTTATTGTTTGAGTAAAAAAAAAATAGATTTATTAATTTTATTTTGGGTCATAGTTTTCATTTTCTTTTGCCTCTAGATTATATTTAATTGTTTATTGAATTGGTCAATAAAAAGTTAATGTTCACGTTACTGTTCATGTGAAAAAAAAAAACCTTTTAAACATCTAGAGGCAAAGCAAGTCAAAACAACATAAAAATTTTCAAGTCTTTTGTTTATTTTCTTGAACCTTGAGTCTATTACCACGGTCCGTACGTATTCTGTTGATTATTCGAGACTTGCACTTGTGGTGGTGTTTGTTCCGGGATTTGTGTTCTAATTGATTGAGATCGGTTATTTATCGAGCTATTAAGAAATGAGGACACGCGGTAAAAGGCAAAGTGGTGAGCTCATTATCAGGTAAAAGTCAATCTTGACTGAAACACGAGTGCAAACACGTGAGGTATATTTATTTTGTTCTATATTCTTTCCTTTCATTTAAACTCTTGTCATTTATTTAGTTGAAAATGGGAGTTATGAGTAGAGGTGAGATGGAAGTGGTACCTAAAGGGTTTATTGAGGAGTTTAGGGATAGTTTGCAGGCTATTCATCATAAGTTTGATCAATTGGGTTTGGTGGTTGAACGAAATTATGGTGATGTAGGTAGGTTTGAAACTTTGATTGGGAGTCGGCAATGAGGGACGCCCCAATGGGTTCCTCATGGGGATATAGGAGATAGGAGTGAACAAAGGAGTAGACATATTGTTGGAGTTGGTGTAGATATGAGGAATGTATGTAAAGGGGAGCTTACGGAGCATAGTAATGTATGTAATAGAGTCGGGAAACCTGTAGTGGAGGAAGTTTGTGTGTTGTTGTGTGATTTCCATAAACCTATCAACATGGATGATGTTGAGCAGCTACGGGAAACGATATTTCAAACTAGATGTCATGTTGGTAGCAAGGTATGTAGTTTGACTAATAATGGAAGTAGTTGTGTAAATATTGTTAGTGATAGGCTTGTCGAGAAACTTAGGTTGACTATAGTAAAACATCCAAAACCTTATAAACTATGTTGGTTAGATCAATGTGAAGAGGTTAGGGTATGTGAGCAGGTGTTGATAAGTTTCTCGATTGGGAGGTACCATGATGAGGTGTTGTGCGATGTCGTTCCTACGTATGTTGAGCATATACAATTGGGTAGGCCATGGCAACATGCTAGGAAAGTGAAATATAATGAATGCAAAAATATGTATAGTTTTACTAAGGATGAGAATCCTATTATTCTTTCATCGTTAACACCACAACATGCTTATAAAGATCGACTCAAATTAAAAAGAGAATGAGAGGAAAAAAATAAAGAGTGGACAAAGGAGAGCAAGAGAGAAGAAAGTAAGGTGGTTGAGAGTGAAAAAAAAATAGAAGAGTCACAAGAGATAAAAGAAAAAGAGAATAAAAATGAAAGTGGAGAGGTGGCAAAAAATGAGGGGGAGCCATGAGAGTTAAGAGAAAGTGAGTCTTCAGAGAGAGAAGAAAAGTCAGAAGTGAGCTTACATGAAAAAAAGAATGAGTGTGAGAGGGCTTTAGTGAGAGTTAACAATCCCTCCCCCAGTTTCGATTATTCTCTTTTGCAAGAATTCGAGGAATTATTCCATAGAGGTATAATTCGTGGTAAGCCATCTATTGAGAATTCAATTGGAGCAATGCAAATGGAGGCTTGAAAGGGTACAAATGGAGGGATGGTAAGCGAAGTCATGGTAACATATCAAAACCTTACACATATGGTAGACTTTGACACAACTTATAGGCATAGTTTCTTACATCGGTTAGGCACTTTTAAATGTGATGGTGCATTTGATAATTATATGTGCAGTGTTAGTCCGGTGTCACATACATTTATGGAAAATTGCTTATTAGTTTATGAAGTGCGTGCTTTACGTCATGTCATTCTAGCATGTTACTCAACATTACTTGAACTTGGTATGCATCTAGGTTGTATTAATGGGGATTGGAGGCAAGCATGTTTGTAATTCGATCCTAATGTCTTTGGCTATGTTAGTTCAAATTTATGGAGGTGTTAGGAATTAATGCAGTCTCTATTATTTCCACTACACATCTTAACATGATGACTGAGTTCAATTCACTAAATGTGGTCAATTTAGTTCTTTTAACCGTGTCAATGTTAGTGAGAAATAGGAGATCCTTAATGATACATATAAATGATGCCAAATGGGTCCAGATGTTGATCCAGATGTTGTTACATGGATGAACATGCGTACAAGGTGAAAACAAATTCAAAGGAGGTTCAGGCTACATCCTAGAGAAGATAGACCTTTCCATATCTTTGCTATGAATGAGAATGAAGGCTACAGCCTACTTTTGCTGGGTAAGTTTATCACAGTTAATTTTTTCGAGATTGCTAATGTTGCTTCGTTTGGTGGAGGTTTGGATTCGAGGTCGAATCCTTTCGAAGAGAGATGATGATGTGATTCGGACCAAGCTCCAAAGGGTCGAAGATTCGGAGTGCACTGAGAAGAAGTTAAGGTCGAGTTCGGGAAAGAGTCTAGGTTCAAATCAAGCCAAAGAAGCCATACCATCAAGGGATCGAGCAATAAAGTACAAAATGACGAAGACAACATGTCAAGAAACAAGTTTCATATTGCATTGGGAAGGTGGAATCAAGTTTGGTGAGTCAGATTCAAGATTTGAAATGTATATGAGAAAAATGAGCACCGTGGATAAAAATAGGCATGACTTTCAGTTTGGTTGTCGGATTTTCATCCATGAGTATAATTCGGAATAGTCACAAAATTTTGCACAAGGTTATGTGAGCAAATTTCACTTTTGGGCTTGCAATCGTATAGAAACATGTCGAAAAAAATCTGGACGACTGAAGACGGAACAAGGGGTACTGGCACATTTGGGCCATTGAAAGACGCCCAAGTGCCCAGGTGCCCCCTGGTGTGCTGTCGTAGGCACTCAAAAAATAGCCTTTAAACCTTTAAAACTAATGTAGTAATGGAAGTAAGGGTCGATCACACGAAGAGTGTGTAATTCAATAGTTTATGCTCCGTACAATGATTGGGGGGTTTTTGTATGCAAAAAATTGTAAATAACACAATTAATAACAATGAGAACTAAATTAACGAAAACAATCAAAAGATTAACCTTGGTCCAAGTTAATATCCACCTTCGGAAATCCACAATTGATCATAGATGCAAGGATAATTCAATTCATATTTTGAATATTCACCGTTGGAATTATTTTCCTATTTGTCATTAATTTTAGTTAGTTAGAAAGCAGCGTTCTAATTAACCCTAATTATTAAATAACCTCATACCAGCGCTCAAGATTCAATTTAATAACAGCTTTACACAATAGAGAAATCGATGAACTAGATAACACAAACACCAGCAGTTGCATTCAATCTATTTAAACATTCTTCTTAAAATTTAATAACCTCTATCACAGAAAATCATCAAATCCTAGTGATTCACAAGTTAAAGAGATCAAATAATTACGGATTTGATATTTAACTTAGCGGTAGATTGCAACGAATAATAAACTAGTAGGCCTCCTAGCAATTAAACATCACAATCATAGAAATAAGTGCAGAAAAATATTCAATACTAAAAAACATGAATTAAATTAAGAAAAACCATTTAGATCTCACAATATGTGGTTCCAAGGCTTCAATCTCCTTCGGCCAAATGTAAAAGTTTAGTTACAATTCATGAATCTAAGAAAAAAATAGAGAAGAATAACGTTGGAGAGGTTCCCCTGTGTTTTGGCCCCCTTAGGTCAATTTATACTTCCCTACACGTTCTTGGTCAATTTGGAGTCTTTTGCTGGAGTTTTCGTGGCCCAAATAACAAAAACATAAAATCTGTGGTGGCGCACGGCGCTTGAGCGCTAGAAATCTTTTGAAAATTGTGTTTTCTCGGCTAGTGAAGCGCCTGAGCGCTGAGTTTCTGTCCACTTTGTGTCTGCTTCAGTATTTTCATCATAACTTCCTCTTCCGATGTCCGATTGATATGATTAAAGATTCATTAGAAAGATAACTCAAAGGGATACAACTTTGCTTCAGATACCATCTTCGAATTAGATCATCTAAAAAGCCTAAAATAGGTGTCAAGATGAGGTTGAAAATCGGTGCAAAACTTTTCAGTTCGAAAGTTGATATGTGATAATGTTTTGGCTATATTTCATCCCTTTGACTCCTTTCTTCATCTAATTGGCCTCTAACACTCTCAATTCTTCATCATGAGGTTCGATACAAATTTTAAATATTTTCACTTTAGTCCCTGGACTTCCACTTTCTTCCATTTTGATCTCTTTTCATCTATTTCTTCCAAATTACACAATATCCATAGAATTACCACCTAAACCAAAATATGAGAATACTAAGTACATTTAGGTACAAAATAAACATACAAGCGCATAAAATAAGAAGGAAAAAAATATGCATTTTACATTCCTATCAAATTCCTCCACACTTAGTTTTTGCTCGTCCTCGGGCAAAACTCAAATTTGATTCTTCAAAAACACCATGTCATAATGCCAAGAATATAGAACCATCAAACTTTTTTCAAAACACATAAAATATCATGAATAAACATTCCACACAACTCATAATCAATTAGCAAACATTTTTATGAAGATGGAGTAAACTAAACATGTAGACCCTCACGGATATAAGCACCCAACTCTCACGTGTTTAAAATGGTAAGTGTTTTGCTCAAATTCATCCCAATGGAGATGTTCTACCATATGCTTGTATATCTTCTCATTCGCCACCACTTAGATCACATGCTCTACAAGAATTATAAGGATTTTTCAAAGGTTGTAATATGTCTTATGGTCAAGGTGAGAAATACTTGGGTATGTGACTCAAGAGCCATCAAAACTAGTGGAGTAAAGATAAATAGACTTAACTCAAACATATACATAAGACATGTAAACCAACCACTCCACGTGATAGCTTCATCATTTTTGCATTTATCCCACACAAATCAAACTCTTTCTTGAGATGTAGGAAGAGTTATGAATATAGATCTTTTTCACATTAAAATCACTCTCTTTCATCACTTATTTTCTTTTTTTTTTCTTCAATCATTCATTTTTTCATTTTTCTTCTTGTATTTTTCTTGTACAACGTAAACTCCAAATTATACACCAATATTGGAACTCCCTAAATTGAAATAGAAAATTTGTTCCAATTCACCAATAATAGCACTGCCATAAATCTTGATATCCCCACACTTATTTTCTTGCATATTCACACTTCTCAGACATTCAACAATACTCCACTAGCTTTAAGGCTTGTGTAAAGACATTGTTTTTCTAGTTTAAAGCTTGTAATGTGAGTTTATACAAAGAAAAGGCAATAAGGCTCAAAGGGGCTCAACAATGGAAAATTTAATTATACGGTCGGCTATTTGGCTAATGAAGCTCATTTATGTAACAAAGATGGCCTTAATCATGTTCATGCATGCATGTATCAATGTGATCTTGAAGAGAATCAAGGCAAGTTCTAGAGAAACAAAACCATGAAAGAATATCACACATGAAAAGAAATAATGAGACTGTTATGGATGTATCAGTCTAAAGGCTCAAAAATCTCACTGACTTTTGTCTACAGAATTTAGTTACTACTATCCTCAAAGAAAATAACTCCACTAATCAACTCTAAGTTGGAGGATCATTCATTCAATCATGTTATGAGTTTTTCAAAAGCCTAACTAATTCTAGCAAATAGCATATACAACAAAAAATCTTTTAACCTCAACTCTTCTTCTTATAAAATCATGCAATTTTTTTTTTCAAAATTAACTCACTCAATCTAAATGCAACATAAATCTAAATCCATCCCCCATACTTAAACTTACATTGTCCCCAATGTAAGGTCCAATGCAAAGAAAATGACAAATATAACTAAAATAAAAAATGGAATGCGAAAAATAAATAAAAAGATAAAGGAACGAACTCCCCTTGGGTTGCCTCCCAAGTAGCGCCTTTGTTTATCGTCTTTAGCTCGACTCAATGTTTCTTTATTTAGCCCGAGTCTATCATTGTTGGCTTCGATCTTCCTTGCGGTGTACCAAGTTCAATGGGAATGATAACTAGCATTGTTCATCCACCTCCATGGAATACATACTTGTAGTGACTAGGGTAAGGTTTCAAATCCAAAATGAAAGTCTGCAAAACAGAAGATAGAGGTTTCTCATTAGAAACCGGTAATACAAAACCAAAACTCTTACCTGACTCTGGAAGATCATTTAATGCTGCCACAGTTCTTTGTAACTCAGTGTTTAAGGCCAGCTCCTCTTTTTCTTGCCTAAGATGCTCAGTATTGACAGGTTCCCATTCTTTTTTAACAACAAATTCGAAAACATCCTGTGCTAAATGATCAATCACATCAGTAAAATGAACATGATTATTATTACACCGATATTTTCATGGAATCATATATATTAAGAGTGATAGTTTTATCATCAAATTTCATGGTTAGTGTGCCATTATGAAAGTCCATTTCAGTTTTGGATGTTCTTAAGAACAGTCTTCCCAACAAAATAGGTAGAGATTGATTACTACTGCCCATGTCAAGCACATAAAAATCAATAGGAAAAACTAAATCAATTAATTTTCACGAGAACATCCTCAACTATCCCCTTAGGATAGGCATTAGATTTATCAGCTAGTTGAATTATCACACCAGTGTCAATTAAAGGTTCTAGTTTCAAGGAAGTGTATACAGAATATGGCATGACATTAATAGATGCTCTGGAATCTAACATGACATTCTCAAACTTAGTATTGGCTATCATGCAAGGGATAGTGAACATACCTGGATCCGTACACTTTGCATGAAGTTTTTTTTGAATTATTGCAGATACTTGTTATCCAACTTTTACCCTTTCAATCCCCTTTAATTTTTGTTTCATTTTACTTGTACACAAGTGTTTCAAAAATTTAGCATAACGACGCGCTTGTTTAAAAATATCTAAAAGTGGAATATTTACCTCACATTTACTAAACATTTCATGCAGCTCATCATGATCTCGTTCATATTTCCTAGATCCTACTAAAGCTTGAGGAAAAGAAAGTACATGTTTATAATCAGAAAGAGGTGGAAACTTACGCTCAATTACCTCAGTATCATTGGGAGCACTCTTTTTTGCTGTGATATATTCCTTATTTTCTTCCATCGATGATGTAGGGGTCACTTTCACTGGAGCTTCAACCTCTGCTCCACTTCTCAACATGATTGCACTTACATTTTCTTTTGGATTTATCACTGTTTGAGATGTCAATTTTCCCGTATTCTGTGACTCCAACCTACTGACCGCGTTAGCCATTTGACCCATTTAATTCTCCAAACTTTGAATGCTAGCCATTCTCTCCTGTTGAAATTGTAAAGTGTTAGTGGCAAGAGATTTAACAATATCTTTTAAAGACATACTAGAGTTAGAAGTTTGGCCATGTTGTTGTTTAGGAGGGTATGGCTGATTATATTGCTGAAAATTCTGCCAGTTTTGATTCATAAGTTGATTCACTTGTCGATTTCCATAACTAAGATTTGGATGATCCCTCCATCTTTGGTTGTACGTGTTTGAATAGGGATCATAATTCCTTTGTGGTTGTCCAGAAAAGCTACCGATTGCACTTACGTACACAACAAATTCTTCTTGAATTGTTTGGCACATATCGGTTGGATGGCCTACCAATGAACAAATTCCACAAGTCTTTGCTGTTTGTATAGTACCTACAGCCATTTGACAAATAAGAGTAGTTAGACTCGCAACTTGTTGTTCAATGGATGAAACATTTACCTCATTAACATGTGTAGATGACATGTCGAGTCTAGTGCCAAATTGTTGAGAATTGACAACCATATTTGCAATCAAGTTTCTTGAGTAGAAGATCGAGTTATGGGCATAAACTCTCAAAGAAACTATATATATATATATATATATATATATATATAAAACAAGTTAAAAAGAAACTAGAATAAGAAAAATAAATAAAATTCTATGCTAAAATTCCTAAAAACAATAAATTGCCTAAAAACCTAAAAATTATGATTTTTTTAATTTTTTTTTTTCAAAATAAAATAAATAACTAAATTAGCATCACTCCCCGGCAACGACGCCAAAATTTGGTATGCTGTCATAGGCATCCAAAAATAGTTCTTAAACCTTTAAAACTAATGTAGTAGTGGAAGTAAGGGTCGATCCCACGAAGAGTGTATAATTCAATAGTTTATACTCCGTACAATGATTGGGAGGTTTTTGTCTGCAAACAATTGTAAATAACGTAATTAATAACAATGAGAATTAAATTAACGAAAACAATCAAAAGACTAACCTTGATCCAAGTCAATATCCACATTCGGAAATCCACAATTGATCATAGATGCAAGGATAATTCAATTCATATTTTGAATATTCACCGTTGGAATTATTTTCTTGTTTCTCCTTAATTTTAGTTAGTTAGAAACCAACGTTCTAATTAACACTAATTATTAAATAACCTCGGACCAGGGCTCAAGATTCAATTTAATAACAGCTTTATACAATAGAGAAATCGATGAACTAGATAACACAAACACTAGCGGTTGCATTCAATCTATTTAAACATTCTTCTTAAGATTTAATAACATCTATCGTAGAAAATCATCAAATCCTAGTGCTTCACAAGTTAAAGGGATCAAGCAATTACGGATTTGATATTTAACTTAGCGGTAGATTGCAACGAATAATAAACTAGTAGGCCTCCTAGCAATTAAACATCACAATCATAGAAATAAGTGCAGAAAAATATTCAATACTCAAAAACATGAATTAAATTAAGAAAAACCATTTAGATCTCACAATATGTGGTTCCAAGGCTTCAATCTCCTTCGACCAAGTGTAAAAGTTTAGTTACAATTCATGAATCTAAGAGAAAAATAGAGAAGAATAACGTTGGAGAGGTTCCCCTGTGTTTTGGCCCCCTTAGATCTTTTTATACTTCCCTACACGTTCTTGGCCAATTTGGAGTCTTTTCTGGAGTTTTCGCGGCCCGAAAAATAAAAACCTAAAATCTGTGGCGGTGCTTGAGCTCTACAGGACAGCGCTTGAGCGCTACAAATTTTTTGAAAATTGTGTTTTCTCGGCTAGTGAAGTGCCTGAGCGCTGAGTTTCTGTCCACTTTGCGTCTGCTTCAGTATTTTCATCATAACTTCCTCTTCCAATGTCTAATTGAGACAATTCAAGATGTGTTAGAAATATAACTCAAAGGACTACAACTTTTCTTCAGATAGTATCTACGAATTAGATCATCTAAAATGCCAAAAACTGGTCTTAAGAGGGGATGAAAATCGGTGCAAAACTTTTCTGCTTGAAAGTTGATATGTGATAATGTCTTGGCTATAGTTCATCCTTTTGACTCCTTTCTTCATCCAATTGGCATCTAACACTCTCAAGTCTTCATCATGAGGTACGATACAACTTTTAAATAATTGCACTTTAGTCCCTGAACTTTCACTTTCTTCCATTTTGATCTATTTTGATCTATTTCTTCCAAATTACGCAATATCCATATAATTGCCACATAAACCAAAATATGAGAATACTAAGTAAATTTAGGTACAAAATAAATATGAGTGCATAAAATAATGAGGGAAAAATATGCATTTTACATTCCTATCACCCCCGTACCAACTGGAAGCTTCAAATATGTTTCTTACCGAGGCTATGAGCGCCTCTGCGCCCACAAGAAACGCAGCTACACCCTATGTTTCCATATATTGATAGATTTCTAATATATTACGAACTATAGTACTTTAGGTAAGATATTTTCGGATTATTTCGTACTTTCTAAGGTTTTTCCATACTTTAGTATAAATAGGTTTCATATTTCATTGTAATTAAAGACTTTTGAAATTATTGAGATTAAATACAATTTGGGTGAGATTTATTTCTCCAATTCTTGGTGGTTCATAGATCTAACTTAGAACTTATCAAAAGGAGTCGCAGTCCTTTTGTGGCATTCCCACTTTACAGTTCTTGTTCCGAGTAATCAACGGGTCAGATTTCTAGCTTGAAATCTCGGTTCTTGGTATGGGCCGAACAACGAGTCGGGTTGCTATTTGCGAGACATGATTTCTAGCTTTCTTAGGTTGGTTTCAACTTGTTCGTGAGTTCCCAAGATATATTCTTGGCTGGGTTCGCATCAAGATCCATTGGCAAAGCCGTTGTCACAATATAAACATAATCGTCATGTAGACTCTTATGGTATTAGATACAAAAGTAATTGGATCTAGTACAATTGGGAGTTTGCAAATGTCATGCCCTAAATCCAATCAATTTAGGCTGTAAACACTTTTAATATGTGTAATGCATTTTTTTGGCAAGATCTATTATTTATTTAAATTACTTTTCTAATAAACTATATTAAATAATATAGTTCATATATTTAAGTTTTTATTTTCAATTTTTTAATCACAATGAATTGTGATTGTGGGATACAAATTACAATATGACCGAATCTTAAATTATTCGTGGTAGTAAGTAATAACGAGTTACGGATATCGTTATTATAGATAGACCATCACGTGTGACATTTCTTACTTGTGAAGTAAGTAGCTAATCTCACAAGTTAAAGTGTGGTGATACTTAAATGAACACATAGATATTTTGTTATAGAACAAAACATTGGAGACCGCTGTGGAGATTCCACATGGATAACTATTTAAGTATCAGTGGTTAATCTCTAACGTTCGGTAGTGGAATTGGTCATTTGACTTGATGTCATCATAGTGCCTTATATGAGGATGGTCATACTTTGGTGATATTGAATGTTGCTATGTCAAAGGTCGCTAATGCGACATCATTCAGTTATGTCAAGAATCATATGAAAGTTGTGAATGATCAATAGATAATTCGTCTATCTTAGATAGCAAGGATTATGATTTACATTTCATTTAGTTAAGTTGATAACGAAATCCTTGGCTAAGGCATACTCATAAGTTGAAAAGGAGTTTTCGACTTACATCTACTTAATAGTGAGATGAAAGATATGATCAATAATTGAGACTGACACATATCTATATCTTGTAATTGATCGGATCATATTAACGAATGAATTATAGTTTCACGGTTTACGAATTTGATTTTGTCATACCACATGATATTTACCGTCACGTGTATTTCTCTGACACATTGCTATATATCAATTGGAACGACGGATGTGAATTGTTGATAAATTAAAAGTGATATTTTATTTTATCAATTTTGATTATATCAAAATAATAATTCACATCGTTAGACATCTTGATCGAGAACTTGAAGGATCACACACAAAAGGAGAACTAGAAAAATAAAATTCACCAATTAATTAATTAGCAAATGTTTTACAATTAACTAATTGTGTTTGCTTGTCAATGGGCCGGAATTAATTAATTGGATTGTTTCCAATTAATTCATGGACCAAATTTAATTAAATATTGGACCGGGTTAAGTTTAAGAGACGGGTTGAGCCCACTTGGACTTTTATTAATAGGCTACTAGGGTTTGAAGTAGGGAAAAATTTATTAATCATACTTTAAGTTTACCCTATTTCAAAAATAACAAAACATCTTTCACATTTCAAAAATCAGATTTTTGACACACACACACACACACACACACACACACACACACACACACACACACACACATATATATATATATATATATATATATATATATATATATATATATATAAATAACCCACCCACCTCTACCACCCCCGCCGTTCCGACGATCGTCCGGTGACCATTCCGGCAACTACTCGGCGATCGTTCCGACAACTACTCTGATTCCGGTGACGTTTTCGATTCCGGTGACGTTTCTGATTCCGACTATGTTCCGATGACCGTTCTGGTGACCATTCCGATGAATATTTTACCGTCACAATTCATCTATATTGTAGGTCACAAGTAATTCGTTGGTTACATATTTCAAAATTAGTTGGTCACAGATCAAAATTTATAGGTCACATGGCCACAGACTTCCAAATTAGTTGATCACAGATTTTTTCACGTCGACAGATTATATAATTTTTATGTCACATATAACAAAATGGTTGGTCACAAATTATATTTTTTATCACATGTTATCGAATTTTAAGATCACAAATTATATTTTTAGTCACAGATTACTTGTTGTATGGTCACAACCCAGGTTACAAGTCAGGTCACGGGTTATTTTCAAATGGTCACAACATGGTTGACAGAATATATCGCACGTGGCTCAAGTCACAGAATATGTCACAGCACAGGTCGCAAATCACAACACATGACTCAGGTCACAACGTTGGTCATGGGTCAGCTGATCGGTCACATACCACCCCCCTCCAATGTCTCCACCGCCACTTGCGGCCACCCCTACACGGTGGCCGACACCACCACCACCACCGCCAACAACACCGTCACCAACAATTACCTCCACCGCCACCCAAAAACATCACTACCCCCACCAAAGAATCCACAAAATCGTCCCCAGCCACCGCCAAACCTCTCCACCACCACACCCGCAACACACATCCACCACCACCATATCTGTTTACATCATCCCTACCAAAGAATCCACAAAACCGCCCCCAGCCACCGCCAACTCCCCAACAGCACACCCGCAACACACACCACCACCACCATCTCCATCCCCACCAAAGAATTAACAAAACCTGGCGACAATGGTGATGGGTAAATTGGGCGACTGCAAATCGCACATCGCCGGGGAGAGGAGAGTCGTTGCCGCTGCCAGATCTAACAGTCACCGTCACCTAAACACACCCGAAAAATCACAGATCCACCACCAACTACCGTAGTACCACCTAAACACCATTAAAATCACAGATCCACCACCCTTACCTCACCATTTCCACTACCATTACTCCGAACAGCGGCGCTCAGCTCACCAATAAATGGCAACGTCACGCTCAGCTCTGAACGGCAAAACCTTAATTCACAGAGCGTCGCAGCTGCTGCTTGTAGCAGCGTCTCACAGCATTGTTGCCGTTGCGCGATGTTGCCCTAATTCGCAGCAGCATTGCGTCGTCGCTGCGAATTAGGGTAACGTCACGCGACGCTGCTGTGACGCCCTGCAAATTAGGGCAGCGTCGCGCGATGTGAATGTAGAGACGGAAGGGAGGTGGATGAGAGGATGAAGAAGGGAGAAGACCGCCGGAAAAGAAACTGCCGAGAGAAAGAGAGATGGGAGCGGGGTGCCTATGCTGAAGGTGAGAAATTAGGGATTTAAGTTGGGGCGGGGTGGGGTGGGGGTGTATATAAATTAATTTTGATAATAATATTATTAATATTTAATTAAATATAAAAAAATTGTATCTATATAAAAAAATTTTGAATTTTGCAAACTAAAACATAAAATCTGATTTTGGAATTTACATCTTCAAAAGTAGGGAATGATGTAATTTCTTCCACTTTGAAGTATACACATCATTATTATTATTCTAGCTAACATACGAAAAAGAGGAAAATCCTAGTTCTCTCGTTCTTATTCCCTATGTAGATTTCCATTGGAGGCAAACAATTGGACAGTTGTGGATTGCTATTTGTAAACGTTCATGTTCCAAGATCAGAAAAGAAGTTTGCTGAATTTATCAAATGTATTATTCTAAGCATAGTTTCTATTTAAATAAAAAGCAGATCTCTAGTGGAAATTGAAAAATAATTTATTTTCCGTTGTTCATGATTAATAAATTCCCGACACAGAATGTCTGGAGTTTTATTTTCGAACAAAGACAGTACCAACCGTAACCATAATGAGCAAATAGCAAATTCTCGGAGCAGTAGGGAAGACATAAAGGGAACTCGCCTGGTTGTTTCATCCAAAACGGCCAAGCTTGAGTTCCCAAAATACTCTAGTGAAGACCTTACAGAATGGTTTGCTTGAGTGGACCACTACTTTGAGTTTCAAGGCACAACTGAAGCATAGAATGTTTTTCCACTGGAGGGTAAACTGTAAAGCTAACCAATGGTGGAGGTGGTTACGTCGAACGTACATAGAAGACAAAAAAGATGACGTGGGCAGTCTTTGGGAAAGAATTACAAATTTACAGGCTCGATTTGGACCCACAGATGGGGAAGACTTTGATGACGCACTCTTGCACATTAGGCAAATAGGCTCGCTACGAGACTATCAACAGGAATTTGAGAAACTAGGCAACCGCATGCAAGGATAGACCCAAAAGGCATTGGTTGGAACTTTCATGGGAGGACTTAACTCGGAATAGCTGAAAGAATTCGAATGTTCGGGCCACGAACGTTGAAGGAGGCTATTGGACTTGCTCGGATGAAAGATGAATAGCTCCCCCGCCAACAGAGTTTCGCACAGCCACTTATAGCCAACGGGTCACAACCGAACCTTCCAACCCCAACGCGATCCACACGAACATCCCCTATGAAAAGGCTCATATGGGATGAAATGCAGAAACGGAGACCACATGGTCTTTGTTTCAATTGTAATGATAGTTTACGGTTGCACAAGTGCCAAAGATCACAACTTTTACTGCTAGAGGGATATGCAAACGCGGGTAAAATTACCTGTGAAGAGATCAAGAAGACAACCCACATGACGACAAAGCAAGTGCAAGTGAGCAACAGCATAGGTGGGACCTTGGGGACAAGTTTCCACTTGAGGGGGAGGTATTAGTAAACCACGAAGGTCAAGAAGAGGACCAAAGAAGAATCCCAAATCCGAAACCCCGTTGAAGCCTAGAACACTAGAGATTTATTTACATTTTGTTTAGCATTCAGTTTTAAGGCAATCAATTCAGTAAATTGTGGTCTTGTTCTCACTCTAAGAGAGAATTCTAAATTTAGAGTGTTTGGTGGGGGATTCAAATTAGATTTTTAGTAGATTGTAATAGAAGTTTTTGAAATGTGTAGTTGAAAAGTTGTGGGACTCATGAAAGATGTGATTTATATTGATTGTTTGACTTTGACCTAGATTAAAATTAGATTTTAATCCAAAACAAACAAGCCCTTAGTGTTGATATCAGCTTCTGACTAGGACTTATCAGTTATTTAGGTTGACAACAAGGGAAGGGAAATTAACTGTGGAAAGAGATGTTGTAAGGACTCAGACATCAGATTTTTCACCAATTTTACAATTCGAGCATGTTCCTTTGCAAATTCTTGATGCTTTGCTACCACTATACTTGAATAGTCAAATCTTGAGGGCATTACAAGAATCCCTAGCCAGTGAACTTGCTGCTAGGATGAGTGCCATGAGCAATACTATGGATAATACAATCGAATTGAAGAAAACATTGTCTCGAGTTTACAGCAGACAACGTCAAGCAAAGATCGTTGAAGAGATATTAAAGTTGAAGTAGGGTGGGTGGGTGGGATTGGATGGGGATGAAAATAAAGTTTTAAATGTTCGGGTTTTAGGTGGCACGTATAAAAAATTTGGGTATACTTGTAAAAAAAGTTTGTGTACTACAATTGCAATTATTCCCTTTTAATTTTGACATTTTCTTTTTTTATTTAACGGTTAAATTAAAAGATCTTGACGGTATGGGGTGTTTCGAATAAAAGGTTTCAAACTTGAGGATTTTCTACGATTCCTAATAAGCATGAGGTATATCATGCATTGACAAGTTTCTTAGGGGTGTTTTATGCTATTAATCCATAAAAATATTTATAAAGTTTAAAAGAAGGATTAATAGTAGAAACCCCTAGAAACGTTTTCATGTGCAATATATTCCATACCCTTGTTTGAAATCGCATAATACCCTTGTTTGAAACATTTTGTGTGAAAAAATCCACTTCCTTGAAGATCCGTCAGATTTGTCATTAAAGATTAAAAAAAAAATGAATAATGTTAATTTAAGTACCCAAACTTTTTTTTTTTTTTTTTTCCAAATTGAATCAAATTTTTTTATGTGTTACCTACAATCACAAATCTTTAGATTTTAATTTTCACTCCACCTTACCCCACTTCATCATTTTTTTTATTTTATTTTTTCCAAAAACCCAATTGAGACTCCATTTTATCTTCTCTCCTTCAAACCCCCACCACTACTACATCCCATTTTCCCCACCCCACCTCCATCCCCAACGTTGGCATTAGTGTCGACACCATCGCCTCGAGAAAGCACCACCAACTCCCCTTTACCCACCAAAACCACCAAGGTTGTCGACCCAACCTCGATCCACTCCACCACATTCTTTCCATCCAAAACTTCCATCGTCGTCTTTTCTTTCTAGCCTAGTCAAAATCTAGTGCATCCAAAACTTATAATTCCAGTCAAAATCTATTTCTGTCAACACATTCTTTTCCTTTTCTATATGTTTGTCAAGACTACAGGAGGTCAAAATCAATCCAAAATTGTTTCCAATTGTCATTTTTCATGTTGATAATTCTCTTGCTAAACAAAATTACATGTTATGTGTCTACGATCTGATGCAAGACAATTTGGAATACACATAACAGGAGAAGACCCTATAAAATGTTGGGATAAAAATAAAATCGAAGTTAAATTAGAAATCATAAACGAAAATATAAAAATAAGAACGGCATAAATTAAACACACAAATCAAGACATAGAGGAGTTTAATATACAAATTAAAGAGTTATTAGATTTAAAGGTGATAAGATCATCCAATAGTCAACATAGATCTGCAGCTTTAATGGTTAGGAATCATAGTGAAATTAAAAGAGATAAAGGAATAATGGTTATGAACTATAAAAGATTAAATGATAATATTGTAGAAGATGGATATAAGATACTGGACAATGACATGTTGATAAATAAAATACAAAACAGTAAAATATTTTCAAAATCTAACTGCAAATCTAGATTCTGGCAAATAAAAATGGCAAAAGATTCTATTCATTGGTCAGCTTTTACTACACCACTAGGACATTTTGAATGGTTAGTCATGCATTTTGGATTAAAGAATGGACCTTCTATTTTTCAAAGAAAGATGGATAGTATTTTTAATTCTTTTCCATTTATTTGCGTATATATAGATGATATCTTGGTACATAGTAAAAATCAGAAGTAACATATGCAACATTTAAAAATAGTTCTTTTACTAGCTTCCTCCATCTTGATTTCTATATTTTCTAGGTCTTTTTCTGATAACATTCTAATTTCTATTTCCCTATATTTTCTAAAATTTCTATAATATTCCATATTTATATATCCAAATTCTTTTTCACCGTCTTCACTTTCGTCCTCATCACTATCTTCATATAAAGCATTAACATCATCTTCACTTTCATAGTCTTCTATTTTAAAATATCCACATTCTCCTTCTTCATCTTCTTCGTTATTCTTTGTATGTTCTGCTTGATAATTATAATCTCCAAATCTAATACTTAGAGTTCCATTACTATTTTTATACATGATATTATTTGCTGGTATAATCCCCTCTTGTACGTGTATCACTTCTCTATTATTAATCCTATATATATATATATATATATATATATATATATATATATATATATATATATATATATATATATAACTTTTATTAATCTTAATTTATTTTGTCTAAACGTCTCTATATGTTCCTCTATATTTATTAGGGATTCTAATTTTGTTTCAGATTCCGTTTTTCTACTTAATGTTCTTAATAAAGGATTATCAACTAATCTACTACTAGCTAGGGGTGTCCAAAATATCCGAACCGAATCGAGTGATTCTTCATAAGTTAAAGACCCGAACGGGTACCCGAATCGAGAACCGAAAAGTTTGGATCGGGTCTCGGGTCTAGACCAAGAACCGAAGAACCGAATGAGACCCGAAACTAAATAATTTTTTTATTGAATTAATTAAATTAAATTATTTTTTCTAAATAAATTAACAAATTAATTAAATAAATAAAATCATTTCATAAATAAAAAATTCAATTACCAATCCAACCCAATTTAAAAGCCCAAGCCAACCTAATTCCCACCCAAGCCCAACCCTCTAGCCCGTCTTTCTTCTTCCCTGTCTGAGCTCTCTCAGTCTCAAATCTCAATTGAAAGTTGGAAACCCTCTCCATCTCTCACAAACTCTCCGAAATTGCAACGCCACAGGCTCGCCGCTTGCAGCAAAACGATCTCTCTCACCTGTCAACCTGTCCACCGTTCGTCCGTCCATCCGCCAAAGAATCGTTACGCAGTGAATCGGGTAAGTCACGGACCCTCCACGCACTGAGCCCCAAACCCCCTGTTCTGAAATCTGATGTTCTTCACTATTATGTTTATTCAGTGACTGTGAAGAACTTTGTGGGCTTAAATAGTAATTAATTTCCAACTGTGACTGTGAAGAACTTGATCCTTTCAAATGGATTCCTTTAAAAACGTTATTCAAAAAACATTGGTAACTTGGTGGTATTGTCCCTTTTAGAACCCTTTCTTATGTTTGACAGAAGCTTTATGGAACCAATCTTTGTGCATATATTGAATGCTGGTACTGATTCATGCATTACCACAAATTGAATGCTGGTACTGATTCACTATCTACAGTAAAAGACTACTAACACGTAAAGACCTAGCTTTTAGTAATAGCTAAGAACTGAAGATGAAGGAAACATTACCTCATGAAGCATTGAAAGTAATCTTGATTTCTTCCCAGTTTGCTCACTACCATAACTGCAAGTCAGTGGATCATCAACAACCTCATCACCATTCAAACTCTCCAATGGTGGGAGATCCAACAAAGTTGAGTCAGATGCAATTGTTTCTGCATAAATTTCTCTACCCACATAACAAAGCTCTTCTAACAACTGTTGAGCAGGCTTCAAGAATCTTGAACCCTTCAAGATAGAAGCATAACCAGTAAAGGGCCCTAACTGTACAGAACTTCTTGATAATTCATTAAACTGTCACCAACCAGATACTCTCCAGTGACCTTGTTGCTATTGAACATTGAATAATCATATCTCTTTAGATTTAGCTCCAATAACACGATCCCAATAACACCTGCAAGAACAAATTAGAAAATCCAATTTTTTTAAATAATATATAAATTGGAGATGCATCAAGTTATTGGTGACAAAGTCATACCATTTGTCATAAAATTTGGTACCTTATAGAGTTGAGGATCACCTAACATTTTCAATCGTGTACTTTATTGTTTGCAGCTTGTATTAGCTCCAATTTGGATGCTCAAATGGAAGACAAGAAACAGAATGTTGAGAGGTCAGAAATATGGAATCATTTCACTAAGGTATTTGGTGGGGAAAGAGCAAAATGTAATTACTGTGGGAAGACATTTAAGGCGGATACTAAATCTGGAACTTCTAGTATGTGGAAGCACTTAAAAACTTCTTGTTATGCATATAAGAACATAACGGTTAATGAAAACCAAACAATACTCACTCGAGAAAACAATGATGTTGGTATTATGTCTGTGGTGTTTGATAAAGAAAGGTGTAGAAAAGCATTGGTTAAGATGATTATTATTGATGAATTGACTTTTTCTTTTGTGGAAGGTGTGGGTTTTAAGGAATTTGTACATCAACTTTGCCCTAGATTTGAGGTTCCTTCTCGACAAACGATTGCTAGAGATGTGCTCCATCTCTACCATGAAACAAAGGAATCACTGAGAATTAAATTTATTAATGATAGACAAAGGATTTCTTTAACGACTGATCGTTGGACATCAATTCAAAACATCAATTATATGGTAGTCACAGCACACTTAATTGATAGAAGTTGGAAACTGCATAAGAGGATATTAAGCTTCTCCGTTGTTCCAAATCATAAAGGAGAGACAATTGTGAAGCTTATTGAAAAATGTCTACTTGATTGGGGCATAGAGCGTGTGGGTACCATTACTGTAGACAATGCTAGTACAAATGATGCAGCGATCATTTATGTGAAAAACAAGTTGAAGAATTGGAAAACTGATGATGTTATGATTTTAGGTGGCTCTTATATGCATGTACGTTGTTCAGCACACATAGTCAATTTGATTGTTAAAGATGGGTTGAAAGAGTTCAATCCAACTATAGACAGTATTCGTAATGCGGTAAAATATTTTCGATCATCTCCTTCTCGATTACAGAAATTTAAATGTTGTATTGAAAGGGAAAAGATTGCATGCAAAAAACTTCCTGTTTTAGATGTGCCTACTAGATGAAATTCAACATTCTTAATGTTAGAGAGTGCATTGAGTTTTGAAAAAGCTTTCGAAAGAATGGAGGAAGGGGATGTATTTTATTGTAAATATTTTGATGAGACTGAAGGTGGAAAAGCAAAGGAGGGTCCACCTACAAGTTATGATTGGGAGAAGGCTAGAAAATTTGCCAAGTTTCTAAAAACCTTTTATGATGTCACATTGAAGTTTAGTGCTTCATTGAGTGTTACTTCCAACATTTACTTTCATGAAGTTTGTAAAAATTGAGCAAATTTTGAGGAAAATGGGTGATAAGCAAGATTATTTGCTAAGTAGTATGGCGAATAGCATGAAGATTAAGTTTGACAAGTATTGGGGCAATGTTGATAAAGTAAACAATATTTTAATTGTAGCTGTTGTGCTTGATCCTAGGTATAAGTTGGAGTTTGTTGTACATTGCATTGGTATCTTGTATGATTGTGTGAAGGTTGAAGCCACAAAAAATGAGGTCATGAAATTATTGTATGCTTTGTATAACAAATACAAAGGATGACATTGTTCAAAAAATGGAGCTAGTGTAAGTGGAAGTGTTGGCGCTGAATTTAATGATGGAGCCACTTTGTTGGAGTGTTCAGATGATGATGATTGGGATGATTGTAATTTTGATTTTGGGTACAAGAAAATGAAAACTAGCAAAATTGATTTTTCTGGAAAAGATGAGGTACAACGATATCCAATGGAACCCACCGAAGATGCTACTGATGGAGATTTTAACATTTTACATTGGTGGAATATTAATAAATCAAGATTTGAATTTTTATCTGAGGTTGCAAGGGATGTTCTTGCCATTCATGTATCTACAGTTGCTTCTGAGTCAGCATTTAGTACTGGAGGACGCATTCTTGATCCATTTAGGAGTTCTTTAACTCCTAAAATAGTTGAAGCCTTAATTTGTATACAAAACTGGCTAAGAGAATATTCTAGACTCTTAAAAGTTTCCCAAAATGAAATTTGCATTGAAGAAACAGAGTTCTATGAGGGCATTGAGACAGGTAATAGATATATGTTATATTTTTTTATCAAATCTTATTAGTTGAATATTTTTTAGTTTATTTGTTTGTTAATTGTGCTTTTTTAATTCTTGTAGAGTTTTTTGCCATGGCAAGTCAACCAATAGCAATTGATGATTAAATCAAATAGTTGGTAAGTATTAATATTTACTTTTTGGTATTTGTATGCATTGAATTAATGTTATTCGACATCTAGTTATTTTTATAATTTTGAATTTGGCTACGTTAATTTGTATACGTTACAAATGAAATGTCATTAGTTATATAAATATATATTACTTTCTCTAATAAATTTTTGTCTTTCTATTATTTTGTCTTATAATATTTATAGGTTTTTGTCTTTCCTTATGATCTTTAGGATCTTTTATCAAGAAACTCCGACACTGAGAGATAGAAAGCTCAGTGATTTGCTTCTTGTTCTGTAAAGAGGAGTCACCTTTATTTCTATCTAATGCGGATAATATGTGGCTTTCTATAATAACTAATCTACCGATTCCTCGATTTTATAGATAGATATTAATAGATTCTTTAAAAAATTTCTAAAGAACAATAAAACAAAGTATAATCGTCAAATGACATAAAATATAGAGAATTAAAAATAATATGTTTGTAATGGTCTTAGAATACTTTACCGTTCAGCAAATTAATTTCTTCAAATACTTTTTTTTTTAATTATCTCTCAACTTTTTTTCTTGACCTTCTAAAAAGGCTTAAGACTGTAATAAAAAAGGATTTTCATCATGTTTAAAAAGGCTTAAACAAACTTACTTAATAAGTAAAATAGTTAACTTAACTCAGAGGGTTACTTTATCTTTATGGTCATGGAATCCAGAAGAAAGAGGCTAAGAGCGTTAAGGATTATATATGGAAATAAAATACAACTTTTGAATAAATTGATTGCTTACTTCGTGTTTCCTCTTTTAGGCCTTGCTCGAAAATGAATAAAGTAAACATAAATTATAAACAAGAGAAAGTATAAAAATGACTTGCTTTTTTTTCTGAAATCTTTAACTCTACAAGGATGTATTTGAATTTTTGAGTGCAAATGTTATAGTGTGCCATGATGCTATTTTTCTCGTTCTGTTCTTTCTGTAAGTGGTGTCAGCATTTATAGACGTTGGTACATCACGTCTATTCTTTCTAGACTATTCAACTTTACAGGTGTGTGATTTACAATTGAATTAGTATTGTATAACTTTACATGTGTATGACATATATTTAAAAAATTAAATGTTTATTTATAGCTGTGAGACTCTTTTTGAAATTTTTGTCCTCTTGGCCCCAATTTTTTGACTTCATTGGCTTGATAATTGTTCTTTAAGTACTATTCATTTGTCTTTTGCTTTTCCTTTACATCTTTTCTTCTTTAATTGCCTATCTATCCATCATATCTATGTAGACTTCTTCTAGGTCTACATCTATTTCATTAGTTTGGCCATCTAATATGTATTCTTCTTCTTCTGTGGCTGATTGTATTTCTGTTGATTCATCGTTTGCTTTTTGGAAGGTCATCAAATATAGCTCATTTTCTTCAATATTTGGTGCTGGAATTTTTTTTGTTTTAACCTTTAAAGTAAGATGCTCTTGATAGAAAATAACTCTAGTATTTTATTGAGCTATACGTCTGGAAATATTATTTTGACTAAAAGGGAAATGGACCAAGAATTTGGAAAAAGAAAAGAACCCATGAATATAGAATATGATATAGGAGGTGAATACCTTTTTCCATTGCTAGAAAATATGGATAGGAAGATAAACGATATAGAGGCATAGGAAAAAGACAGTCAAAAGAAGGATGTAGCTTACCATCAAGAGATATATGATTAATTTTAGAATTAAATAATATTCAAACAAGTCCATAGAGTCGAGGTTTATATGTTCTCTGGCTAGGGATTTTCATGAACTTTGGCTCTCTAGAATTGTCAATAAAATGATGTTGAATTAGGGAAAAAAATCAGAGAATGCAGGTGAATTTGGAGAAGAAGATGAGGTGCGGTGCGGTGAGGTGGAGTGGAAAATAAAGTTTTAAATATTTGGAATGGAGGTGTCACATATTAAAAAATTAGATTTAATTTGTAAAAAAAGAAATAAGTTTAGATACTGAAATTGCAATTATTCCTTTTTATTTTTGATTTTTTTAAACATAAAATCTAATTGATTTTAACGGCACGTGGGTTTACACACAAAAAGTTTCAAAGAGAGAGTTTTCAGTGATTTTTAGTAGGTAGGTGTATATCGCACATAAAAACATTTATATGGGATTTTCTGATATTAAACCTTTAAAAAAATAAAAAAACATTCAAAAGAATTGAGAATAAATTTTAATGAATCAATTTAGAGTGATAGATATTATGTAATTTTCACTACAACAAAAAGTGTCTTTTGCAACACATAAAAGACAACATTTGGCGATAAATGTTGCTAAAAGAGTCTTTTGGCAACATTTTAGTAAGTGAATGTTACCATTGGTTAATATAAATGAGTTTTAGCAACGTTTTAAAAAAAAAATGTTGCAATAGACTCTTTTTGCAACGTTTATTGAGTGTTGCGGAAAATTTATTTTTCGCAACGTTTGGTAAACGTTACGAAAAGTCTCAATAGCTTAAATTTTTACAACGTTTATAGTTGGTACACGTTACTAATTGCTAATAACTTTTTGTTAATATATACGAAGGAAAGAAAAAAAATCTGCAGCCCACCTTCACTCTTCAAATCCTCCCGTCTCCACTCTCGTCTCTCCCATCTCCCACTCCCCAGTCTCCTGGCAGCAGAATCGGTCCCACCGTGAGTCACACCTCGCACGGAACAGACACTCTATCTCCCGTTCCGCGTCCGCCCTTCCTCTCTCGAATCTCGGTCTCTCCCACACCACATACAGTCGCACCGCAAACCCGTTTCGAGCTCCGCCCAACTCCAGTATCCAAGTACAACTTCCAAGCTCCGCTGCAACGCTGCTCCGAGGTAAGTATGCAATTTATTGTATTGACTACAGACTGTGTAGTTTGTGATTTGTCCACAGTTTCTTTTTCTAAGTGCGTCTTTTCTACAGTGTTAATCTAATGTTTTGAACTGCATTTAGGGTTTGATAATTAGGGTTTTTAGGGATTTTGATGAGATTTGATTTAGGGATTTTGATGAGATTTGATTTAGGGATTTTGATGAGATTTGATTTAGGGATTTTGGTGTCAGCTCATTTCATTGAATTAGACACCAGTAAAGATCCAAAGATAGTATTCTTTTAATTTGTGCAGGTTGTGATGCGGAACGATGCTAATCCAAAGCTGACCTTTGGCGTTGATATATGGAGTGTGGGTTGTCAGTTGTCGAGATGCTCACTGGGAAACCTCATTGGAGTGAGTTTAATGGGGTGAGTGTGTGTATTAATTTCATCTACTCCTGATGCATATCTGCTAAAGTTCATCAATTGTCCCCTGCTGTACCTTCTTTAAGCACACTACTATAATGTTTTATACAGTATAATATGATTTTTGTTTTTTCTTGTTGAGAACCTTGCTACTAGCTGCTGTAGCTATGTATTAATATGAGAAGTACGATCAAAATGATATTAAGAGTATTGCATCAGAGGTGGAAGGGAAAACAAAGGAAGAAGTTGAAAGATATGCACATGTTTTCAAGGAAAGATACAAAGAATTGAACGATGTTGGCTTGTGGATTTCTCAGAGAATCACTGATTGTAAATGTTGAGCTTATATAGGTCATATGAACTTGATCATCACAAATACTTCTTGACTTGCCTTTCTAGTAAAGTCAAGATGGTTCACATTTTGGGGAAGATGGGGACGACAAATCAGCATTATATGTTGTTTTTTAGCCGATATTGGAGGGAGATTTCAGGGCTATTCTTCAGGGGAATGCGAATAATGAGTTGGAGATTTTCTTGGAAAGTGGTAGCATGAATGTTCATTTAAGGATCATTTTGACATATTTTGTTATCTTCTTGTCAATCGGTCTGTTTTGGGAATTTTAATAATGTGGTTTGGATGTAGGAGATCCTGCTATTCAAGAATTTGAGGGGAGTCGTCTAGTTTTCGTTGCAGCTGGATCCGACCCATTTGATGTCATCACGATTGCAGTCAAGTAAGTTCTTTTATAGTACACATGTTTGTGGATTCGACAAGATTATAATTTAATGTCACACATTTCTATTCCTTAGTCGTGCCAATTGCCAAGTCCTATCTAATCGAGCGACAAAACATCGTGCCCTTGAGGTTTAGGTTGTTTTTACATTAGTAAAAACTTTATTAGAACTTTTAAAGATGATTGAGAACATATTTACTTTTATGCAGGTTGACGGAAAGACATTTGTAGACATTTAGTCATCGTGATAGGAAAAAGGTAGAAGAATTATTGCTGAATTTTCTCCATTTGCTCCAATTTTCCAATTTGTTTTGAAAGAGTGCATGTTACTTCGGAAGGAGTGAAGCAAGGTTTGCAAAGGTAACACACACTTCACATGGAATCAATGGTGTCAGATTCGGATTGGCCACATTTTTAGCCCCTGTCAAGTGTCCAAGACGGGCCACGGAGATGTGGAGGTCTAGGCCGATTAATAGCACCACTTGGAGTGGTTGACATGATTTTTTGGCTAAGGGATACTAACCGGTGATATCTTATTGTAGTTTTGAGCAATGAGGAATTCCCCCGAAGTTTGTCATCATCGATGATGGATGGCAATCAGTTAGTATGGATCCAGTTAGTATGGATCCAGTGAGTATAGCATCGAAAGCTAATAACATAGCCAAGTGAGTCGAAGATCTGAAAGTTTTATTTGGATTTCTTGCCTTCCTCTTCCTGGCTAACAGTTTCTGTCACTCCCTTCCTTATCCAGCTTTGCAAACAGATTAACTAATATCAAAGAGAACCATAAGTTTCAAAAGGATGGCCAAAAGGGTCACAAGGTGGAGGATCCAACAATGGGAATTCAACATATTGTTAATGAAATTCTTAATGTTCTTGCTTAAGTGGTGTTAGGAAACAAGCTCATCATCAGAGAAGCTCTGCAGAGGTTGGCTCAATTCTTAATGTTCTTGCTTAAGGAAGAGAAGAAGCTGCTGAAGAAAGATAGTAGTTTATGTGTTCCATTTATAATCGAGTTTTTTCCTTACCATTTTATTTCATTTTAAAGCTCATTTTTATTTAAGTGGTGTTGTATCACATTCTAATGTTCAAGTGTGTGGATTCAAAAATTTGTAATGAAATTATTAATTTTTATGCAATTTTAAAGTTTGTTCGTAAGTTGCATTTTCAATTTTGTCAATCTATTTGCATAAATTGTTGTTGTAAAAAAAAAAAACCACCCTACAGCAACGTTTGCCAAACGTTGCCGTAGATAGATACAACAACGTTTTTTAAACGTTGACGTAGACTTTCGGCAACACTCAAAAAACGTTGCCGTATCTCTCCACTCTACGACAACACTTTGATTTGCAACACACGTCCAAACGTTGCCGTATGCCTACGGAAACGTTTTTTGAACGTTGCCGTAGACAGTTTTTGTTGTAGTGTTTATTTTTATTTATTTAAGCCATGTTTGACAATCATTTTTTTCCTCTCTAAAACTCATTTTTAACTTTACATTCTCATAAAAAAATAATATATATTCTCCAAAAAATTACTCACGCTGTCTCATTTATATAGGTTGGTTTTGTTTTTCACACGAATTAAGAAATCTCATTTAATAGTATTGAAAATGTAATGCCCCAAATTTTATCAACTTAAATTTTGAGGTGTTATCGATATCAGTTCATAATGCGGAATTATTTAAGTAAGAATTTGAAACTTTAATTTATTTGAAGCATCAAACACCAATTTAAATAAACACATAAATCTAGAAATCTAGAACATTTAAGAGAAATGAATAAAAACATATAAAACATTTAACAAAAATTTATCGTCAAATGTATTCTTAAAACTTCTACTTGACAACTCGCACACCGCTAGCCACCATCCACGTTGACCAATCTGGCCTGAAAATGTTGAATTTTGAAGGAATGAGTAATTTTTTAAACTCAATAGGATACAAACATTAAAAACAATATAATAACTCTTTTAACATTCCATACCATCATTTCATCAATAGTAATCGGAGATCAATCGAAGACTAGCATTTGAGAAAACCTAAAGGAGATCTCACATTTTATTTCATCAAGACTTGCAGGCCAATTAGCATTTCATGAGATAAATCACGTAAAAGAAATTATAATATTGCAAGAACATAGTATCCTACTTCGTTAGATCAGATAATTTGAAAGGCGACAAAATCACGTTCAGGATCTCTACTGTCGTGTTGAATAATGATTTTGTTTAGTGAGAAAATTCTATTGCACTCCTATGGTTATATATAAAGGACAAATCACAATTTCTAATAAATGTAGTAGTCTAATCTACTCAATTTCTTACTATTCAATATAGGCCAAAATCATGTAAACTACCATGTTTTCTCCCACCATAAAGTCTAAATTCCAGAATTTCATACACCAAAAAAAGTCATTTCCTTTCCTATCAATCTATACATGACAAAACATCACTATCAGTTCCTAAAATCAAGACAAATAAATAATATTAAATTAAAACTAATTGACAGCTCGCATAAATTCCCAAAATCAAGGCAACAATTCACTTTAAAACCAATCTACATTTTTTTACATTTAGCTACACGTGCACATGCACCTTTTTAAATACAATATTTAAAAAAATAAAACAAAATCAATTAGTAACTTATAAACTGAAAAATCATGGGCATAACTTATACGATTAAACTTTTTATCTAGCCTAATATACATGATTAGTTTCGAGCTATCCAATGAGCTCAATATTGATATATTTATCATTACTCTATAAACATTTAAATATTTGGCCCAAATAAATATAATTCAATATATATACACTTTAGTCCATCACTTCCCAAAACATTAAAATATAGCACATAGAATAAATAAATTTTATTTTATAAAAAAAAATCGGGACTTTACAATCTCCCTTCCTTAAAATATTTTCGTCCTCGAAAATTACGTGTCACATACGAGTACTAAGTCTAACACGTAATATCTATTTATTTTTTTACATATTAGGGATTTAGCGAGGAAAAAAATGCACGTCTAGAAAAATAGGCAATTTAAATGATGTAAATCTTTTCTATTCATCTTGACCGTCCTACTCATCATTTGGTATTAAGCGTATTGTCTAATGGGGGTAGTAACTTTTAGAACACTAACGGCTTCTTCACAAACAGTACGATATTTAGTAATAGTATAAATAAGGAATGAGCATCCCCTGAGTATATAAGAATGTAAGCAAGCAGTTTGGATATTGATAAAATACCTACCATCATGTCTTAGTTCTCAGTTGCCTTCTGTTGGGTTAAGGCAAATACTCTGGTTGCCCCCTTCTTGCTTTGTTCATTGTCTCGCTTTGGGAGAGGTTTATGGCAATTGGTAGCAATATGATTATGCTTTCCACATCGATAACAAACATTCTTTTCGTACCAACACTCGACTCTATGGGTCTTATTGCACTTAGAACATGGGATAAGAATGGTATTCGGCTTGCTTGACCTTTACCACTTTTCAAAGTTAGCCCTTTTATTTTGTTCATTCATTTTATCTTCGTTCAGCCCATTCCATTTTCTTTTTCCTGAAGATTCAGCACTTTCTTGAACTGTCTGATAATTTCTAGTCGATTCGAGATTGCTTGGGCTCGTTGTAGAACCTGACTATACGTGGTGAATTCGTGCGATGCCATGATTCCTCCAATTTCAGGGTATAGTCCGAGTTCGAACCTTCTAACTTTCTTCTGCTCGGTATCCACCAGATGTGTTGCATACCTAGAAAGTTGTTCGAATTTCCTCTCATAATCAACCAATGTCATCCTTCCTTGCTTAAGTTGCACGAATTCTATCTCTTTACGATCTCTCAACGCTTGTAGAAAATATTTTCCCATCACCTCCTCTTTGAAACTTACCCAAGTGAGGTTGTGTTGTTGTACTTCAGTTTTAGTGCGTGAAACAGACTCTCACCAGTGGCCCACTGCATCGATTAGTATGAACTCCGCACATAAAACGTTTTGGGTATCAGTGCAGGAGAGGTGCTCGAAGATACGTTCTAAACCTCTTATCCATTCCTCGGCTGCCAAAGGGTCAGCCACTCCGTTAAAGGTAGAGGGCTTGTAACGACGAAGTTGTTCCATGACTAAGCTTGTTGTGTTGGAGTTAGTCTGTGCATTCTGGAGAGGTGCTTGTGTTTGCTGCCTACCAAGATCTTGCACAGCTCTCAACAAATCCTTAAACATAGCAACTTGTGTTGCTTGACATGATATTTCCTTTAAATCCACCAAATATATTTTATCTTAGAAATAATCAACATCTCTATATATATTTGAATAAAGAACTCAGTTTCATAAAATTTTAAATCCAAGAATATAGGAGAAACGATTAAATTGTAGGCAATGAAATAAACCTACGAATTATTCCATGTACTGAATACAATATTTTTTTTAGAAACAAAAATCATTTATTTTAACTAAACAATCTCTAGGTTACTAGTCTTCATCATCACTTGTCCAAATATTTTGAATCCTACGTAGCTTAGATAGAGGAGCTTCATCATCCGACGATATACATGACTCGGGCTCAGATTCCTGGTCAACTTCTAGTTTAGGGTCTAGCTCGAACACTGGCTCGTGCTCTGTCTCTGACTCTAGCTCTGGTCCTGGTACATACTCTGGCTTGTCCCCTGGCTCTGAATCAGATTCATAATATGGCTAATCTTTCAGGTCTTCCTTTGAGTCCTCCTCCAGTTCAAGTTCGGGTTCGAGAGTAGAAATCCACCTATCTAGGAAGGTTTCACAATACAACTCGAACTCAATCATTTCTGGGTGCTCCGGAGGGTTACCCTATAGTATCTCGTCCCTAACCACAAGGCCCATGTATCCCCACTGAGGTGGCAGTGTGTGGATAAGATTATAAACAGCTTGAAGATGTGCAACCTCATGTCCTGCACCCCTTGTTACAGTCCACCTAGCGAGCGAAAACTTTCTCCACATGCTCAATAAGTGTGTGAGTCGAGTCTGTTTCATAATTTTCGGAGGCTTGGATAACCATCGCCTTATGGTTTAGAACAACCCTACTAGCCGTTGTCTTCCTAACGGTCTCTATAATTCTAACCATGTCTGTCACATACAAGTCAAGTCCAACTATGCTTGACATCTTATTAATGATAACACTTTGTCTTTTATGCTTGCATAATTCATGATAAAGTAAATTGTTATATTTCTATTGAAGTTGACTAAAAGTGTGCGAGAAAATAATTCATAAATGGAAGCAAATACATTTATCATCATGTTCATAATTTATGCTAGAATATAACATTTCATTTCATTTCAAACATAGCTTAAATTAAATATGAGAATGTATAAGCTCAAATTTTAAATAAACATTTTACGTACCTTTAGTCCATCAGATGGTAGTTGATTGGTGAATGCTAGGTGTCAAGAACCTTATTCAAATTCATGTTCGTTAACTAATAGTATCTCATCATATAGTTTAATAATTTATTTAATTTTTTTTTTCATTGGTCTTTGTCTTGATAATTTGAATAACACGCAACTAAAAGGCTTCCAGGAGAGGAGGGGGTCACTTGGACCGCTTAAATCACAAGCTTTCCTTAGACAATTTAGGTCTTTTTGACAAATCCTTTCAATCTTGCGAATATGCAAATCAAGAAAATTCAAGCAATGAGTAAAAACTAAGTTGTCTTTTAAAATAATTTTTATGGAAAACATTATTAAATCTCAAATTATATCATTAAATAAATTCATAGGTAAAAGAAATGATTTTTTAAAATTAATAGTTAACTAGGTATAGGAAAAAAATTGTCTAAAATTTGAAATTTATGCCCCTAAGACATATATATGATCAAATCCTAAATAAATAAGAGCAAATTATCTTATTTTACAACATATTTAGAAGATATAAATTTTCAAAGACAATTCCATTTTTGTTATAGTTAATAATAAATATGAAAATGTAATTAACTAATATAAATGAATATATGCCAAATTTATGGATTACTTCCTTCTTCTTTTTTTTGTAATGATATCGAAAAACGTAAATAATGTGTCAATATCATGTTTTTAAATTGAAGAGAACATATTTCGAACTTTAAGAAACGGCAAAATCTTTTCCATACTAAAGTGGATTGTTGGGAAAATAAAGAAAAGAACAAGATAGTCGAACAAAGATGAAGATTGGGGAATAATACAAAGGGTTGTTTTTAGAGAAAAACACTAAAATTTAAAGTTCTATGATTTAATCAGTTATTACCAAGTAATGCAATTAACGTTAGGTTAAAGTTAAAAGCACGGGTTAATTTCACAAATGGTCACTGAAGTTACCTGAAAATTTCAAAACAGTCACTGAAGTTTCAAAGTTTCAGAAACGGTCATTGAAGTTTGAAATTTCTTTCAAAATGGTCACTGAATTTTCAGATTTTTTGGCCAAGTTTGAGACAATTTTTCGACAACTTTCGACCACCAAAATCACCAATTTCGGATACCGTTGGAAAGTCCACGATGTCCTCTTCAATTATCACCAAAAATCTCCCCAAAACTCCAAGTGAATCGGCCGAAATAAACCCATGAAGTCGGCAACCGAAAATTGTGAAAATTTGTCCAGATTTTCAGATTTTTTGGGCAAGTTTGAGGCAATTTTTGGGCAACTTCCAACCATTAAAACTGTCGATTTCGGATACCGTTGGAAATCCCACAATGTCCTCTTCAATTACCACCAAAAATCTCCCCAAAACTCCAAGTGATTTGGTCGGAATAAACCCACGAAGTCAGCTACCCAAACTGGGCAAAAAAGTCCGACAATCTGCCCAGTTTGGGTAGCTGACTTCGTGGGTTTATTCCGGCCGAATCACTTGGAGTTTCGAGGAGATTTTTTGTGGTAATTGAAGAGGACATCATGGGCTTTCCAACGGTATCCTAAATCGACAGTTTTGGAGGTCGGAAGTTGCCGAAATATTGCCTCAAACTTGCCCCAAAAATCTGAAAATCTGGGCAAATTTTCATAATTTTCGGTTGCCAACTTCGTGGGTTTATTCCAGCCGAATTACTTGGAGTCTTGGGGAGATTTTTGGTGGTAATTGAAGAGGACATCGTGAGCTTTCCAACGGTATTCGAAATCGGCGGTTTTGATGGTCGGAAGTTACCGAAAAATTGCCTCAAACCTGGCCAAAAAATCTGAAAATTCAGTGACCGTTTTGAAAGAAATTTCAAACTTCAGTGACCGTTTCTGAAACTTTTAAACTTCAGTGACTGTTTTGAAATTTTCAGGTAACTTCAGTGACCATTTGTGAAATTAACCCTTAAAAGCACATTTTCAACTCTCAAGCACTAATTTTGGCAAATTGATCGAGATTCTCCACGACGGTATGGCACATACATCTATTCCATTTTTTATTTTTATTTTCACATCACCGTTCATCCGTGAACAGTGACACAAAAATGTTTTTGAGTCAGTGTTCATCCGTGAACAGTGACATTTCATTTTTTTTAAGTAAAAAGTAAACCATGCCCTGATACCATACTGTAATACCCCAAATTTTATCGACTTAAATTTTGAGGTGTTACCGATATTATTTCATAGTGCGGAATTATTTAAGTAAAAATTTGAAATTTTAATTTATTTGAAGAATCAAACACTAATTTAAATAAACACATAAATCTTGAAATCTAGAACATTTAAGAGAAAGTAATAAAAACATACAAAACGTTTAACGAAAATTTATTGTCAAATGTATTCTTAAAACTTTTACTTGACGCACACCATTCAGCCACCATCCACATTGATCGATCTGGCATGAAAATGTTGACTTTTGAAGGAATGATAATTTTTTAAACTTAGTAAGATACAAACATTCAAAACAATATAATAAATCTTTAAACATAAATCTATAACATTCTATACCATCATTTCATCAAGAGCAATTGGAGATCAATCGAAAACTCTAACATTTGAGAAAATCCGAAGGGAATCTCACATTTCATTTTATCAAGACCTGCAGGTCATTAGCATTTCATGAGATAAATTAAGTAAAAGAAATTATAATATTGCAAGAACATAGTATTCTACCTCGTTAGATCAAATAATTTGAAAGGCGACAAAATCATATTCAGGATCCCTACTGCTGGGGGTGGGCGTGGGTTGGGTTGGGTTGGTTTTTGCCCAAACCCAAACACAACCCAACATTGTCGATTTTTTCAAAATTCAACCCAACCCAACCCATGTAAATGTTAAAACTCAATCCAACCCAATTATGTGTTGGTCGGGTTGGGTTGGATTGGTCGGTTTGAAATAAATTTATTGCGCAATAATTAAAAGCATTCAATTTTTTTGATGTAAAATAATATTAATATAGCCATTAGACATCTAATGTCAATAAACTTGAAAAATAAAATAGTACAATCCATGAAATATTCATCATAATAATTAAACAATAACGATTTACACATTTCATTAAGAACAAAACAAAACTAAAGCACAAAATAACAAACAATTTCAACACCTAAGTTTTCATAAAATCTGATGGAAATTATATTATAACATACAAAAACATACAAATCTGATGGACATTGATGGTTTCCATTTCTACATGTAACTTGAGACCAACTCAAACAGAGGCTAACGAAATTATAGTTTCAATCTGCAATTTTACTATTTCAGTCATCCAGAGCTATTTGAAATTCAACACTTGAAATATCATTGGAAAAGGAAAAAGTGCATTCATCAGAATGATAAAACAAACATAAACAATAAATACAATATGTAGATTTTCAATTTTTCTATATATTAGTCAACTTTTATGCATAGATTACTTAGTAAAATCTTGTGTGTGTGTGTGTGTGTGTGTGAAATCTTGTAAAATGAATGAATTACTTACGTTGGGCCCGACGTCATCTTCAGTTGATTTTGAATTCATTGAATCTAAAAGTTTATCCATTTGGTTGTAATGTTCAACATCTTCCATACAAAAACCATCCAAGTTCGGAGAAGCTTTCAACCAATATTGAGTGCATACTAAGACCTCGATCATCCTAGGACTTATGGAACTACGGAAAGGATCAAGTATCCTCCCTCCAGTACTGAATGCATTTTCTGAAGTAACAGTTGACACTTGAATTGCCAACACATCTTTGGCCAAATTGGACAAGACACCATACTTACTTTTGTTAACCTTCCACCAATCTACAACTTCAAAATCCCTTTTCCCTATGCTTTCACAAGCATCCAATAAGTATCGTTCCACATCATTTTTTTATCTCAACTGAATCCTTCAATGCTTGTTTTTTCATAAATCTACTGAGGCGAGCATCCCTCGTAGAAGAAGAAAATCCTTTAGATGTATTGGTAGAACTTACAGACTCCTCGGTTGACACTTTACCACTTCCATTAATATTTTCATGACGCACATACCATTCATAACTATCCATCAAATTGGCTTTCAAAGACTTCATCATGTTACTAACGATTCCCCATCCATATATAAATCATTCAAACAATATTCAACATAATCCAGTTTGTATCTTGGATCGAGGATAGTAGCCAAAAGCAACAACTGATTCATATTTTCCATTTTGCCCCAATACTTATCAAACTTTTTCTTCATGTTAGTCGCCATTTCACCCAACAAAAAGTTTTTACTTAATCTCCATTCATCCAATTCGATTATAAGATTACAAATTTCATGAAGATAAGCACAAGCACTAACATGCAATGAAGTACTAAAAGTCAAAGTCACATTATAGAAATTTAGAAGAAATTTAACAAGCACAGATGCACTTTCCCAATCTAAACTTGAAGGAGGTCCACCCCTCCTTCTACTACCATCTTCACGAAAGTAATGCAAATACTGAGCATCCTCCTTTTCTAACCTATCGAAAGCTTTTTCAAATTTCAATGTCATTTCCAACATCAGATAAGTAGAGTTCCACCTAGTTGAAACATCCAAAAATACAATAGACTTGCAATCAATCCTCTCTCTCCTGAAAGCTTTTTCAAATTTCAATGTCGTTTCCAACATCAAATAAGTAGAGTTCCACCTAGTTAGAACATCCAAAAATACAATAGACTTGCAATCAATCCTCTCTTTCCTAGCACACTCCTTCAATTTTCATACCTAGCTGGGGAAGATTTCACAAATTTGATTGCATTGCGAATAGCAACAATGGAGTCATGTGCTTCCCTCAACCATTCACTAACGATCAAATTGATAATGTGTGCACAACATCTCAAGTGCAAATACTTCCCTTCTAAAACACATCCATCACTACCCCAAGCAACTACCTTTCGCCTAAGATACGACATGACTGTGTCATTGGAGCTTGCATTATCAATAGTGACTGCAAAAATTTTCTCAATCCCCCAATCATGCAAACAAGTCTCAATCATTTTTCCAATAGTTTCTCCTTTATGATTTTGAACGACACAAAAATTCAAAATATGCTTATTAAGCTTTCATTCGGAATCAACGTAGTGTGCTGTAAGAACCATATAATTAACATTCTGAATAGAAGTCCAAGTATCAGTTGTAAGGGAAACCTTTTGATGGTGAAAATGAAAGACATCTCTCAATTTCAGTTTTCCATCCAAATATAACTGATAAATGTCTCTAACAAGAGTCCTACGAGATGGAGGCTGAAAGTGAGGACATGCTACACTACAAAAATGCCTAAAACCACGAGTTTCGACAAACCTAAATGGTAATTCTTCCACAACTATCATTTTTGCACATGCAACTCTACACTTTTCCTTGGTTCGGCCAACAACAATAAGATTGCTCCCTCCACCCTCATTGTTGTTCCCAAAAGATAAGGTTTTCTGCTTCTTATCCACCAATCTACCTGGATACTTCTTACATTTATTTGTCAAATAATTACTTAATGTACTAGTATCACACTTCTTTGTGCCACAAGCATAATCTACTCCACAATAATTACACTTACACCTAACATTTGAATCATCCTTTGAGCCTAATAGAGTGAAGTGATCCCAAACATAAGAAGCAAGTCTATGAGATTTTCGTTTACCTAATGTTGATGGTGCATGCGGAGGAAGACCAGATTGCAAATCTGTTGCATTTGAGTCCGAATGAGCTTGTGTCCCATTGCCACTTTCTTCCCCTACATCCATACCTACCAAACAAATGATAACGAAAAAGAATTAGTACCAAATGACGTTTATTATCCAACACATTTATTAACTACCTTCTAAAAATGTTGTTCCGTCTTAGGTTGGACACTGGAGTAAATGTCATGGTACATAAATGAATTCATTTATTGTACCATTTATCATTTAATTGAGAATTTTATTTCACTAGAGCAATCGATGTGCAGTGACCCTTCTACATCAACATTGCTGAAGTTCAGTGGAAATCTAGCAACATGAGTGTGTTCGAGCACAAGCATTTCTTCCTTAGTTTTGATTTTTGGAACTGTTATCACTTATCCAAGTGCTTAGCACTGATCTCGGCATTGAATGTGAAGAACACATAAATCATAATAAATAATATGCACAATCTGAACTATGTAATTGTGAAAAACAAAAGATTTATGTTGGACTATGAAATGGAAAAGCGACTCACTGATCGACCGAGAAGAGGAAGAACACGAAGCGCGAAAGCAATTCGCCAGGATTTGAGCGAGAGAGTGAGAGACGCTGTCTGTGGCTGCGCCTTTGTTGGACAGATCGTCGGGATTTGAGTGAGAGAGTGAGAGATGGCTGCTCCTTTGACGAACAGATCGCTGGGATTTTCAGTGGGAGAGTGAGAGACGATGTCTGGCTTTAGGGTTTTGTTTCAATTTTTTATTATTATTATTATTTTTTTTTGGTTTCAGGTCGGGTCGGTTTCTATTGGATTTGGGTTATTAACCCATGAACCGACCTAACCCGACCCGAAACCCAAAAAAAAACCTGTAACCCGCCCAACACATTAAAAAAACGACCCAAAACGGTCGGTTTGGGTCGGGTTAGTCGGGTTGGTTTGGGTTTTGCCCACCCCTGCCTACTGCCGTGTTGAATAATGATTTTGTTTGGTGAGAAAATTCTATTACACTCATATGGTTGTATATAGAGCACAAATCACAATTTCTAATAAAGGTAGTAGTCTAATATACTCCATTTCTCACTATTCAATATAGGCCAAAATCATGTAAACTACCATGTTTTATCACACCATAAAGTCTAAATTCCGGAATTTCATACACAAAAAAAAAAAAAGAAAAAATCATTTCCTTTCCTATCAATCTACACGTGACAAAACATCACTATCAATTCCTAAAATCAAAACAAATAAATAATACTCAATCCGTCCCAATTATATAGGTTGTGATTCATTTTTTCTCTTGACCCAAATATATATGCCTATTTCCTAATGTAAAATATTTTATTATATTCATTTACCAATATACCCTTATTAAATTTTCCCCACTTAGCCCCTGTTTGTTAGACATTTTTTACCCATTTGTAGAAAATTTATTATCGTTAGAAGGTGGGGCAGCCGAAATATTTGACCAACTGTAAGATAGTGGGGCCCAAAGATTTGAAAAAACGGTCAAATTCTTCATTTTCTCTTCAAAGGAATGCAGCCCAAACAGGGGCTTAATGTACTAATTTTTTGAAATCATCCAAATATACACATTTTCACTTCTTGAAAACATGGAACAACTCTCATTTCTTCTTTTTCTTCAAATTCTTTATTAATTGCCACAATAATTTAGCTTTACATACTGAAAATTAAATAGAGGTAAATTAAGAAAGATCTTGACAAAAATTAATTTTCAAATAACATTAAAAAAACTTTCTTAATCCGTGTGAAAAACGAAACAAACTTATATAATTGGGACAGAATGAGTATTAAATTAAATCTAATTGACAACTCCCATAAATTCCCAAAATCAAGGCAACAATTCACTTTAAAACCAATCTACACTTTTTTTCATTTAGCTACACGTGCAAATGCACCTTTTTAAATACAATATTTTAAAAAATAAAACAAAATCAATTAGTAACCTATAAACTGAAAAATCATAGGCCTAACTTATTCGATTAAACTTTTTCTCTAGCCTAATATACATGATTAATTTCGAACTATCCAATGAGCCCAATATTGATATATTTGTCATTACTCTATCAACATTTAAATATTTGGCCCAAATAAATATAATTCAATATATATACACTTTAGTCCATCACTTCCCAAAATATTAAAATATAGCATATAGAATAAATAAATTTTATTTTATAAAAAGAAAATTTCGAAACTTTACAGAAAGAGCAATTTTTGCCAAAAACCTTTTTTGGTTTACCCTTATTTAATTATCAACAATTAGTAGTAAATTATTATTAAAGTAGTAAAAAAATTAAATGATTCAATTTTCAACTGTCACATTGGTTATAAATAGATAAATTAAATAAGGTTATATTAGTAAACGAAAAAAATAAAACATTCTTAATATAAAAAAAAAAAAATATGACTGTGTAATCGAGACAATAAAATAAGGAAATTCAGCAACCAAGACTATTTATTTTTATTTTTATTTTCATTCTGATGGTCGTTAAACACGGACTAATTACATTTATATAAGATTAGTGTAATATTAAAAATTTAAATGGATACCCCAGCGACATCTTCAACAGATCATCGTAGTATACGAAGGCTTTCGGAGAATTACGGATCCCTTTCACCCCTCTCCAAAGAGGACTTCTCTTACATGAGATGAACACGAATTTGGATGGAATTAATTGTTAATTATTGCCCCGATTACTGTATAATTAATTTGAGATCATTAAATTAGTATTTATATTATACCTCTTTGGAAATTTGAATTGTTGTTGTTAGGGTTCTCAGTTATGGATGTAATGAGAAAGAGAGCAAGAACGAGCATGGATTCGACGATTGTCGATGTATGGAAACGTGAAGTAGGCGAGCTACCATCCAGAAACTTTGCTCACCGGCTCGCCGCTTCCGAGGTTCTTTCCCGATTCCCAATCTTGATCGTCAGAAAAAAAATTTCTAATACGTATTTATCTATGTGTGATGTGGAATTGTGGTTTATTTAACTGTTTTGTTATTACGGTGTAGTTGAAGCATGTAGAAATTACGTTCTTATTTTATGTTGCAGTTTTGTGCTTTTAGTTGAATCAAGACAGCTACTACTCCATGTACAGAATTTAATTGGGGTCTTGTACCTTCGTTTTCAGATTGCGCTATGTTTATGATTTTTGTTTTCGATGATCTCGAGATGGTGTTGATGCTAAATCCTCTCAAGAGAAGTTCAAATTTAAGAGTCCGGGATATCTTAACAAGTACAGTTTGACACTTTCATCACAGAATTTTCGGATGATGTGGGCTAGAATCTTATTTCATGTTTATGGGCATGTTTGGTACGGCTTAAAATTCAATTAAAATTGAAAATATAGCTGTTATTGGGTCTCACTCATCTAATAAAAGTCAATAACAACGGATAGTTTTTCAATTTTAATATGTACCGAACATGCCCTATATGTTATATGATGCAATGATAAATAGTGTGTCATGCAACCGAACCTAGGTTGTTGCTTCTGTGTTGTCTTTCAAGAGCTATTTGAGGAACTCGGGGAAAAAAAATAACTCTTCAACTTCTTTTAGGAAGTTTAGGCCATTGCTTTTTTGGTGTGTTTGAGTATTGTTTGCGAACATCTGATGGTACTTCTGTTTACTTGATTCATGGATATATGACATCAGACCCTTGTTAGTATTATCAGTTTTCAGCATAAATTATACATTCATGTCTTATACTCTTAATTTAGACAGGAAATGAGAAGGAAAGATTTTATCCTTAAGAGACTATTTATTCTGGACTTATCTTGCGCTTCTGTGATGTTGATTCCATTTTGACTCGACAAGTGTTACCTTGAACATGGCATTACCAGCACGAGTCTGTTACTGGGCATAGTTTCTAAAACAATTGTTATCGCATCTGGTAGTTTACTTCTGACCTCTAAGGGGGGCATAGACCTGCAGTACCTTTAATGTTGAAATTCACCATATTTTTATTGATTCAATGACATAGATATTGAGTTTTAACATAGTGAGAACTATGAATTATATTTTGTATCCTTAATTAGGTTTGGCAAAAGTAATGTCTGGAACTGAGTTCCTTTTCACTGAAAGAAGCATTTTGTTCTTATTGCTTTCTCTGAAATTCATGTCCTATTTATGCCCAGCCAAAATATTCTCTTTTCTTTCTCTTCTGTCTTCACGAATAATAAGAAATAAGAATAGTTAGTTGTCTGGAAACGTTGTTATGCACGAGCTTCCAAATGTAACCCTTTTTGTTTTCTTTTTATATATACTCCCAAGTGTCACTTTTTCTTGTTAAATTTTTTATTCTTTCCTACTTATGTATGCTTGAAAGTGAAAAAATAACATTTTCTGTTATAAACCATCAGTCAAATCTTCATGAATTCACAAATAAAAGATCCATACAGCATTTTGAATATTTGTCGGCTGTTTTAGGCTTCTTTTTTTTTTTTTGACTTTTTTCAAACAAGGTAGTACTTTTTCCACTTAATTAAAGGAAGATTTTTTTGCCTTAGCAGATATTTTCTGGAATATAACACAGGGGATGAATTTATTACGTAATCTTGAAGTCCTATCGATGTGTATGTAAATGACAAACTGGGTTGTTGATGCTAGCTTATCAGTTCACTCTTCCCCAAATTGAATGTCTACATCTCCCTCCTGGGACCTCAAATTAATGCCCACTTTAGTTAACTGAAATCTTCTTCACTTTTTCTTTCTTACACACACATATACACACACACACACATATTCCCTCATACTTTATGTTAAAAATCTAGATACGAATTGGAAAACAATATAACTATCAAAATTTTCAGCTCCAAGTTTATTGACTTGTAATTTCCGATTTTTGGTATAAGGGCATTGTTCTTCGTCTTGATATCCTCCGGAAGCTTGAAAAGCACAAAGGTTGTGTGAACACAGTTAGCTTCAATGATGATGGTGACATTCTTATATCGGGCTCTGACGACCGGAGGGTCTTACTCTGGGATTGGGAAACTGGTCGTGTTAGACTGTCTTTCCATTCTGGTCATCACAACAACGTTTTCCAAGCAAAGATTATGCCTTACACTGATGACCGAAAAATTGTTACCTGTGCTGCTGATGGGCAGGTAATATTTTGCCTTTTCTCCTTCCTGAGGACAAGATAAAATTGAACTCAAAGTCATGAATAATGGTTACTTTGAACCTAAATCGACAATTTTCTTTCATTTTACATGAAGGAGTCCTTTCTTTTACCATCAAGGTCTGTCATCGTGGACCCTCAGTTAATATTGGTAAATTGAAGGGAGATGGTTGAATTGGATGATACTATTGGCTTGCAGAAAATTTTGAAAAAACAAGTGTCTCACTAAATATGAAAGTAATACTATCACATTGTCTACTATGAAATTTTGAAAGAGTTATCTTCTTATAAAGGTGATTTACTACTTTCAGGTGAGGTATGCTCAGATTCTTGAGCGTGGAAAAGTGGAGACTAAGCTACTAGCAGAACACGAGGGACGAGCTCATAAGTTGGCCATTGAACCTGGCAGCCCTCACATATTTTATACCTGTGGTGAAGATGGATTAGTTCAGCATGTATGTCAAGTTAATCCTACTATATTCTACCCTCCAACCCCATACCCACAATCCCCATTGTTTGGTTCTCTCATTAGGAGAATTTTGAACAAGACTAATGGACTGACAACTAAAAATATTTTGATAAAAGAAAAGTTCTATCGATATGTTTCACAGATCATGTCTCCCAAGGAAAATCTGACCTTTGGAGTTTCTTTTTAGCATTATGTTAATAATTTGTTTGAGTCGATTGAAATGGAAAGCCCTCACACATATCCTGCAGTGAAGATTGACCTTTTCAGCATGATTCTTGATCAACCTTGATGGAAGTTTCCTTTTTCTTTTTAATGTGAAAATTAGGACAGGAAGATGCAGATAATTATCACGTCATGCAGTAATGCTTTTAGTGAAAAGTTGTCATTTTACTCAATTTTTTTCGACTATCTGACCCTTTTTGTATCCCAAAAGTTACAAATCTAATGTGATGTCATTTTATATTCCACAGATTGATCTGAGAACTTCAATTGCTACAGAACTTTTTACTTGCCAATCTGTCCAGCATCAGAATTATAAGCCTGTCATTCAACTTAATGCAATTTCAATTGATCCAAGAAATCCTAATTTCTTTGCCGTTGGCGGATCAGATCAGTTTGCTCGACTATTTGATATCCGCAAAAATAAGTGCGATGGATCAACTGAGTTTGGTCAGCCCATCGACTTCTTTTGTCCCCCACATTTAGTTGGTGATGAGAATGTGCGAATCACTGGATTGGCATTCTCTGATCAAAGAGAGCTTCTTGCATCTTACAATAATGAGTTCATTTACCTTTTTACACGGGACATGGGACTGGGACCTGATCCAGTTCCCAGATCCTCGGTCTCTGATGACAGCGATGCAGGTGATATGAGCCCAGATCATAATTCTGTTGCATCTCCAGCAGACATTGATGGCAATACAACAGCTGCTCCCCAGGTCTACAAAGGGCACTTGAACTGTGAGACTGTGAAGGGAGTGAATTTCTATGGGCCAAGATGCGAGTATGTCGTGAGTGGGTCAGATTGTGGTCGGATTTTCATTTGGAAGAAGAAAGGCGGGAAGCTTATCCGTGTCATGGAAGCAGATAAGCATGTGGTTAATTGTATTGAACCTCATCCTCATACTATGATGCTTGCCAGCAGTGGAATAGAGAGTGACATAAAAATATGGATTCCAAAGGCAATTGATAGAGCTACTCTACCTACAAACATTGAAATGGTATGTGATTATTTTCAGCACAAACCATATATATTTGCCAAAATTTACTAATATTCACAGGAGCTTAGCGTGCAATAGTTGTAGTTGATGAGTGTTTTTTTAATCTAGACTTATTTTTCTGGAAACATCTATCCCACAAATTTAATCTGGGTTATTGAGAAGTTAAGAAGGCACCATCTTTTCCAAGTTCCCATTAAGGACTTGGGGCGATACTGATGGAAAACAATTAAAAGTCTACCCAGGGTGAAACAAGAGTCAAAAGTCAACCATGGGCGATTGGATAGAATTTAGTGTATTCTAGATTTCAGTAGTTTGTCTTAATTAGGATATAGTTATTTTATTAATTGTTTCACTTTAGAAGTTCCCTTAGACGTAAAGACTATTGTGTGAAAGTGACCTAGGTTTTTCATTTTATTCACAATACTAATACTGATATTGAATCTGATTACAGAATTTTCTGCTCTAAATTCTTCTCTTATTCTCTCTTTCCATCCCTGTTATTCTTTGTGTTATGACCTTCATCAATTGGGTGTTAGAGCTTACCTATTTCTATGACCCAATTAAGTGTTACTTCTCATCCAACGGATTGTAGTGTCAATGACGAAGAAATCGCCCCACTGCGTAAAACTCGTGTTTAAGGTCGTATAAACTCTGTTTAGCCTTGTTTAGTTTTTGGCTAAAATAGGTTACATGATGACCTTAGAATTATTTTCCAATTGTGTTGCCGTCTCTTCCTCTCTGCCGTCTTCATTTTTTCACAATTCCGTCCCTTCCATTTTGTGTGTAATTCTGTCTCTTCTCTGCGTGCTGCCGTCTGTATATTTCCAATTCTGGCCAGCCTCTTCCCCCCCCCCCCCCCCCCCCCCATACAACAGCCGCTTTTTTTATATGTTTTTCCAAAGAATCCTCCTTAAATTTGAGTCTCCCTATGCGTGTATACATCTCTTTGCCGCCCAATTCATTTTTGTCCAATTAGAAGTCTAATTAGTATTTTTTTTCCTTCTATTTCAGCAGCCCAATGTTGAAATCCAAGTAATTATATAGTTTGATTCCAAATGCAAGTCCAAATGAAAAGCCCAATTAGATTAGTCCCAATGCCCATTTACTATAATATTTCTCCCCAAGGTTCTATCTTTTCCAAAAAATGCAATTTAGTCCTTGAATCCATTTATTTGTGCTACCCATGCCCTCTTCAATTTCTAAACTGTGGAATTTGATCCTATACTTTAAATCAAATGGCCAATTAATCCTTCTTTATTTTTCAATTGCTCTTAAACGGGTCCAAACTGAAACTAAGAAAATTTATCTAAATTAAGTAGAAATCAATACTTTGATGACTTAAAACTTAATAATATGGCTTAGATAAGTCTACAAAACATACTTATCAAACACCCTCAAACTAAAGTCTTTGTTCGTCCTCGAACAAAACAAAACTCAGACATAAACTATAGTATTACCTAAAATAAATCATAAATAACTGACTCAACTTTGAACTGCTTCCCATATGCCTCATGTTCGAATTTAAGTAACACTTTAGAAAGATCCAAGCAACATCAAAAATAGATTTTTACATATCCAATATTCGACTTAGTGTGTGCGTGTGATTAGACAACAATGAACTCACATCCATACTATAACACAAACTATCGCGTTGTCGATTTTGTCATAATCCCAAATCTCTCGTGGTCAATTTTTTCTCACACCTTGTTCTGAAACAACTAGATGACATTGGTCTTCAATTGGAAGTTTGGCTGTCCAAAGGGAGGATAAATGATGCTAGATTGTCTCAATTTGTGGAGTCAGGAAGTCCCCAACTAGCACAATCCCTTCATCGACCACTGCCTCTTCATTCACTTGAACAATCGGATTATTCTATGCATTAGCCATCTCTATGTGTTGTGCTTCTCTTCTCTTTGCCTATGGTGAAAAATGTATTCGATTTTCAGATCAGCTAGTATCAATTCACCATCTCTCAAATTTCGTATAAAATGCCCGAAAGAGAAAATAGAAGCACTAAAATAAATTGATAAAGAAAAATAAAATAAAAGCAAAAAGTTTGAATTAGTGTCAATAAATGAAATTAAACTCAAATACAATCCCCGGTAATAGTGCCAAAAAACTTGTTATGAAAATATTCTTTGTTTTGCAATACCACAAGTGCTCAGTTCGTTAACAAGTTTCAAAATAAATTTTGAGTCCAAATATCATTCATACAAAGATTGTATCAGTTCAAATTCGAATTAACTTAGCCTTAACTAAAACAATTGAAATTTGTGAGTTTTCCTATAAATTATTAAATAATCTATACTTATGAATGCAATACCTAACTTAACTAAAATAAATGCAAGATTATAATTAAATGCAAGTTTTATAAAAATATGATCATGAAAAATCTCAAATCTCCTCGTATCAATCCCTTTAACTCCGAACCTTATAAATTTGACAACACGATTCAATTATGAAAATCAATATTTCTAATTTGTTTAACAATCTCTCTTGAGTATAATTAAACATTCTTACATATAACACGTCTATATTTCTATGACGAATGTCAACATATAAGAATGCATTAAGGATTTATAAATACTTAAAGATTATGTAAAACATAGCGCTATATTTTTATCTCCTATCAGACTTTACAACAATTGACACTATGTCCAACTTATTTTCAATCTTTTGAAGATAAAATAAGCCACAAAACTCATATACCTATTGCGCATATAATTGTAAAGAAAATAAATTCATGTCAATCATTCAATAATTAAAAACGTGCTTTCAATGTAAAAAATAAATATGATTCAAAAATCAAAGGTTCGTGATATAAGTTTCATCGTAATCATAGCACAGAAATACTTATCCCAACATGCTAATGGAAAGAAACAAATAAAAGTGGAACGATATCACTGATAAATTGACGGAACGTGTTTAATTTCCACATTCCTCGCGCAATTATTGATAAATCATTGCACAAAATCTAGAATTATTTTCCAAATGTGTTGCCGTCTCTCTCTCCACCGTCCTCTTTTTCACAATTATGTCCTTTCCATTCTGTGTAATTCTGTCTCTTCTCTGTGTGTATATTTCCAATTTCTAGCAGGCCTCTTTTTTTCTTACAGCAGCTGCCGGCTTTTTGTATATGTTTTTCAAAAGAATCCCCCTTCAATTTGAGTACCCCTGTGCGCGTATGTATCTCTTCTCTCTGCCGCCCAATTCCTTTTTGTCCAATTAGAAGTCTAATTGGTATTTTTGTCTTTTGTTTCAGCCTCCCATTGTTGTAATCCAATTAGAAGTCCAAGTAATTATATAATTTGATTCCAAATGCAAGTCCAAATGAAGAAGCCCAATTAGATTAGTTCCAACGCCCATTTAATATAATCTCTTCCAAGGTTCCATCTTTCCCAGTCCTCGAATCCATTTATTTGTGCAGCCCATGTCGTCTTCAATTTCTAAAGTGTGGAATTTGATCTTGTACTTTAAATGAAATGGCCAATTAATCCTCCTTTTCCAATTGCTTTGAAATGGGTACAACACTAAAACAAAAGAAAATTTACCTAAATTAAGTAGAAATCAATAATTTAATGACATAAAAGCTTAGTAATATAGCTTAGATAAGTGTACAAAACGCACTTATCACTAACTCCAAAAGATGTCATTGTTGTGGTGATTATCAATTGTTGCTTCCAAAATTGTGGCTGTAGTTTATTTCTGGTTTGATCATCTACCTACTGATGGGCTAAAGTAGACTAAAGGATGTAGTTTAGTTAATCTAGATTTCAGAAGTTCTATTAATTAGAATTTTCTTGTAGAAATTCCTTTAGACTTGAACTGTGATCTATAAAAGGGAACTAAGTTTTTCATTTAATTCACAATACTGTTATGGATATTACTACTATAGATATTGAATCTGGTTGCAAAATTTTATCCTCTAATTTTCTTCTCTTCACTATATTTACCTACTCCACCTCTATTATTCTTTCTGGGTTGCATCTTACATCAGATTAGCTACTGATGAAGGCAGATATCATCCTTGGTTTTTTGTTCAGAATGGCTGCTCATTTCAATTACCATTTTTTTTTATTTTTTATTTTTTGGCTACGCTGAGTGCACTGTTTGAGCAATTGTTAAGATTGTTGCACTTTTCTACAGTACTTTTGTGTTAAAATCCCGCATCATGTTATTTGAATTAACTAACACCCTTGAACTCAATTCCATTTAAGATACTTATAATTTTCTTTTCAATTTTATTTCAGTAGTATAGTGATAAATTTGTACTCTCTTTTATTTCTGAATGCTATTCATTTACGTCTTGGGTTGCATATTAGCAATGAAATATGGTAATGATGGATATATATTGACATTGAAGTTCAGAGTAATAATTGGTGGTGTTAATTGTGTTGCTATTGATGGCATCGCCTTCAATAGTTGGATTTGATAATGATGGATTGTGCCTGATGATTTTGCAGAGAAGGCCCAAACCAAGGCGCTGGATGCATAGCATGATTTCCCCTGAGGACCTGATGCTGCAGTTAGTTTCTCTACAAAGGCAGAGGACAAGGCAGGAGCGCAGTGGAGAGAGTTCCGATGTTAGACGAGACCTGCTACAGATGCTCTTAACATTTGATGCCAACAGTGATGGTTCATCGGCTGATGGTGACGAAGATACTACTACTGGTGCTGAAGAATATTCTACTTGAGTCATATTGGAACAACATTTTCTTCTCATCAATTGTACATAGTAGAACTAACGACCGCTCAATTGAGAAAAATTGTGCAGGGTTAAGGGAAATGACTTCATTCTGTACTCAAAAGGTGTTAAAAGACGAATTATTTTCCATGTTTAACAACCATTATTTTGAGAAAATGGAGTTTTTAATGGTTGTTTTTTGAAGAATATGTGGTTAAAAAGTAGGAAACATTTTGGATTTATGTGCAAAATATTTTATTGAGTTAATATGATTGAAAATAAGTGTGAGAATTAAATAGTTTTAAAATAATGATTGTCTAACACAAGCTTAAGAGTCTGTTTGTTATAGATTAAAATCAGATTAAAATTGAAAAACTAGTAGTTATTGTTGACTTTTATTAGACGAACGGGACTCAATAACGGTCATATTTTCAATTTTAATTGTAACCAAACAGGCTCTAAATGAATACAAGTACTTTTATAATCATTTAAGCTTTTAAATTAAATGGTTCGTGCTGTTGAAAAAAAAATGAGATACTATTTAACACGTCGCGTTTAGGTCTAACTAAATGATTCATAAATATAATTCAAACTATTGGTTTATATTATTATTCTTGCGCCTCAATTTTTTTTTATAATGAATTTTATAGAACATGCTATTTTTGAAGAAAGGAATAATTTTAGATTTGTGTTTAATTTTAGATTTATGAATTTTAAAGAATGAGATTGGGCTATAAAAATGAGGAAATTGTACCTAACGTCAATTTTTTATTAATTCATCTATAAAAAATATCACTTTTGAATAAATTTTTCACTTGTCACTTTTGGACATTTTTAACCTTCAGAAATTTAAAAATAACTTGCATGTCCTACATTTAATTTTGATTGGACTTGTAGAAATTTTGTACCAGAAGCTGAAAGGGTTGTGATATAATAATCAACAATGCTAGGTGTACAATCATTAAGGTGTTGTAAAAATTTACATTAGGTTGCGACCCGCAAATTAATTAACTCGTGGATCCCACCCTAATGTGAGGTGTTGTAAAAATTACAACACCTTAATGATTGTACAAGTGAATTTTTTGTATAACAATTTACATAATTAACAAATAATGTGATTAGATTTAGTTGGATGAAAATTTTGTTAATTAAATAAAATATTAAGTAAATAGTTATATGAAAATTCTCCAAGTTGAGACCGTATTGTCAGCTCACCCCTACTTTCTTAACTCAGGACCTATTATCTATTCGATCGTGCTACGTGTACATAATCATTTACCGAATTTTTTACCGAATTGACAAGTGGCGGCCCTCTATTGGGGGCGCCCGGGCCGACGGACGCCCCCCCAATAGGGGGCCGCCACTTGTCAATTCGGTAAAAAATTCGGTAAATGATTATGTACGAATAGAATTATTCTTATCTATTCTTCTTCCACACTTACTTCGAGGAAATGAGTGGAAATTGTCGGTTGAATCGGTCAATTTTCCACTTTGGCCTTTGACCACTTTAGAAAAAAATAATAAATTGAGAATTTAAGAGCAAAACCCAAAAATACCATCATTTCTCACCTCACACACACACGACCAAAAAGACAAGGAGTAAAAAAAAAAAAAACTCAGTTGGGATCCAGTCGACCACAACCCCACTCACAATTGGCAACCTAACCACCACAACCATTCGCTGACGAAATGATCTTTAACAAGGTTAGTTTGTTGTGATTATGGTTTTGAATTTTCTTGAATGGTAAAGTTTAGATTTAACATTTATTTAGTTTTTTGTTCATTATTTAGGAAGATGGTTGAGTCTATATATTGGCTTTATTATTATTTGGGGCGATAACATGTTTTTCTCGCCGGAAATGGAGGTTTCCGGTGAGAAAAACCAATCTGGCCGACTATTCATAACTTTTTTTTTCCTTTTTTTACATGTTATTAATTATTTAATTTTTACAAATTTAAATTGAAAATTAATAAATTAGATATTCATTTTAACCAAATTACCAAATTCATTTTTTTCTTTTTTTAAAGTTTAAAATTATTTTTAATTAAATATTATTTTTTAAACAAATCTTTAATTTTTTCAATACTTATATAATATTTATATTCTTTATTTCATTTTTATAATTTTGTTTTGTTTAATTTTTAATTTATTATTATTATTATTATTATTATTATTATTATTATTATTATTTTGTAATAATTTAAGAATACATTAATTGTTTTCTTCTTATTATAATTTTTTCTCAATTTAAAATTTGTGTTAATGTTCTTGCTTTATTTTTTAAAATTTTCTTTAAATTATTTATCAATTTTTTTTTATTTTTAGTCATTAATTTGTATTTAATTTAATTAATTATTTTTTTAAAATTTGTTTTTAATTTATTTTTCGTGCTTCTCCTTTAATTTATTAAATTATTTATTTTTTTATTAGCGTCGATATCTTGCGTATGGTAGTTATAATTCGGTTCACTTGATTTTTCAAGTTTGTGTTATTTTATTATCTCTTGTTCAATGTTCTAACATTTGAGTTTTTGCATGATGGGATATCATTTAGATGCAGAGTTGAGGCGGATGGAAAAGTTATTTGGAACAGTAGCTTTGAGAGTTTTACTTCTATGTTGGAGCTGCTCATGATTAGTATGGAGATGTGTTACGGTGGTCCTTTATGTGGCCCTTGTACCAGTTCCGAGAGGTGCAGTATTCCGGACAAATCATCGATGCACTCCTATGTCAGCTTCTTAGGCCAGTCGACAGCGATGCCCTCCACTTCGACATCAGGAGCAAGGTCGTTAATTTTTCGATGTTTGAGTTTGGACTGATCACTAGATCGAGGATTACATGCGACGAAGCAGCCACTTAGAGAAGCAATGGGCTGTACGAACATACTTCTAGGGATAGGGGGCGGTACTTCTATCCCAATTGATGGGCGCGATCAGGGAGTGCGACCAGATGTTAGATAGATTGAAATTTGGATTGGTCTACATCTTTAAGAGCGTGATGAGGTGTCATCACAAGAAGATTGCCATCGACATTTTTTATGTGTTTAATAATTATTCGTGGGGCCAAAGATGTTTTGAGGACACCGTACATGTCTTTACCATATCACACTTGAAGCCCAAGGGGTCTATGCGTACGATACATATCGATTGCCCTTGACAGTGCAGGTAAGTGTTTAACATAATCAACGTTAAAATCTTTTATACTAAATTTATATATAATAAGTGTATGTGTTGTAGATCTGGGCATATGAGACGGCCCCCATCTTGGGTACTCAATTTGTAGGCGATGGGAGACATGCTACCCTCTGATGCATCATTGGCGAGCATCCTGAGAACACGGATGTCCGTCCGGCAAACAAATACCAGCCCTCCTGACGACCCTCGAGTGAGTATTAGACATTATAAATTTATATTGTATGTCGTTTCATAATTTCATCACAGGATCATTAACTAGTTGAAATGTCAATATGTCAGCTTGAGATCCTAACGCAATTGATGTCGTCGATGGAGGAAGATGGTCGAGGTTTTGTACGTGAATTAGATTTTATGTATACTCCACGAGACCAGATGTCCGATTTTATCTTGGATTGAGATCGAGTATGAGAACTGAATATAAGTTATTGATTATCTTTTTGTATGAGTTAGCCTATTTTAACTAAATTAATAATTTTTAATGTTATTTGTATAGGAGTGCGGTGTAGTTGATCGACGATCACCTTTGCCGCCAATGAGATCGCCTCCACCCCCGATGGGATCACTTTCGCTATCGATGAGATCTCCTTCTACTCCATCTAGACACCTTCCCCGTAGATCTCCTACACACAGTGATTTGTATGTCCTTCTGGCTGGATTTATGGCAGAGATGAGGGAGGAGGTAGGCGAGCTACGAGGGGAGGTAGGGGTGCTGCGACAAGAGATGAGTGGCAAGATATTGAGTTTACATTAAGATGTTGCAGTGTTCCACGGCCATGTATCAGACCTTGAGGTGGATGTCGTAGCGCTTTGAGGCGATATAGCAAGATTAAGAGGGGATGATAGACGAGGCGACAGAGAGGGTAACGGAGACCAGGTCACTCACTATTGAGACCAGATGATGCATTTTAGGTGAAAGTGGAGTGGAGGTGGAGGTGCTCGAGATGGAGTCGATGATGGAGGCAGAGGGGGTTCTTGAGGCGGTGGAGGGAGTGCCCCCAATGATGGAGGCAGGGGTGGCAGAGGTGGTATCCTCGATGACAGATGAGGAAAGGACACCGATCTTGACAAAGGGTAAGAGGCGTGCTATTGACGTGCTGGAGCAGGTAGTCGGCAATAGGCCGCGATTGCCGTCACTGTACATTGTATCTCCCTTCACAGTTGAGGCGAAGAAGAGGACACTTGTTGACGGGACGTACCCCAATCTATTACAGGAGGTGGACCATACTAATGGAAAACATTCAAGACGGAGTGGAGAAGAATTACGTCGGGGGTAAGTATTTTACAATTTTAGTGAAGTACACTGCGTTTATTCATCTATACTTCTTTTAACATTTTTTCAGTTTCTTTTTTCAGAGATACCCAGACGGTTGGGAGAAGATGATCTCGGAGGCTTATAAGTGGTTTCACGACATAAACACTTCGGGAACTTGGCTCACTGACGATGTAAGTGAAATAGCCATATTGTTATTTATTATGTATATATAATTGTTTTGTTTATTAAGTGAAATAACTCCCTCTATTTTTTTATTGGTATTTCCTGATATAACACATTGACTTAGCTATGAACTTATTGCATGATCGAGCTCGAAAATATCCAAAATCATTCGACATTCCTGGCGAACTCATATTGAGCATCGAGTTCATACGTGCCATTACCATTGAGCATCAGTCGCTTCAACTTATGGGTAATAAGTACGTGTTGCGCGAATATATGGTCGAGTGGGTCGTTGGGATGTGGCCGACAGTCGATTGGAAAGCCATGAGAGGGTTGTACGCATTTATACACTCCAGTAATCGTGAGACATCACTACATTGCCGTGAAGATCGTGTTCGCTGATTGTATATGTATACGACTCTGACCATTCCTGTGTGACACAAGGTTAGCTCGAACATAACTTGGAGTCGGTAGCTATGATCATTTCCTTGATGGCTGCACGAGCCAGTGTGATTGTGAAGGATGTACTAGCAATCCTGCGAGACACGACAACGGCAAAACAATCGAGATCGTAAGTATTTATAATTTTTTTTAAGTGAGGAACTTAGTTTTTAACTATACGATACCGAACTAACATATTATTATTCAATTGCAAGGGCAATTGAGGCATGTTTGTAATAAAATACATTGAATTTTTGAGTATAGGACATAATGTTGATATGATCAACCAATCTTGGATACAAAATTGAAGGAATAAACTAGTGTGCGATTTGTATGAATTCGAATATGATCCGTAAACATTGTATATTTAATTGTTCATTTATTTATGAAATAATTGTAAATATTGTAAAACTCATGTAAACACTGTACATTTAATTATTTATTCATTTATCAGATACTTATAAATATTGTAAAACTCATGTAAACATTATATATTTAATTTTTTATTCATTTATCAAATATTTATGCTCCAGGTCCCTCAACTATGATTTTGTAAAATTTGGTCATTCATTTCATAATGATACCATTGCACATCGGTCTAATTGTCATTTAGGAGAATTTGACTTGTACAAAATTGACGAGTATGTCATGTTGCTCCACATATGCCGCACCTACACGGTCGAGAAAACTCTCCAATAGATGGTATTCTAGACGTACGTAGACGTTCGGACCACACGGTTCAACTTACTATGGCAACAAACTATTAAGTGCGAGAATATGGTCGGGAACTGCACACTCGACTTCATTAGGTAGATGAAATATAGTCTCAGTATACACTGCTCTCCAATAATTAGAGGTGTAATAAGGAGAGCATAATTTTCTCGCTGCAAAGCCTTTATATATAGCTACGTCGACTGCATGCTTACATGGAAAACTCTCCAACTGAAATCGACGACAAGTGCATGGTTATCAGTCAAGTCCACCATGTATGCTATATTACGTGCACAATTCACGGAGAAACGCAACTCATCTAATGTTTCAACATTCAACTTTCTCGCAAGCTCTGCAGCCTTGAAGAGTTTATTCTCTTGAGCCGGGGTTAGCACGCTCTTGTAACTTTGTGATTCCACATGTCGATCTTGAAACCACTGCTGTAACTTGTTACGAACGTTCTCAATCATTGCGAGGATTGGTAACTCCCAATTCTTCTTGAATAATACATTGAAAGCTCCGCATTGTTTGGCATCATCATGCTGAATCGACATCCTAAAAATGTGATTGTGCCCATTTTTCAATCCCCACTTTTGTCAGATACTCCCATGTTGATAATGATTTACTTACTATTTTCACCATCACTATAAGTTTCGGCCGCTCCTCTGAGCAATGAAAATGCCTTTGCCCCGATATTTAGTCTTTAGATTGCCTTGTATATGGTACATGTAAATCCATGATGTACCTCGAGAAAAACTTCAGCGATACCATTTATTATAGACGGTCCCCGATCAGTTACAAAGGCAAGATCCTCTTCGACTTCCCCGATTACTTCCCTCAACTTTGTGAAGAACCAACGCATCGACAGATCATTCTCGCTATCAACTATGCCGAATGCAAGAGGGTAAATTTGGATGTTGATATCTTGACATGTAGCAATAATTAACTTACCTTCGTATATAGCTTTAAGAGTTGTACCATCGACTAGTATTAGGGGTTACATCGCATTTCGAAATCCCCAAATGAATTTTCTAAGAATCATGAAGAAAAACTTAAAATAATTCTCGCCCTCTGTCTCAATAAAACATTTCGAGCCAGGATTAGTTGTTCCCATGGTATGGGAATACCTGGCCAATTTAGTATATCTCTCCTCAACCGAGCCTGTTAAATCTTCCAACTACATTCTTTGACATTCCAAGCCTTTTGGTAGCTCATGACCACTCCATACTCTCGACGGATGTCGTTAATGATGTCCGAATGTCTGTAGATCATCCGCGGGTCCTGATACTTGTGCATTATTTGTCAACCAATAAACCATGCTAGAGCTTGCTTGTGATCATTTCAATGAATTCTCATTTCGCAAGTATGTTCCCAATTATACTTGCAAACTACAAAGAACTCATTCGTGTCCATTTTTGTTGCTTGCAAATGCCAACGAAAATTGTCGTTGATACAGACAATCTTCACAATAACTTGTTTGATTTATTAACTTTGAACTCAAAGTTGTATTTCAGTGCAATTCGATGTGCAACTACTTGAAAATCTTTCTTTGTTTCAAACCTTTGCTCGACATACAAATACACATCATCGGAAATTGCATGCGAAGAAATTAGATGACGGTCCACTTGTTTCAACCCCGCGTTCCCATCCCACTCATGTCTATGACGGAATAAATCAATCAAATCATCATTTGTAAATTCATTATCATTCTCGTTGTCGTTGTCGTAAACTATCGAAGAAATTATGTGTATAATAGTGAGATCACGATGATGAACAACTAGCTCGAGAATAATCACATCATTCTCACGAGTTATCTCTACTGTGTCCCAAAAATCATTGGCATTGTAATCTCCTCCAACCGAATCTTGGTGTCCACATTCGGCGACATCCTTCCTCACTAAAGTCACCCAAAGAGGAGTCGTATACATTTTGTTCAATTCAAATAGATAATTCACTTCTTCATCACAATCAACCTGTATAGTTGGAATCAGAATAGATGAATCATCCTTAAATCGAAATCTCAGTTCCATATCGTACTGAGAGTGATCGACATTCAACTTGTTTTGTGAATCATGGTACATTCCCGCATATATTGTACTCTCCATTATGAAAATTGGAGTATCACCATGTTTATCACTCGTCCATCTCCATACCCATTGATCTTTCTCATTCAATTCGAAGTCACCAAAGAAACAAACTGGCATTACAACCATATCTGTAAGACAAAACATATTTTTTTAAGAAAATACAAAGTCATTCAGCTCGACCGGGGCAATAAAAATAAAAAAATAGACAGAGCAACCTGAAAATAGTCGGTTGTTCAGACTGTTAAACGTAAAAAATAAATCGGCTATTGTTATCGATTAAAACGTATAAAAATTACGTAAATATACTTACCAATTCGAAATGATTGATATTAAAAATTATGTAAATATACTTACTTGTGTTATTAATATGTTTAATGCTATCATAGATGTTCTTGAGGATATATCAGAAGATGACATAAATTCATATCAGAGATCAATGGCCACAAAACAGATGAACACTATGCAAGATTTTGAGTTTGTGTTCAGTCTATACTTGATGTTTGAAATTCTTGCAATTACAAACGACCTTTCACAAGCCTTACAAAAAAAGGATCGAGATATTCAGAATGTTTTGAGGTTATTGAATGTGTGTAAGTATGCATTTCAAGACATGAAAGACAATGGTTGGGATACTTTGTTGAGTAGGGTGATTGAATCTTATCTTGGTAGACATATTTTAGTACCCAATATGGAGGATATTGTAGTATTGAAAGGTTGACCTAGACGTGGAGCTCAGCAAGTGACTTATTATCATCGCTCTTATGTTGATTTTTATTGTCATGTGATATACTCAATCTTGCAAAAGTTGAATGATCGTTTTTCAGAGACAACTACTAAACTTCTTACTTGCATTTCGTGTTTAAATCCAAGAGATCCCTTTGCAACTTTTGATACAGCTAAATTTCTACGTCTTGCTCAGTTATATCATTTCGACTTCAATAGTGAAGAGCATTTATTACTTCAACCTCAACTTGATAAGTTTCTTATGCTTGTGAGAATGGATGAAGATTTCTTTAACCTCAATAGCAATTCTTGTGTAGCTCACAAGTTGGGTGAAACAAGAAGTTCTTGTTATTTTCTATTAATTTATAGGCTGATCACCTTGATTTTGATATTACTTGTGGCAACTGCAAGTGTTGAAAGAGTATTCTCTATTATGAATCTAATCAAGAGTTACTTGCGCAACAAAATGAGAGATGCTTGCTTGAATGACAATTTGGTAGTTTACATGGAGAAATAGATTTTTAGAAAATTGAGAATGATACAATATTGCAACGTTTTCAAACACATGAGACCACGTAGAATGTAGTTGTCTAAGTTTGCAATTACAGAGTAGGTTGCATCATGTATTTTTTTTTAGTATTTTTGATTGTATTGAATCAAAATCAACAATTAATTTTAACCACACATTTCCTAGGATCCAAAACTTATCAACCACACATCTCATCAACTTTTATCAATACTAAACAGGAGCTATATATATATATTCGTTGGCCAATACCTCTCTTTAATTTTTTTGCTTTCACATTTTATATGGAGCTATTTGCCTCCATGAAGTTTTAATAAAAGAAAGAAAATATGTTTTTAGGATTTGGTATAAAAAATACTAATAATTACTCTTATTATTCTTTAAAATGAATAGGTCCAATGTTTCAACATTGCTATCATTTCGGACGATCCTTTTACAGTTTGATGAATTACTTCAATTTGTGTTATACTTCTAACCGATGTGTATTAGGAAAAAGAAAAACCAAATGTGTCATTTAGGTCTTGCACATTGATAACATATTGATTGATGCTTCTATCAACATAAATTTAAAGGGAGAATTGTAGTCACGAAATCAAACATTTCATTTTATTTCAAATTTTATCCAAACATTTCGTTTGTACCACACATGGTACCAAAACTTTCAAAAATTCTCACATGGGAGTCCAAACAGATGGAATCCGTTAGTTGACCTAAAAAGGAAAAATTGATAATTTTGACCAATTGAGATAAGGGTAAAATGGTAAATTCATATTATTTAATTAAACAAAAAACTTAAAAAAAAGTAAATCTGGAAAAAGATCATCTTCTTCCCAACCCCACCCCTATCCCTACCACATGCCGCTACCTTTCACTACCAATTGTCGTCGTTAGAACAAACAGACGTAAAATCTGACTTGAACAAACCAAAATTCCCCATCCAAAGAACCAGGTTCAGATTCTCATTAAAAAGTGCAAAAATATAGGTTTCGAACTTCATTCCGAGCCACAATGGCATCCTAGTCCTTCACCAAACCCCTGTAAGAAGTTGTATTTGGAATAGTACATTTTGGCTCAAAAGTTTCCTTTGCAAAGTTTGGCTAAGTTTGACCAGGTTGGGACAAGGGATATCTATCCCCCATCCTACAATTTTTATGGGAGACAAAATCTCCATTCATGGTGAATCCATATACATATGTCGGATATAGCCCAAAAACAAGCAGATTTTGCACTCATCAAACCAAACCCAGTATAAGTGATAAATACAAAAAAAAAAAAATTATACATGAAAACGTTCGATTAGTTATCGATGCAATCTACGCTTCCATAAAGAAATTGGGCTATGGTGATGTCGAAATTGTAGTAGGGGAGACAGTTGGTAATGGTAGGCGATTGCGGGTGGTGATGGTTGGGGCAGTGTCAATGGAGGAAATACGTGAAAATGGTCCAAATAATACCACATATTTCCACTTTGGCCTTTGACCATTAAATAAAAAAAAAACCGAAAAACATCAAATATTACTTTAGCCTCCAAAAAACTGAAAATACATTCACTCTCCTAAAAAAAATCCACTTTTTTACTAATAAAACAGCCGGCCCACTTTTTATTAATAAACAACTATTAGCCCAGCATAACAGTAGGCCCAACAATTGTTTATTAATAAAAACGGCTGTGGGCGGTCAAATAACATGGGCCCGCTGTTAGACTGGCCCACGTTATTTTAAATTAATAAATTAATTTATCGAATATTAAATAATAATGTTTAAATATCGTTTTGTTTAATTCATTTTTTGTATTTATGATTATTTTTTAATTAAATAATATTTGTATTCTTTTAGTTTAGAAATTTCCTTTTTGTTTCATATATATATATATATATAATTAAATAAATAATTTTAAATTGATAATTACGAACATGAAATATTATTTTTTAACGAAAAAGAAAATTCTTATTTTATTTTTCATTTTAATATTTTAATTAATTTAAAATTATTTAATTAAATATAATTTGTAAACTAATCCTTCATTTTCAAAAGTAATTAAATAATATATATATATTTTTTTTACTTAAGTTTGAAAATTTCCTTTTGATTTAATTTTTATATAAAAAATGAAATAAATAATTTTAAATTGATAATTACGAAAATGATTTTTTTTTTTTACAAATTAGTAAATTCTTATTTTTTCCTTTTAATATTTTAATTGATTTAAAATTCTTTAATTAAATATAATTTGTAAACTAATTAAATATATATATATATATAAAGAATGATTAAAAATTTCCTTTTGTTTTAATTTATATATAAAGAATGAAATAAATAATTTTTAAATTGATAAATAAGAAAATGAAATATTATTTTTTAACAAAAAGCGAATTTTTTTTAATTAATTTAAAATTCTTTAATTAAATATAATTTGTTATCTAATCTTTCATTTTTCAAATGTAATTAAATTATTTTTTTTCTGTAAGGAAATCATACTTTTTGTCAACTTCTTTCTAAGAAAGTTTGGGGATGCCGAAATTCCTTTGTTCTTGAATTCATGAATTAACTGCTTTGAGACAGCAATTTGTTTCATGAAATTTTCACCACCATTTAATTTTGAAATGTCGGACAATTCTTTTGACATTAAAATCTTTGTACTCTGGAGTGTATTGTCCTTGAATTAGTTGAAAATCCCTACAAATGATCCATGAGACTTTGAGATTGAGTGCAAATTGGAACAAAAGATTTTCTTGAGGCTTGAGAAATGTTTTTTGTCTCTTATTTGAAATGTTCGAATCCTTGTTGAGTAAAACTGGGCAAAATTTTCTCAACAAGTCCAAGATATTCGAACCAATTTTGAAACCATTTTGGAAAATCGGATGGGCAATTTTGATAGAAAAGAATAAACTAGGAATGAGTTACTGGTCTAAAGTAGAAAACATTGAATCACGCCTCTTTGTAGTCCAAACAATTGAATTTTTGCTCGAATTAATCATTTTTTGAAATATTCATTCGTTAGCATTCCCAAGGGTGTAATCCACAGTCTTCATAAGACCAAACCATTTGGATTGAAATCTTTGAAAAATCAATGTATTTGAGATCTTTTTTGTTTTGGGTATGAGCAATAATAGCAGATCCATTTTTTACAATGATTGCTTCATAATACTCTCTTGATTTTTTTATATCTGTTGGAAGGTATTGGAAACCTGAAGGAAAAAAAAAGTCTTGAAGATGTTCTTCGGGAGAAGAATATATATGAGTCCATGATGTTTCCATTTCAAAGACAGATAAAAAAATTTGGTTTGGTGAAATGTGAAATTGATTTTTGAGGGTTAACTTCGGAAAGTTGACCAGAACCAATTTGAAGGGCTTTTCTGTAATTTGAGGGTTTGTTTGAGTTGGTTTTTGGAAATATTTTGAAGCAAGGGTTGTATTTTGAGAGTTAGAGGAAGTTTCAAGAGTTCATCTATTTCAATTTTTGATGTAATCATCGATTGAAGTAAAAGGAATTTGAATTTTTCCTTTGTTTTTCTTTTTCTCACTCATCTTTCTTTCTCTCTATGGAGGAATTCTCTTGTAAGAAAGTTCGCAAGAAAAGTTTCAGGAACCTTGTATATATAGAATTTGAAAATCAAAGCAAGAAAGAATTGCTTGCCATCTTGTAAAAAATTGTTTTGAAACAATGTTTTTTTACGTCTTTTTGCAAAACATCTTTTGAAGCTTTGAAATCTGTTTTTAAAATAAAATTTTTGTTAATCAAATCATCTTGAAATTTTGATATGACAAGAACGATTGCAAGAATCTCTTTTTTGATAGTGGAGTAATTCTTTTGAGGACCTAACCAGACTCTAGAATGAAATCTGACCAACTGTTCTTGGCTTGAATTGGAAAGAATCTATTTGAGGACCCCACCATATCATAATTCGAATGCATCTGTCTTAACAATAATGGAGGCATTTGGATCAAGAATTGAAAGGCATATGATGCTTTTGATAATCTTTTTGACCTTTTGAACAGCTAAGGTACACTTGTGGCTCCATGGGTCAAGGTGTTTTTTGAGTCTTTTGAAAAGAAGGGCACATAGGATTCTTATCTCTTCGATAAAGTCACCTACATAATTGAGACATCCTAAAAAAATTTGAAGACTATTTTTGTCTAAAATTTCATCTGGAAATTTATTAGAGAAATTTAGACTTCTTTGAATTGGTGTAAGTGTTCCTAGATGAATTGTATGACCAAGGAACCTAATCTTAGTTTGACATAAAACAATTTTCTTAGCGGAAACAGCTAAACCATTTTGTTTGATAACATGAATGAATGTATGCAGGTGCTTGAAATGTTGTTCTAAACTTTCAGAAAAGATTAAAACTTCATCAATGTAAACAATAATAAGATTATGAAATGGATTGAAAATATCATTCATAATTTTTCGAAATTCCGAAGGAGCATTTTTCAGTCCAAAAGGCATGACGTTCCATTCATATTATCCAAAAGGAACATTGAAAGCAGTTTTGTATCTATGTTCTTCTTTAATTTGAATTTGTCAGAATCCCGACTTCATATCAAATTTTGAGAAGATATCAGCTTTGAATAGTCGATTGAGTAAATCTTTCTTTTGAGGTAATGGATATCTTATCTACTGGAGAGCAGAATTGAGAGGTTTGTAATTGATAACAAGACGAGGAACTCCTTGTTCAATTTCAGCAGAATTGTTGACATAAAAAGCAGAACAACTCCAAGGTGATTTGCTTGATCGTATAAGCTTTTTATCAAGAAGGTCTTGTATTTCTTTAGTACAGAAATCAAGGAAATCTTTATTCATTTGAATTGGTCAAGATTTAATAGGAATATTTGACTCATGAAAATCTTAAGTGTAAGGAAGAGAAACTACATGTTTCTTTCTATACCAAAATGCATTTGGTATAGTAGAACATATTTCTTTTTCAATACGCTTTTGAAAATCGAAAATCTTTTGAATGATTAAAGAGTCTTGAAGTTTTTCTTCAATTCTTTGAAATTTAATTTCTTCTTTAAGAAATTGAATATGATTTCTCTAAAAATTAATATTATTAATAATTTTTGAAATAGAAACGTCCTTTAAAGTATTGACATCTTTAAAAGAAGGAGGATTTGTAAATTTGAAAGTAATTTTTTGTCCAAAAATATTTGTAGTTAATCCTTTTGAGTTTGCAGTAAAAGAATAAATTTGAACAATAAATGGTGTACCAGGAATCACTTCTTGGTCAAGATCTTTTACTAAATAAAAGATATTTTTGAAACAAATATTTGAATTAAAAACATGAGCACTTGAAAGTTTATATTGAATATTGAGTTTTTTACCACTAGCTCCAAGGGGTGTAAGAGGTCCGATTTTTGAGGTTTTTGACAAATTTTCAAACCAAACTGTTTAAACCGGTTTGAGAAAAACTCAAACCTAAACCAAACCATTTTGAACGGTTTTAAAAAAAAACTCAAACATAAACCTAACGGTTTGGTCCGATTTTAAACCGTCGGTTTCACCGTATATTTTTTTGTCTGTCTACTTTTATGACATTAATTTATTGAATTCAATGTATATTTATATCTTACTAGCAATAAATTTAAAACAAACTAAATATATCTACTACAAATTTAAATACCAACTAAATCAAAGTAAAATCACAATAAATTAAAATATAGTTTTTTGTTTACCATTTTAGGCTAAGACGTTACGATAACGTTACAATATAAGTCTACTAAACTAAATATAAAGCCCAAAAAATATAATGATGTTCAACAAAATCTCGTGATCATCATATCTGAAAAACAAAATTACTGATTAGATAGAGAGAATAACCAACCATAATAATAAATTAATTATTTATAATATCTAAACATAACAATTACACAAGCTTACCATTGTATTTTGTTACGAATTCAGTTTCTCACATATACTCAAACACAAATTGTTGTCACACATGATTCATAGTCTCAATTGTCAAACAAATGCATTCGTTATATCATCATAGTATTGGATACTAAATAGATAAGAGAATCTTTAAAAATATGGCAATACAAAATATAAACCACATGCCACAACTTTCATTAAATCATCAAATACTTCTACTTCATCTAAATATTGGCACAACACTATAGGTTCATTCTTAATTTGCAACCAATTCTTTTCGCATATACAAGCCTCAACCATCCTTGCACCTAATAAACTACTAAAGGAATCAAGTATCTGACCTCCATTTGAGAATGCAGACTCAGAAGCAATTGTAGAAATTTGAATTCTAAAGAGGAAAAGAGTTTTTGATAGATTATGTTAGTCTCGAAATTATTAGATATAAATTAGGATTATTTGGTAATTATTATATATATGTAATAGAAAATTATAAATTGACAAAAATACATACAAATGACAAAACTATTGAATTTTGCATATTTGGATGAATTTTCAAAAAAAAAATCATTATTTTTATTATTTTTATTTTTATATATTTTTTCACCAGTCCGGTTTGGTTTTAAACCGCAAATAAAATTCTCAAACCTAAACCAAACATTTTTGACCGGTTTGGTTTGGTTCAAAACCATTTTGTTGACGGGTCTACGTGGCACCAAACCGACGGTTTCTAAAATGCGGTTTCGGTTCAATTTTCCTGTTTGGCGGTTTTTGGTTACAGCCCTAAGTTCCATAAATTCGCTCAGTAGTTTTTTCAAAACACTTTGTAGGTATAAGTCATTCCCTAATACAATTTTGATCAGTATCAGAATCAATTAAAACTCTAATATGAAGTTTGAAAATTTTATTGACAACAATAGTCATGTTGCAATACCATTTTTGTAATTTAATTCTTGAAACAACATTGACCTTTTCGGCTTCTGTTAGAGAATGATGAGAAGAGGATTTTGACTTTCGTGATTTAGAACTAGATTGAGATTTAGAATTCGAATGATAGGAATGGGAAGTATCATTCTCTGAGGAGGATGGAGAAGATTGAATTTGTTCCAAATCTTTAATTTCAAGATGAGCACCATTAAGTTTGACATCTCTCATCTATTTTTTAAGATTGGAAATTTGAGATTTCATAGAACTAATTTCAATTTTTAAATCAGAACAAGAAACTTTGGAAGTTTATGTCTTTTGAAAGCGTTTCATAACGTCTTGCATATTGAATGCTTCGTCAATTTGAGTAGATGAAGAAGGTAAAAGAATACTAAACTTATTCTTGAGTTTTTGATCAGGAATTTGATCAATAATTTCTTGAATAAGTTCTTCCTCTTTGGTAAGAATATTTATAGTTTTACAACCACAAATTTCTTTATTTTGAGAAGTCCGAGAAGATGAGGACGATTTTAAACTTTCTTCAAAATCAGAATCTTCTTGATTTTGAAAAACATTTTCAATGTCAGAATTTGAGGAACAAGTATCAGATTCAAAATTGATAAGATTGAGAAGTTCAAGTTTAGTATCTTCATCACATTGAAGATTACTAATTTTTCCCTTGAGATGACATTTGTTTGAATAGTGACCATATTTGTTACATTTCCAGCATGTGACATTCGAGGTCCTTCTTTAAAAAAAATTTCTTTGAAGAAGGAAATTTTTGAAAATTCTTTTGAAAATTTCTTTTCTTTTCAGAATATTTGTAAGGAGATTTTTTCTTAGAATAAGATGAAAAAGTTTTTCTTTTGACTCTTGAAGGAGGAATAATTTTTTCAAATCCATATTGTTCACAAAAAGATCCAAATTCTTTACGACCTTTTGATAGTTCAGATTTTAACTTGGCTTTTAGTTTGAGATCATTACAGAGAACTAATCCTTCTAGATTAACAAAACTGATTATTTCTCCATAAGTAAGTTTTCAAAAGAAGTTGAGTATTCTTGATGATTTTGTTTGATAGTATTTCGAACTCTTTTAGCAAAAAGCTTTGGAAGTCCGGAATGAATCTTTCTTTCCAAAAAGTTTGTTCACAGTCATTCCAAAGAAAGACACGTGTTAAAAACATATCTTTATACCATCTAAAATCTTGAAGAGTAGGACAATTGAGATTCATAAGACTTTGAGAATATCTTTCTTGAATATCGATTGGAATTCCAACAAAATGTTTGATAATACAATAAACTAAACCTGCAAAACTATCATTAGTTTCATAACTTTTGACAGTATTTGCAATTTCTTTTCTATCATCTTCAGAAAGATAATTGAACCACCAACTTTTTAGTTGTCCAGAAAATCCATAGATGATATTGTTTGTAGCAAGATGTTTGTCAATTCCTTTACACAAATAGGCATTAAAACAAATACCCATTCTTTCAAGTTCTTGAATAGTTTGATATTCAGAGAATCCATCTATTGACCATTCAACAATGGAGTTTCCAAAAAAAAATGAATTTTTGTTGCTTTTGTTCCTAGAATAACAGATCGGGAGGAGTAGATCGAGGATAATAAGCAGGAAGATTAGAATTATGGAATTTTCTTCCATGAAGTTTATTGATTTGCAAATCAGTTTCTTCAAGGAACTGAGATTCAAGTTCGTCAATAGTATTGATGCCTTTTGAAGTAGATAATTTTGCAAATTGAGAAGCAAGTTCTTTGAGAACTTCTTCCTTTGAATCTAAATTCTTTGGAGGAACAACTTTATGAAAATGACAAAAAGAAGGTTTAGATAATTTATCTTCTTTTTTCTTTATTACTTTGTCATTTCTTGAGTTGTCAGAATCAGAGTTAGTCTCAATTCTATTGAGTTGAGAACACATGGAATGAAGAATAATATTGGTATAATTGTTCTAAGCTTGAATATTTTTGATGTCTATGTTTTTGGCTACAGAATTATAGCTATTTCATTAGACATTTGTTTCAAAGGTGAAGCAACGACTTCTGTTGTTCCATGAGGAAAAACAATTTCTTGAAAAGGAGGAAAGCTTGATTGAAGCAACTCTTGCAAAAATGGCCAAATTTGGCACTAAATTGTCTATTATACCCTTAATGAAAAATGAAACAATTTTTATTTTTATTTTTTGGTTCAATTTTGTCACGAATTTTGAGAAGAACAAATAACTTCCATGAGAAGCTACATTAATGCTAACTAATACCTAATGAATTCAGTTTTTTAATTATTTATTAGGTATTGACCAAGAATTTTGGGAGAAAATGAAGAAGATGAATTAGAAAAGTCAACTTTAAAACATAATTATATGCTTCCAATTCATAAAAAAAATCATATAATTTCATTTTGAAAAATTTAATCTCATCCAAATTTGCAGTTGGTTAGGCTTTCCATAATTCTCAATAGAGTGTGATTTTTCTTTGAAATCTTGTTTTTGTTGATAAATTGTGTTTAATAGTTGTTATTCTTGATATTTCATGACGTTCTTGATATTTTAAAAGTTTTTATCGATATTTGGACATTGTTCATCCTGACACTTGACACTTCATTTGTTTTGAAAGTTATCTACATTTCATAATGTTCTTGATATTTTAAATGTACTTCTCGATATTTCATAAATATTTTTTTTACCCACTTATAAAGAGAAATGAACATTTAATACATGATTGACATGATACTTTTTAAAATAAGTAGTATATGCTATGTATCAAGTTATTATTGGTCAATACAATTTTTAATTATATAAATAATTTTGTCTTTATTGTGGAATTTAAAATTGTTATTGGTCTATATTATAGTAAAATGATCATTGAAATTTTTTTGGACATTTATGCAAATGACTATCTAAAAGTAGACTTTTTTGAAATTTCCTCTTTAAGTTTTCTTGTTATCTTTCTTGTGCTTGAATTTACGCTTTATGTCATGATGAATTCATTATTCATTGTTTGAATCACATGAATACTTATCTGCTCCATTTTCACACACACGTATGTATATTATATTTTCATGTTATTATCCCTTTAGGTATTTATTTAAACCACGTAGCTAATGTATTGAATTGAACATTACCTCTCACTTTCTTCTTTATTTTCTAAGAAATCTAATTTTATAAATTCACTACTTCAGTTACTTGTTTGGTCCTTTCCTGTGTCTATTTTGTTATATGAGTGTTTGCTATGGATAATTCGTCCCCTCAAAGACAAACGAGTAGTTAAATAAAGTAAAGTTTTATATTTATTTATCAACTTATAACTTATATGAATATAGAGAAATATAAATGTTTTATTAACAAATATTGAAGTCCTCTCAATTTATTTCTATGCACTGTTATTTTAATCTAAGCTTTCTAATATGTACAAGTACTTATATTTTATCTTTCAAAAATATTAGATTATAAGATACTTTTTTTTTTTTAAGATTAAATTAGGTTGTAAGAATTCTTTAGAATAGATATAATGCTTGTCAATTTGATTAATAGCGATACTTACAAGTTTTTAAGAGTATCCAAACATGGCCCAAGTCCATTTGGCTTCTGCCTTATGATCGTTTAGAACAATTTATACATGTAGGCTGTTGATAGGTGTGGTATCTTTTAATTATTGGTGACATTTAAATAAATGACGCAAGTGTGATCCATGACTATTAATTTGGTATCTCATGTCTTCACATCCCTCCAATTGTACCAATGTGGCCAAATTGATAACAACTAACACTTACTACCAATGGCAGATCCAGAATTTTGAATGAGCACGAACGATCGTTGATTGTCGGACGCAATTAAATATAACAAATATTTTGCTAAAACTAAACCTATATAATTTTGTTATATGTATCAACAATATTCACCAAATGACATAGTGGCCAAATTTTGTATAATTTAAAAGAAGCGCACATGTTCTAATTTTTTCAATTGCATTAAAACCGCTAGAACTAAACAATCTTAAAGAGGGCTCATAGGTTCGAACCCCCTCCATATTGCATTTGTTTTGGTAAAAATTGTAGAACTAGAAAAATTGCACAATAAATTGGCATGGAAGAGATTCAATCCCAAGATTTCCAATTTGGATGTAAAGGCTCTAACCAATTGAGCTATAAGATATGCTTCAAAACAAAATGAATTATCAAATATATAACCTAAAAATTTATCTATTCTCAACAAAAAAAAACATTGTTCGGGTGGATCCAACACGCGCGGCCGTCGGTGCTCACTGTGTGCTGGATCCACCACTGTTTACTGCTTAACCTGGGTTGATGGGATCAGAACCTCGAAGTAAGAAATGAAGTAAAAGAAGTTGGAATTTGATTAAACCATAATTTTATTCTCCCGAGAGCAATCAATTCGAAGAAAGATAAACTAAACACTCAGAAACGTGCAAGATTTATAGATGTTCGCTTCAATGTGAGATTACATCATCTTCCGCAGCTACAACAATTCTCAATGATGAAAAATAATTACAAGAGAAAATCGCACACCTCTCTCTCTCTCTCTAGATGAGAATAATAAAATCTAAGGATGATTCCTTATTTATAAAGGTCCTTCCGGATCCCCAAGGGGGGCCTCCTATGGCCCCCTCCAAGTCCCACGACGACCTCATTGCGCACGCCGAGTTGCGATCAACTCCGCAAAATTACAATAATTAAGATCGACAATAATTAGGCTTTACAACTTAATAATATAGATTATCTATAGGATCGGTAGTTTATATTGGACATATATAGAAATTATAGTTAAAAAAAAAAATGTAAATCACCTCACTCATAATGAATATATGTCCAAACACGTCACTTATCAAAATTTTATAAATCATAATAGATAGCACATGAACATATGTTTCTGCAAATTACTCATATCTGGATGGATAACTTAGTCCTGAATCATAAAATTATTAAGTCGTAAAACTGAAAATTGTGTATTTTTGCAACAAGAGAACATTCATACAGGATGGATTCAGGAAAAAAAACAAAGAGAATGATGATTGTTTTTTTTTTTTTTTTCCAAAAGCATGTGTCACGGTTTGGCCACGAAGTTTTTATTTATTTATTTATTTAATTCTGAGATGGTATAGAAACAACAATAAATGTCCGGCTTAATATTAGGGTAATTAAAATTAATTTCAGCTACAAAAAAATATATGGAGTCTAAATTGGGTATATGATGATTGAAAAATTGAAAAGGAATTATGAATCCGTATACTTTAATTAAATCATTTTCTCATATAAAAAAAATCCCTAGATCCATACTCCATATTGAAATCTGAAAAATTAACATAAACATAAAACATACATCGATCCATAAATTTCTGATTCTTTGCCTGAATGGGTTAGATCTTCCAATTGATTGGTAGTCTCCTCTTCATTTTGCTCTCTCTCTATTGATGGGGATGTAGAGAAACTCAAAAACTCACCAATAATTGGGGACCATGACCCCATATAATCATAAGATAATGAAATGTCATTATCTTTCATTTATTTCAAATCACCCCCTTCAACAATCTAAAATAAACTTTCGGTCTCTACACTTTAATTCCATGAAACCTAATACCCATTAATCAAAATTCATCTTCAGTGGATCATTTTAATTAACTAATATACTTTAAATAATAGTACAACACATTTTAATATATTACATGTGACCCCAAATATGTTAGAATTTTCCAACATATGATATCTCCCAAAATATTAACCATATCACCAAATAATACTCGGATTATAAAAAATTACATAGTAAACCTTGAATACTTATTCCCTAATGATGTAGATACGAAAATTTTCGTGGATAGAAACTGTTTAGGGAAAAAAAAAAAAAAAATTTGTTTGCCGGGTTTAATGGGGGAGTTAGTAATAGTTAGAAAATAAATCAAATGTTCATGATCAATTAAATAACTGGACTTATTAATCAATTTTATTGTCGACTACCCGAAAAAATACATATTTTATGTTATGCACTCCAATTTAAGGTTTTTTTTTTTTTGTCTTTTTTGGGAGAATAGACTTTGTAATAATGATTTATTGAAGAATGTGAAGTTAAAAATATTTTTTTAAAAAAATGTTGAGTGCACATGTAAAGTTGTGAGGCTCAATGACTTATGAGGTTCTAACCAAAAAAAAAGTAATTAATTATTCCATTCATTTCGTTTGATAGTTTAAAATAATGAGCTGAAGTGACAAATATTTTTGAATCATCAATTTGTATCGACTATACTATTTGCTGGGACATGAAATTGGTCGAGAGGTTACAATTAACAATATCTTATGCAAAAAAATAAATTCATGTTTAGTGGAGATTAAAATCAAATTTGTTAATTAATTTTGATAAAAATTGATGAAATATATGTTTGAAAAATTGTGAATTATATGAAATATGTGATTAAAATTAATTGTTAATTTTGAGTTAAATTTTACGTGGTTGACAACCTTGAAAAAGTATTTTAAAGAGATTTTAATTTTTTGCACAGTAAGAGCATTAATGGACAAAAGGAAAAGCAACTGAACACAGAAAAATCCAACCATTTAAGTACCATGTTTGCCCTCAGTTTGTCATGAAAATTTACTTATTTGCCCTTCAATCTTTCTCCTCAATTTCGATGGGCATTTATTTAAGGGCAAAATTGGAAAGGTACATAATTCTTTGCTGACATGAATACATCATAGAATTGAAGGATATCAAAAACAGGGACTTCATTAAATTTTTTAACTGTACAAACATGAGCTAAGATTCTCTGAATTTATATTCATACTTGGGAAATTTGGTATAAAGAAATCTTTTGACATTGAATTGTATATTGTACTTATTTAAAATAGCTCCATGCTAATCATGTGTTATCCAACTATTGGACCACATTATCTCTTAGGCCTATTTGATCTTTACTATTTTCCATGAAACTTATTTTTCAAGTTTCAATTTTTTTCTTGTTTGATAGTCAAATTTTTATTGGCAAAACATTCTTCCTCCAACACCCCACGTGACCCTTTTTCCAAGTTTTCATTGAATTTGGTTTTTCCACAACTTTGATGGGAAAATAATTTTCCATATATAATTTTTTTCTTTTTTATGAAAACAAATTATATTCTCAATTGTTTAAAAAAAAAAAATTCTCTATAATTGATAATTTTCATAGAAAATAAAGTCAAATGAACAGCAAAAGATCCAAAATTTCAACATTTTTTAAGTGAAAAATTATACTAATTAAACACAATTAATTGACAATTCTTGAAAAAACAAGTTCTAGATAATTATTTTAGCTGAAATTCGTTTTTTTTAAATCCATTTTCCATTCTTACAATCAGATTCCCAAGTTTTCCTTGATAAAGAAAAAATAAATATTGAAGTTCAGTGAGCATATGGAATAATCATCATCAATAATAAAAGAACGAATGTTATCTGATTGAGTCTTCCCCTATATAAAGTATGAAATTCAATAAGGTCATCCAGAATTTCAAGAACGGATTCATATAAAAATAAATTTCCCTTTTAGCCAAAATAAAGTCTTTCCCGATATGCTCTTTCATAGTATTTTACACATCACTCCAAAATCAAGGGAAAATAAGTAAAAAAAAAAAAAACTAATAAAATACATAAATTATTCACAAAAAGGAAAATATAATCAACCAGTCAAAACAAAGCTTTAAAAAACTGCAGCTTTGTCGTGTTGTACCCTATCCTCATTTGTTTTGTACTTTGGCTCTGCTGTTGCTCGGAAAGTAAGCTCTCGACAACCATAAAACGACACCGTAAAAGCACCCAATCAATCCTCGGCACTTGTCCATCATTTTCCTCACAAAAAATCTTCCGCCGTCGTCTTCGAGCACCGCCATCGCCATGGGCTGAAGGTAAGCCCACGCCGCATGCTTCACTAAAGGATTCTTAATCGGTATCTCCTTCCAGCTGTCCCTCCGGATTGTCACCGGCGATCTGATCGACGTTGGCGACGCCGGAAGTATGTCTTTCAGGCTGGTGTAGCTTGAATTCTGAATCGGAATCATCTCTATATCCGAGTTTTGAAAGCGATTATTTCCATCGGCTACGAGAAATCGTCGAGCTTGCGAGCGATTCATCAGTGGAAAATCAAAATCACTGTGAGGCTTAAGTATCTGAGTTTCCATATTGGAATTGGATTTGATTAGAACTTTTTTCAGGTGAGTGGTGTGTGGGGTGTGCGTGTGTGTGGAAGAGGGAGCGAGATGAGAGCGAGTAGTAAATGTAGGTAAGTGAAGGATATGAGTGGGGTCCACGCGCAATGGGAAAGGAGAGTTTGAAAGGACACGTGCTCATGTAGCAGTTAGTTGGTGGTCCAAACGTGTGGACTGAATGTATTTGTTACATTATCTTCCATGCACCCTCTGTTTGTAAAGAATATACTTCACAATTTAAGAGGATATCAATATGTAAATTTAAAGAATAATTTTTTTTTTTTTTAAATATTTCAACATGCTTTTTATCTTTAGAAAATCTGTAAGTCATTATGTGATAAATTTAATTAAAAGTAAAATTATATAATTCATTTAATTGAAAATCTAATTTTAAAACATTAGTGCGTCACCTAGACGAATGATAAACACTAGAGTTATGCTAAATAAAAATTACTCTTTATCTTTAACACTAAATTTTAGTACTTCAAAAAATATTTATTATTTTTTCGTATCTTTTATTTTCACAGGCTTCCCTCCAAATTATTATATTATTTTCCTCAATTAAAAATTGAAATATTTTGAATATATTTAATTATATGCAGTGAGTTTGACTCTCCAACTTTTTATTTGAAAATGTTAGTCGGAGAGTCTTTTAGAGCATAATTTAGGGTGTCACTCTTTAAAATAATGAGTATCTCATGTTTAAAGAATCTTTTGGAGATGATCTTAACCTTTGAATTGTGATGTCAAACCAAAAAATTAAAAAATGAATTAAGCAGTTTAGACATTTTAAAATTTTATTAATTTATTTTTCATATGGCTAGGCTTGTTCTATAAGAAAGAAAAAATACATATTTTGGTTAATGATCTTATAAATATTTGAAAAAAAAAAATAGAATAACTTATTTTCATATTCTAGAATGGAATAATTTTTGCCCATGTTCGATTTAGATAAAAAATAAATTTTTAACAGATTTTAATAAAAGTTGTGGATTTAATAAAACGTATTATTGAACTTGATTGTTGACTTTGACTCGTATTTTAATATAGCTTTTTAACTAAATCAAATGAGCTCAAAACTTTTTCTTGTCATTAAACAAAAACAAAAAACAAAAAAAAGGAAGAAGGGATTGCGATTTAGTTAATTGTAACAATCACGTTAAGCCCATATTTGTCTCTCATTCTTTCAAAAGAACATTCTACATGCTCATTGTTAATTATATATTTACACAATAAAATATTTTACACGTACATCAGAATTTTTTCTTTTTTTACTTTTTAACCAAAAAATAAAAAAAAATAACTATTTAAAACGACATTTTTCCCAAAAAAAAAAAATGACCACCCATGTAGAACTCATCATTAAAATCGATTAATGAGGATAAATCACTCGAGTGGTTATAAAATTTACAAACCAAGCCTTAAATTACATCTCATCTTTAAAAGACCGGTTAGATACACATGTATTGCATATAAATTTGTAATAATGTTGTGATTTTGTTAAAAATTTAAAATAATAATACTTTGTACAATATTTTTATATAGGGAAAATATGCAACAGTTTCAAACCTTTCACGTACAACTTTTATTTTAATCTTTCATTTGTAGCACCCATAATTCCAAATTTTATAATTGGTTGCGATAGGAGGAAAATAGACGAAACCCTTCCATTTGACCGTTAATTGACAAGGAAATAAAATTATGACCTCTTTTGACCAAGTTTAAAAGGACAAGATTGTAACTTGATATTTTTCACATAAAATAATTTAAAAAATTAAAGAAATTAAATTTTTCATCTTCTTCTTGAACCCCACTCTCACCAAAACAAAACCCATAGTGAAATTAGCCACCTTTAATCGCCACAAATTATTTTATTTGTACATAAGTAGTTACAAAAAGTTTTATAGATAGACGAGGTATCAAAAAGATAGTGGAAAAATCTTTTATTTTTTATTTTTTATTTCATTTTTTGCTGAAGAAATTTTGATCCATCACATCTTACCACATCATAGGTCAACAGATATGTAAAGGTACTAGGACTTTAATCTTTAGCAATGAGTGACAAAAGCCCTAAAAACTATTTTATGCACAAAAACTACTTTGATAATCACTTATGTTGACCCTGGAAAATGGATCTTCACGTGGCCTACAGAAAGAAACTCTATGTGTGATCTATGTACGCTTGACACAAATTGTCATCTGCTCGTGGCCATTTTTTACAATGGTGGTAGCAATCATGAACACTCTAACAATCAAGTCATTTGATGATAATTGAAAAGCAACTAATACCGGTAGCTAGAACTATCAAAATTGTTGTAATATCACAAGAGTGAGGGGAATAGTATTTTTAAGAGTGAAGTTACCTTACCTTACAAATGCACAACATATAGGTATTTATAGAGGAAGGGGTGAGAGGATGACCGTTGGATGGAAGAAGCATGGCTTCATCCGCAGATCTGAAGTGTCTCTTCATAGACGTACATCTATTACTCCATAGGTGGGCAGACATTTAATGTTTCCTGATGCATGAATTTGACTTTGCACATTGGTGTCTACTGTAGAGATGTTACATACATCATTCATAAGATTTTATCTTGGACAAATCTTTGTAGAGAAGATCTGTATCTCACGCCAAAGCATTAATTTACATTAGCAGGTGTGTCTTCTAGCCATACAGCTTCTTCCTCGTTCATGTCGACCCTATTCACTTCAGATGTTATGCGACTTGTCTTGTTCTAGACGTTTCGGCTCCTTGGAGTGTAGGACTTGTTTTGACCTTGCTACTCATTATTAGATGCGTAACAATAGTCCCCAAGTCCATGTATGAATATTCGTATAATGCGTAGACTTTGTGTTGGATGAACCGGAGTTTATAACAAGTTTGAATTTTGGATACTCATTCTAGTCCCCCATGTCCAGGCAAGGATATATTTATATAATATGTGGAATTACATATGGTTGGTGTAGCAGAGATGGTCCTTACTGGAGGACGAGGCTCTGGATAGTGGTAGCTTTGATAAAAGTTGGTGTGGTAGAGGAGATGTCCTAGCGCTCTAGAAATGTGTCGAATTTGATAATAGTCGGCATGGCAGACGTGATGTCCTAGCGAGGATGAGACTCTGGAAGGTGACAGCTTTGATAAAAGTTAGCATGGCAAAGGCAATGTCCTAGCTGGAGCTCGAGGCTTACATTAACATTTGTGCCAATGATTTGAAGGTTGTTGCATGTTTCCAACAAAAGCAGTCGAACCGTCATTTGCTCCCAAGAAAAGATTTTCTTGGGTTATAACTATTGATCATGGCAGATGGCTATTGAAGCTCAAGGAGACGTGCCCCAACAACTTGTGTGCTGTATTGTTGTATCTCAGTCATCAAGCTTTTTTTACGTTTGATCTTAACGGTGAGGTTTAATCAGTCACTAGAGGTGATGGTAGATAGAGGCTACCTATAAAAGGATTTTACCTCATTGTCTAAACCCTTTACCTTCAGCAAAATCAAGATTTCATAATTTCACTCTACAAACTCAAAGATTCTGGCAAAGTTCTTGCATTCCAGCATTGTTCTCGTAACACCGTTTGTTACCTAAGGGAAATATTTTGAACATTTCATTTCTTCATATTTGTTTGAAAACATGGCTTATGGAATGTAAGATGAGGTGATGTGGGGTGAGTTGGTAGTGTCGTCTAGGCTGAGCGAACTTACCATGCTAGGTTCGAACGAGGTGTCATGGCCATACTTGAGAGAGAAAATATTTTGGAAGAGGCCAGATAGTCTTATGGATACTTCAGTTCATTGGGGAACTTCTGATTACCATTCGAAGATGAAGACTAGTGACTTGGTAAGATTGACGACAAAATATAGGATCTCGATAATATAAGGCTAATAGTTACGAACCCTAATGAGCGAGCCTATTACCGAAGGCTTGAGTGCGTGGCGGTGAGTGAGGCCATCCTAAAAGCTGGGTTTAGGTTGCCCATCCATTCCTTCTTTCACTTCTTTTGAGATCCTGTGGCTTAGCTCCATCCCATTGAACCCTAATTCATAGAGCCAAATGGTAGGGTTATGGATGTTATGGAATGAAACCTCTTATAGGGGTGGAGACGCATTTTTAAGTCTTACAAGCCATCTACATTTCCAAAGTAACCGCGGGGGTAATAAGACGAAGTGATGGTACTACTTGATTTCATGGGCCGTTTACACTCCATTCGTGATTGATCTACCTTCTTCTATAAAAGATTGGAAAAGTTCATGGTGCTGGGCCTTTGGAATGTGAGACACGATGAAGGGTGACCCATAGGCGCCTTTGGCGGTTCCAACAAAGTTCTCGAGATTTATTGAGTACCCTAGGAGTTGATTTTAAGTTTAATACGTTCTCTTCGTCGTCTGACTATGTGTATGTATAGGTCTATTGTCCCTATGCGAGCTTTCGACTCAGGACTTCGACACTATTTGCATCATTAATCAGCTTTCATACAAGAAATGGTCATACACAAGCTGATAAGGAAGAATAGACACTTCATCAACAATGGTGTAATTGACTCTCAAGGTTAAAAACTGTCAGCGCTTACTAATAGTTCATTGAGTTGAAGTCCTAACACTTGTAATCTTTTGCAGATGACTTCTTGAAGAAAAGGGCATTGAAAGGGGACTTCGCCACAATGCAATGACTTATGGCCGAGGTGAGAGCACTGAAAACCTTGTCAACCCTTATAAAAAGCAAACTAAGGACTTGGTGAGCGCCAACATAAAGCTCATTCCTGCTGATGAAGAGAAGAAAAATAAGATGCCCTTGGCATAGAAAGTAATAAAGGTAGCTAGGTCGTCCTTTTCGGGGCCAACTATAGCAAAGCCCCCACCTCATCATTCTAGTATCCCAATTGGGATAATAATAAAGAGTTAAGGTGACCACTGCCTCCAATGTCACTTTTTTAGAGCCTTTGAAGGAGGTCTAGGCATCAGATCCATCCAAGAGAAAAAGGCCACGATTAGATAAGGTGGAGAACTTTTTGGGGACCAACCCAGAGGAGTTGGTGAATGAGGTATTGGAGGCGTTTTCCTCTGAGATGGCCTCAGTTGCCCTGGTCCACAACAAATATTGGACCGATGTGTAGAGAGACCATGCCTAATCTTTCCTAGCCAAAGACATGGTGGTGGCTAATATTGCCTGCGTCATCCGAGCCCTAAGTACCAGTTTCCAGTTCAAAGGCCCAATTAAGTATCTCTAAGCCAAGAACTTTGACCTAGAGACTTCCCTATACTACAGCGATGCAATATGTGTGGAGAGGGCTAAGGTAGAAGAGGCGGGGATAAAGAGGACAGAGACTAAGAGTAAGTTGTAAAAGACCAAGGATGTGGCAGAGCAGCTGAAAAATAGTTACACGAAATTGAATACCAAGTGATTACCTTGACGATATTAGTTGACTACGCAAATGAGCACCATCACTGGCCATGGAGGCTTTAGAGGCCTCGAATAAAGAAAGACAGAGCTAAGACGACTAACATAGGCCTAGGCAGATGAAATTGGTTCTTTGAAGGTTGAGGCGAAGACCGTTGGTGAAGTGATGATTCAAAATTTCATTGACAGCTTTGAGAAGACCGAGCTTTACGACACATTTGCCAACTATTGGGCCTATTGGAATGCTCAATTGATGTTTGAGTGCCTAAAGGAGGTCCACCAAAACCTGGACATATCGATCCTTGAAGAGGAGTTCGAGGGACCTACCAAAGCTCGGCTCGACGTTCATATAGCTAACGAAGCTCAAAAGGCTCTAAACTAAGGATGTTGTTGGGGATGGGGCAATTATGCTAGTAGAACCTTAGTTTTTTTTTCCCTGTAATGGCTTCTGCCTTCTTTGTACATTGTTCTAATGAAATTTGATAAATTTAATCACTTTCATTTTTATGCAAGTGTGGATGCCTCTTCCAAATGATAACTATCATTTACACTTCATTCTTATGTATTATATTAACTGAACAATTAGTATGGCTGCTTTTGTAATAACTTGTATAAATAATCTCTACACTTCAGTGAATAATAATTGCCTCAACTATTTCTGAGCACTACTTTTATGAAGCATCGCCTCCAAGTATTTTCTTACAGCATTTAATTCATAAGGGTTCTTCCCAAGGTGAATAGCTCATTCTTAAGTCGTCACTTCCGAAAGTACATTGAGGTGACCTTTCTATTCTTCCAATTTGAAAAAACATTTCGAAGCACCAGGTCGCCTAGGCGAAATGTTCTATTCTTGACTTTAGCATTATAGTAACGAATCATCTTTCATTAGTATATGGCGAGCTTTGCCTAGGAGGCATCCTTCTTTCTTCAAGGAATTCAAGCTCACACCTCCTTGGTTCGTTGTTTGTTATTTCATCAAAATCAATGAGGTGAGGTGATGGTATTCTCACTTCTACCGAACTCATGGCTTTATCCTCTAAGTCATTAAAAATAGGGTTTCTCTTGTTAAAGTTCAACTGGTAGTGCGTATAGCCAAAAAATCTAGGGAAGCTCATCAACCTATACTCCTTTTAAAGTATCAAGTTTTCTTTTCAGGGTGTACTTGATGGTTTTGTTGATAGTTTCGACTTGATTGGGGTTTATGAAGCATTGAGAAATGTTTCTTGATTCCCAGCTCGTCACATAAATCCCAAATCTTTTTGTTGTCGACTATTTTCCAGTGTTAGATATAATGAAATGGTAAATCCTAAACCTACATATTATATTCTTCTAGAGAAACTTGGTGGTATTTGCCTTGGTGATTTTAGCTAGAGGTTCTTTTTCAACCCATTTTGTGAAGTAGTCAATCGGAACAATAGCAAAGATGTCACTTCTTCTCCCTTTTGGTAAGGGGTCTATAAAATCGACTCATTTGGCAAACACCAATGGCTGGATACCGCTGTGAGCTTATCGGATGGTTACCTATGTACATTGGAAAGATGTTAGCACTTCCTACATTTTTGTATGAAGTGAAACGTGTCCTTTTTCAAGGTATGCCAATAATATCCCTATCTGAGCACGTTGTGTACTAATGTCGTCCCTTCAAAATGGTTCACATACTTCCTCATGAATCTCCCTTAGGATTTTATTGGCTCATTTTCTCCAGTACAATGATGGAATGGGGACGAAAAACCTCTTTCATAGAGAATATCATCTTTTAGAAGAAAATGAGCACCTCTTCTCCAAAGCTTGTGGGCTTCGACTTTACTGTTTAGTACAATCTATTCCTTGAGAAAAGAAATGATGGGCTACATCCATGGCAGGATGTTGTCAATCCACATCTCTTCCTCTCCCTTTATAATTGACAGTTTGGCGAGATGCTTCATATGGACCACTATGAGAATTTTAGAATCTTTACCGTTGGTTAACTTTGACAAAGCACCGACATGGATGTTTTCCAGAAACAGAATTTGCACCAATTCGAACTTCTCAAAGCTAGGGAGAAGTTGCATGACCAATTTAAGGCATGTAGCAATACAGCTATCCCTGCCAGTTAAATTGCCAATGACCTGACTTACTACCAACTAAGAGTCACTACTAGTGAGCAACCTCTTTACCTGCATTTCCTTAGCCAAGTGTAGGCTAGCCAAGAGTACCTCATATTCATCGGCATTATTGGAGGCTTTAAACCCAAACCTTACATCACAGTTGAGCATATGTCCATCAGGACTCCTTAGAACCATTCTTACTCCATAGCTAGTCTCTCCGGATGAGCTATCAACAAAAAGATTACATGTGGGGTTGTTTAAAATTACCTCAAATGGCTCCATAATTACCTCCACTTCAGTGGCTTTTACAAATTTGATCACAAAAGTGTGCAAAGGCTTGGCCCTTATTGACATTCTGGGGTTTATACACCAAATCGAACTCGCTAAGCTCGACATCCCATTTCAATAGTCAACCTGAGGCATTAAGTTTATGAAGTACTTACTTTCGTGGGAAATTTGTCAATATGTAAATACCATGGGCCTGGAAATACAATCACAGTTTCCTTAATGCAGTTATTAGAAAGAGAACGAGCTTTTCCATGTTTGGATAGAGAGCCTCTACTGGTAGAAGGCCTTTTCTTATGTAATATACAGGTAGCTAGTGCATATCTTCTTTTCTTACAAGTACTGAACTGACAGCTTCGTCAGAAAAAGCCATGTAAATTAATAATGGTTAGTTCGGCTTTGGTTCTGACAAAAGAGGAGCTTGCCCCAAGTGTTCCTTTAATGCCTGAAATGCTTCCTCGCACTCCAATGTCCATTGAAACTTCTTCCTACCTTTAAGAGTCTTGAAGAAAGGTATGCATTTGTTAGTGGCTTTGGAGATAAAACGATTGAATATTGTTATTCTTCCATTGAGGCTCTGTATTTCATTGAATTTCTGAGGCGATCTCATCCCAACTAAAGCCTTGATATTTTCTAAATTTACATCGATTCCCATCTGATTAACTATGTACCCCATGAATTTGCCAGAGGTGATACCAAACGCACACATGAGCGGATTCAACCTCATCCTATATTTTCTCATAATTTGGAAGGATGCCTCTAGATGCTACTTGAAATAGAGCTCTTTGATGTTTGGGGTATAGATTTCATGGGTCTATTCCCATCCACTTATTCATGTCACTACATCATGGCGGTGGTTTATGTCTCTAAGTGGGCAGAAGCAATTGCTACACCATCCAATGATTCTTAGGTGTTCATAACTTCTTTGAAGAAAAACATCTTCGGTTGATTTGGAACACCAATGGCACTCATTAGTGATGGCGATAAACACTTTTGCAATAGGATATTGTATTTAGTTTTATCGAAATATGGAGTGAAGCATCGTATTGCTACAACTTATCAACCACAAACAAGTGGTCAAGTAGAAATCTCCAACCGGGAGATCAAACAGATCTTAGAAACAACAGTTAATACATCATGAAAAGATTGGGTAAAGAAGTTAGATGACACTCTCTAGGCATACAAAACAGCATTTAAAACACTTACTGGGATGTCCCTATATCGATTGGTGTATGGAAAAGCTTGTCACTTACCTTTGTAGTTTGAGCACAAAGCATACTAGGCAGTGAATAAGCTAAACTTTGATATGCAACTAGCTGGAAGAAAACGTTTCTACAACTTAATGAGATAATGAGTTCAGGAATGATGCATATGAAAATGCCCGCATTTACAAAGAACAAACAAAGCGATGGGATGATAAATTCATTCAAGGAGAAGAATTTTGGGTGGAGAGAAAGTGCTACTATATAACTCTCAACTAAGGCTCTTCCATGGAAAATTAAAATCTAGATGGGCTGGACCTTTCACGGTGGTAAAAGTATATCCTTATGGCACAATTGAGCTACAACATCCAGAAAAGGGTATTTTGAAAGTTAATGGTCAAAAGTTGAAATGGTAGTTGGAAGGAGAATTCTTGAAAAAAAGTCATCCATCCTATTAGATGAACCAAAATAATCACCACAGTAGTTGAGCTCGACACAATAAATTGAGGGCTTAGTGGGAGGCTACCCGTTTTCTTGACCTTTATTTTATTTATTTTTTTACTTTTAATCATGCATCGTATATTTAGATTTTCATTCATTCTTGCATTCATGCATATAAGAAAAGACCGCGGTTAATCGCAGTTTGCATAACTTGATCGAGTCGCAATCTGAGGATAGCCTCTGTTTACCACAGTAGAATGCGGCTTTGTAAATCGTGTCCGACCGCGGTCATCAAGTTCCCATATTCATAAAATAAAAAAGTGAAAACTCTTCCCATATTTATACCAATTTCAATTTGTATTTTTTTTAAAACCTTTCTTCTCCAACAATCTCTTTTTCAACTTCAAATCTTTTCATCAATTCCATTAGTGGAGGCATCAACTTAAAAATGCATCTTGGCTTTACATTTTTCATCATTGTTCTTGAATTCTCCACAAGGTAGGAAACATCTAACATTGTCTTTGCGAAAATCATTCTTCAAGTATTCCTGCTATTCTCTTGGGTGCTAATAGAAATTAAAGTATGGACATGACATTTTGAATTATATATTGCAATTAGTTGGAAAATATGTGATTTAACATATGGGTAAAGGAAAACAATAGAAGGTTTGGTCCTTCTACATTTTGTTATACATTGCACTTGACAAAAATTGTTCACAAAAACATATTTTGAATAAAAATCACCGCAAGTGTACGGTTCATAACAAGTAATAAAGTATAATTCAAAGTCCCGGATATCATTCCCACAGGATTTGATTTAGTTCAATTTTTTTCTACCTTGACCTTAACTGAATCAAAAAATATGACGTTCATGTTGAAATGAGAATTATGACTAAACTAATTTACAAAATGATTGCAAGTAAACAAGTGAACCAAAATGCAAAATAATGCTATAAAACGAGTTGTTAAATTCAATGAATGAAAGGTGCACTAGGATCACGAATCCCCATGCAATGACATCTTTTAATCCAAATTTTACAAATTGACAACACCGCTGAAATTTGAAGAATCAATGTTCCTATTTTATCCAACAATCCCTCTTGAGTAATGTTGAACTTACTCTCATATGCGACATGCCTATATCCCTATGACGAATGCAAATATACAAGAATGCATGAGTTTTTGTGAACATTTAGAGATTCACGTAAGGCATAGTGGTATATCATTATCCCCTATCAGACCCTATGATTTATACTTTGTCGAGCATATTTCCCTTCTCTTGAATACATGAAATATGCCACCAGATTCACACAATTATTTGCGCATATAATTGTGGAGAAAAATAAGTGCATATAAATCATTCAAATTTAAACAATGTGTTTAATGTCAAAAATTGTAAAACTAGGAATTAAAATATTACATCACATGGTTCATCATTCTCCTAGTACATAAATATCCAGCTTAACATGGAGAAAGTAATAAATCTCATAGATAATTGAATAACAGACATCATCGAATCAATCTAATGTTTGAAAACCTGTAAATCTTGCGTTTCTCCTTGTAGTTTTTGCCTCAAGATCTCCTTCAACATGTATTCTAGGGTTTTTTCTCTGTTGGAAAGCCTTTCCCCACGTTTTTGACGATTTTAAGCTTTTATATTCATCCCAAGATTCGTTTCCTAAAGTTGATGAGTAGAAAAAGGAAAACAGATTTTTGCATCCAAAAAATAACCATATGGACGCATGGTTCATAGAACTGAGCCACTTGACGTCCTTGCCCACTCCCATGCAGCCACATGGTAGAGGAAAGCTCCAACTTTGTCAATTTGGTTATCGAACATTATTTTTTCTCATTTTGACCTATTTTCTTCATTCTCCTTCTTTTAACATCCTATGTACCCCTCGAATTAGTACTTCGCTCTTTTACATTCGCGATTCGTACTTTTGGTCATATTTTGACTATTTGCATTTTGGTCCCTGAATTTTTCGTTCTCTTCCATTTTGGTCCTCTTTGTGTCTTTTTCTCTTGAGTTGATCACATCCATCAATATAATGCTACAAAATGAAACAATATAGAATTAAGCCATATTCAAACATTATTATCAATAATTCATGTTTTATGGCAAAATAAGTATTGAAAAACACACTTATTAAATCTCCCAAACTTAAACCATTATTTGTCATCAAACAAGATAATTACTTCATTCTATACCAAACATGGCTTGATAATCTTCCGTGTGTCATGATTGGTATTCATTAATCAGCACAAGAAACAATTTCAATAGTACATAATTTAACATCAACCTTTACCTGTTGAGTGTAAAACTCAATGTGTGTGTGAACTCATGTCAACATATCAAGTTCATGATTGATTTATTTCCAACCCGTAGTGGTTATGTATTACCTTTCTTCACTCGAGAGATACACATCTCCTAAACTTATTATTTTCACTCAATTTTCCCGAGGTGTGTCCTAAAGTTGAACTCATTTATATCTATTCATTACCCTCCCTTAGTTTGGATATGTCGTACTATTACAAGTTCACACTTTAAAAGTAGGGACTCTCTTATTTTTTATTACTTCAACGGTTAAAGACTAAATTAAGTTACTTGCCTAACATTAAAGGTGTAATTCTATCAACGAATGTCTTAGGGCTTAGTCAATGTATTTTTCTTTTTTTTTTTCTTTTTTACTTGGTTAAATATTTTCTCATTTGCTTTCTATATAACCCATGTAACGAGCTTTAGGCCGATGATTCACAAGTCAGATGACCATAGGGCACCAGGTTTTAAACCCTTGCAGGCTTATTCACTTGAGTTATACAGGATCGAGAAGATATTTATTTATTCTTGTTATTCACACAGCGACTAGTGCTATGCCCCTTATCTTTCAAACATTCTGCCTCTAAAACATCATCATACTTTAAGACTTTCACCTTATCTTCATCTCATTAGTTTACGATAATCCATACAAGAAAATGACATGCACAGAACTCATACCCATCTCAATGTTCCCTTACAATGGTTCAACCACCTCCAAACTATTCTAAAAATGGATCATGGTTTAGTACAAAAGAGGTTATTCGAGTTTTCTCACTATGTTCAACTTTTTCTATTTAATGAACCAATCATCAACTCAACGTGCAAAACATGAGTGTCATGCAAGGATTATGTCAAGTGTCACGTAACAGGTATTGGTCAATCAAATTATGTACCATATCCACAGTTCCTAATACTTTCTATTCCAATATCCACATCCTTGCCGGTAAGACTATCAAACCACACAAGCACACAACTCCAATCTAATGCTAGAAATTAAACCACTAAAAATTGGATATAAGTAAATGAAAACTGCATAAAACAAAATTCAAATTTTTTTCCATCACTCGACAAACACAAAAGAAACAGTAAATTAAACATAGCTATTGATGGGAGATTATTACACCACCCAAACTTAAACATAACATTGCCCTCAATGTTGAAATATGATAGAAGTAAAAATTAAACAGGCATAAGTGAAGGACAATAATCAGTTAAAGCACAAAGAATAACTAGTACTCATTTGGTCCATATGGAGGTGGTGGTAGTGGAAAACTGGGACCCAAAGTGCTGTCTCCAGATGGTAGGGATAACAGTGCCAAGATTTGTTGCATCATCTCGGACTGCTGAGATAGCTCGACCTGAAGACCTCAAATGATAGTAGTCTGGTCTCTAACTTTTGTTTCAATGCTGCCTAGCTGATCTCGTGTCTCATGTGCCCAGAACTGATCGTCTACCCGACCTACATACATGCTCAACTTCCCATTCATCGTTCTATCTCCCTCCGACCTGTGAGGGACTCCCTACGACAGTAAAAGTATCAAAGAGTTGCGATGGTCATCCTAAACTCCAATTGTAAGGATATGTCCGTAGATAAAGGTAGCAAGATCAATCTCATGTCCCCGAATCAAATGATAGAGAAAATCGGCCTTAGGATTCTGAAATGTTGCGCGGTGTGAAGTTGGCTCAATGTTGCAGTAGATAAAGAGCCACATGATAGCAATAGAGGGTGTGAGCTCTATTTGATGCCATTCAATAGTTGGTAGTGGCCATGTATTTTCACACCCGAGCAATACTTCTGCTACTTCATGCCAATGGAAGTCACTCGGGATTGGAACCACATTGCTCCAAGATAACTCATAGTAATCATGAATGACCTTAGGTGAAAACACATTCCATTTGTCATATGTGAAGCAAAAATGAAAATGAAAGTGCTTGAAGATATGATAAAAAGTAGAACATCAAATCATGAAATAAATGTCCAAATATGCAAGCCACGTGCATAGTCAAATGTGTCATGTACTCGACCAAACAAAGTATAAACAATGGAATTATGCCATGCTTGACAAAATATACCATGAAGGATGGATAATATATAAGACATGTCCAAATGTGGCTCAAAAACATAATAACATGGTAAAAAGAGGAAAATTGGACATTCATATGCATGTTCAACTAAGCAAGTTCGCCTTCGGACATCGTTGAGAAAAATTGAGAATATACCAAACAACTTCTGGGCATATGAAAGAAGGTATAGTAGTCTAACACATATCCAAAGTTGAGCTCAAATGGATGTCATAATGATTAAAAAATCGAGGGGCGAAAGGTACCATATGCCTAACCATGGTGTGCCTATGTGTCTTCCATTTTGATCTTGGTACGTGCAAAGGTATTTGGTAAGAACATGAACACAAAACGCAATCTAAAATACATGTGAACAATGTCAAATTCAAAATGAACCTTTTTTCACATAAATTGTCACTTAAGCATTTCATCGAACACATGGGAAAGTTTGTGTATTGTGTGTGTATGTGTAGTGAGTGAGTGTGGTGTGTGTTGAAGTTTTTGGGTGTGTGAGTGATGTGTGGAGTTCAAAATAAAAAGGGGACTTAACTTTGTTCCATGCGACCGCATTGAACAATTTCATGCGGCCACATGGAACAATGAGTCAGGGCCAAAATTGGTCATGATTGGATGCATGCGGCCGCAAGCCTGGGTGTCTATGCGGCCGCATAAACCACCAAGTTTGCTACTTTGCTGGGTTTTGTGAAAATTCCCCTTTCGACCACCGACACATTGCCTCGATTTTCATACAAAACAAGTTCATATGAATGTGATGAGTTAGTTCTGTTGACCTATGGTTGATTATAACCTTAATGTTTTGATTATAACAAACAAGCCATTTTATTTACTAACATTTGAATTTGAGTGATTAAGCTTTCAAAGCTATTAAGATTATAAATCAGACTCGAAATGAAGATTAAAGTGAAAGTTAGTATTCGAGACGATAGCGATTTACATGCAACGATCGAACTGGAACTTGAAGATTCTCAAAAGATGCAAATCAAGATACAAGCTAAAAGAACGACAAGTCAAGGCAATTAAACATTGTACATTTATATGTAAATGTATTAACTCGTCAATCTTTAGCAAGTGCATAAAGCTCAAATTATTTTCATAATTCGTCACTGGCATAAAAATCCTTTTGATTTATAATATGAAATAGATTTTGAAAAAGCAATTTAAAAAAAAAGTCAACTTTCGATTGACCGAAAGTTGACTTTCGATTGACGGAAAGTTGACTTTCGGTCAACCGGTTCGGTCGACCGGTTTGATCGACCGAAGTATCTACCGAAACTCCAACGGTTTGATTTTTGCAATGGCTATATCACACTTTCGGTCGATCGAAGTTGCTCAACCGAAAGTTCCTGCAGCTTCCTATTTTGCTCCATAAATATCCATCTTCTTTGCATTCAATCCTAAGATTTTATAAGAGCAATTAAGAGAGTATATTTATTAAAAATCATTGAGCGTACTTGATTTTAAATTCTATTTCATTTATTACAAAAAATTTCTTGATTGATCAAACTAATTTTCATCTATCTTATCAAGAATTCTTTTTACAAAGAATCTTTCTCAATCTCATCTATTCTTCATTCTTGATAGAAGTTTATTTGCCAACACTTTTATTAAAGTGTAAAATCTCTCTTCATACTTAACTTGTATTATTTGTTAAGAGAGATCATTGGTTGAAAACTTTGATACAAAGAATTTCTTGATTGATCAAAACTAGTTTCATCTATTTCATCAAGAATTCTATTCTACAAAGAAACTTCTCAATCTCATTTCTTTCAATTCTTGATAAAGGTTTTCTTTGCCAACACTTTTATTAAAGTGTAAAATCTCTCTTCATATTTGACTTGTATTATTTGTTAAGAGATATTATTGTTTGAAAAACTTTGATACAAGATACAAACTGTTTTATTATTCATCATTCATCAAAGTTTACAACAAAAATACTTGAGTTTTATTATTTGCTATATATTGAAGTATTTACCTAACTCTCTAATATTTAACTTGATTATATTTAAGAGAGTTTCTTCAATTGTAAAATTATCACTTATATTTTGACAGTTTTGGGAGCTTTGTGAAAAATCGATTGTAAGGATAGGTGCTCATTGTTGTAAGTCACTTAAGGATAGGTGCTCCTTATTGTAAATCACTTAGGAATTTGTACTCCTTGTTATAAGTTACCATTATAATGCATTTGGCCTTACTCGTGACGGAGAGCTTGGTAACGGGGAAGTAGAACACATTGTGTATCGAACCTCATTAAATTGGTTTGTTATCTTTACATTAATGCACTTTACTTTACATTGTCATTTATATTGTGCTATATTCATACTTGAATTAAGTTATCGAGTTTGCATATTTACTTCTCGTATTACACTTTGCATTTGTTTCTTAAGTTTGAATAGTTTGGAGACTAATTGTCAATAAAGTTTCAAAAACCAATTCACCCCCTCTTGGTTAGTTATTCTTGGGCTAACAATTGGTATCAGAGCACGGTATCAGAGCAAAGTGCTCAATTTTAAAGATTTCACAGTCTTGAGTAATGACTAACCACTTTTTCCAAACTCTTGAGGGGTGTTTTACAAATCGTCCTCCTTTATTTGATGGTACTAATTATAACTATTGGAAAACTAGGATGACAATATTTATTTAATCCATAGATTATAATATTTGGAAAGTTATTGAATTTGGTCCTCATAAACTTACTAAGGTTATTAAAGTTGATGGAAAACCGGACTAAATAATTTCAAAATCTAGAGAAGAATATGATGAGGATGATAAAAGAAAATTATCTCTAAATGCTAAAGCCAAAAATATACTTTATTGTGCATTGGGTAGAAATGAATTTAATCGTATTAGTACATGTGATTCGGCTTATGATATTTGGCATACTTTAGAAATTACTCATATTGGAACTAGTAAAGTAAAAGAAACTAAGATAAATCACTTAGTTAAAGATTTCAAAAATTTCTTCATGAAAGAGAATGAACATATTGTTAACATGATTACTCACTTCACCAATATTACTAATAGCCTCAAAGGCTTTGATCATGAATTTACTAATGGTGAGCTTGTAAGTAAAATGCTTAGGTTGCTCTCGGAAGATTGAAGTTCATTGAAAATGTTGATAGAAAACACCAAAGATATCAACACATATCCAATGGAAGAGCTCTACAGAACATTGATGACATATAAGCTAAATCGCATCGAGACAAAGGATAAAAAGTTGAAAAGTAAAGAAGAGAAAAGACGCCAAGTTACTTTTAAATCCATAGTCAATGAAGACACTTCAAGCGAGAATATGAATGATGATTATCAAGTTCTTCTTGTCAAGAAGTGGAAAGGTTCTCACCAAAAACATCGATTCCAAAAGAAAGAAGAAAATGGCGAAAAGAAGAAAAGATTCATCAAAAAGAAAGTTCTTCAAGCGACATGGGATGAAAGCGATGATAATGAAGATGAAAGTCAAGAAGAAATCGCAACATGTGCTTTATGGCCATTGAAGATGAGGTAAACACAAATGAACACTCCAATGAACTCATCAATCAAATGGACAAGGATAATCAAGGTACTTCTATATCCATAACAAAAAAAATCAAGGTATGATTAACTCTCTTCTTTAAATTGCAAGTAAACTCGATATTATATTTTGTATGTGATTTAATTGCTATGATATATAACTTCTAATCTATGCATTTTAACTTGAATTATGACTTCCATTATTTCAATGAATTGTGGAAATGAATGTTTCTAAATATTATACTATCTTTATATTGAATATGAAATAGACACAAACTCGGTTCATATTGAAAGGGGGAATATAAGTGAAAACGATATGGGGAATATATTACTATTTTCTATGGTTGATTTAAAAGTTTTGATCTTATATGCAATACTATTCCTCTTATAAATGTAAAAATTGTGCATTGATCTTACATGCTATCCCGTTTTGCTTATGTCAAAAGGGAGGAGATGAATGGATAATTATGCATGATAAAGAGCAAGAGATATATAACTTGATTTATGCATGATGAAGAGCAAGAGATATGTAACTTGATTTTGAAAATGTATTTAATTTCGTGAAAGCTCTTTTGGTCTATTTTCACTAAAAACTCGGTTTTCAACCCCAATGCTACAATGGCATTCCAACGTCCCCTCTATTTGTCAAAACACATTTGAAACCATCGGGTGTGTGTGAGTGCCATGAACTTGGTTCCAAAAAATGTGTCAAAACTTGAAACACAAGTTGACACCGAAAACACAGTTTTGGTTGTTTTGCTTCGAAATGTATGAATTTTGCACCAAATTAATGAAATATCATTCCAACACCCCCAAACTCATTCACAACACATTTAAAACCGAGTGGGACCATGTATAGACTCTCAGTGATCCCTAGAGATGATGAACAACCTAAACTGCTTAAAATGTAATAAAACATGAAAAATTTCTTAAACTAATACATAAAGCGAAAAAAATAAAAATGGAAGAATATGCTGGGTTGCCTCCCAACCAACACTTGTTTATAGTCTATAGCTCGACCGTACCCAATTTGATTCATTCTGGTGGGGGGGTTAATGTGAACAATTGATTTTTCTTTGGAGAATTCACCGCTCCAATAGTGTTTTAGCCGCTGTCCAATAACTGTGAAGTTCCGTTTTCGTTCATGGTTGATCTCAACAATCCCGTATGGAAGTACTCTTGTAACAGTATATGGACTCGACCACCCTGACCTCAATTTTCTTGGAAAGAGCTTGAGTCTAGAATTATACAATCTCACTTTTTGCCCCACTACAAAATTCTCGCCACTGAATGTGTATGTCGTGTCATCTCTTAGTACGCTCCTTATATAGTTTTGCATTTTCATATGCTTCCAACCGAAATTCATCCATTTCATTTAGTTGAAGCAACTGCTTTTCACCTGCTGCGTTCAAATCAAAGTTTAAATTCTTCACTGCCCAGTATGCTCGGTGCTCCAACTCAACTAGCAAATGACATGCTTTCCCAAAAACCAACCAGTATGGAGACATGCCTATAAGTGTTTTGAATGGTGTCCTATAAGCCCATAATGCATCATCTAGTTTTTCAGACCAATCTTTCCTCGAAGAGTTTACCGTTACCTCTAATATCCTTTTCAACTCTTTATTAGAGATTTCAACTTGGTCGCTTGTTTAAGGATGATATGGAGTTGCTACACGATGTCGGATGCCATATTTAGCCAACAGTGACTCAAAATGTTGATTGCAAAAGTGCTTTTCCCATCACTGATTATAGCCCGATGAGTGCCGTAACGAGTAAAAATATACTTCTTTAAAAACCCAATCACTACCTTAGCATCATTGGTTGGTAATGCTACTATTTCCACCCATTTGGAAACGTAATCAACAGCAACCAGTATGTATTGATTTTAAAATGACAGTGGAAATGGTCCCATGAAGTTAATTCCCCATACATCAAATAGCTCCACCTCAAGGATCCTATTTAGAGGCATCTCATTACTTCTCAAAATATTCCCCATGCATTGACACCGATCACACCACTTCACAAATTCAAAGGCATCTTGGAATATTGATGGTCAATAAAACCCAAATAGAATAGTTTTTACTGCTGTTTTGGATACTCCAAAATGCCCTACATAAGATGATGAATGACAATGTTCCAGTATGTGTGGTATTTATTCCTCGGGAATACATCGTTGGATAATCTAATCAGCTCATCGACGGTAAGAATATGATCTTCCATAAAGTAATATTTGAGCTCAGAGAAAAATTTCTTCTGTTGACTTGAGTAATCTGGTGGAGAAATGGATTTGACCAAATAGTTCACAATGTCAGCATACCAAGGTATAACCTCCACGCTAAATATTTGCACATCTGGAAAAACCTCGTTCATTTCCACTTACTCATCTTGAGTTCTCTATTCCAGTCAGATAAGTGATCGATCACCACGTTTTTATTACCCTTTTATCTCTAATTTCTAGACCAAACTCTTGCAGTAGTAGAACCCAACGGATCAATCTCAACTTGGCATCCTTCTTCGTCATCAAATAATTCAATATCGTATGGTCGGTATAGACTATGACATTTGACCCAACAAGATAGGATTGAAATTTATCGAAGGCATAGACTACGGCCAGGAGCTCCTTTTCGATAGTAGCATGGTTGAGCTGTGCATCATTTAACATTTTGCTCGCGTAGTAGATTATGTGAAACATTTTTCCTACTCGCTGCCCCAACACTGTCCCTATTGTGTAGTCACTGGCATCGCACATTAGTTCAAATGGATGACTCCAATCTAGTGTTGTAATGACAGGTGCAGAAATAAGCTTATCCTTTAAAGTGTTAAAAGCCACTAATGGTCTGTTTGATTGCAAGTGTGGAAAATGGATGGAAAGAAAATGAATTACAGAGAAAATAATTGCCTAGAACTTGTTTTTCAGTGAATTATTAATTATGTGTGTTTGATTGGTATAATTTGCCACTTGGAAAATTTTAAAATTTTGTATCTTTTTGTACTCGTTTGGCTTTATTTTACATGAAAATTGTCCATTAAAGTGATAATTGTTTCCATAATTGGTTATAAAGTTTGCTTCCATTACCAAAAAGTAATAAAAAAAATTCTGAAAAATAAATAAATTTACCATACCGAATATCATTCGTTTGACGTGGAAATTGTCAATAAAAACAAGAATTTTTTTTACCACTATGTCTGGATTTTTTTCCAATTGCTAAAAATAAAACAAAAAGCAAAAAAGAAAAGAAAGGAAAAGCTAGAAAATAAAAAACCAACTAAGCCAAAGGAAAACATAATCCTCTCACGCAAGGAAAGTAAGCGCATCAGGGAAGGAGGGAAGAAACCAGCTTCAAGGGAAAATGGTACCATCAAACACTACAAATAGCTAGAAATGGAAAAACTTTTCCATTTTCCCTAGAAAATGGAACATATCAAACATACCCTAAGTACTTCGCAGAGAACTCAAAAGGCAAATCTTTGACTAATAAGTTGCAAAGAGGCTTTGTAATTTGTGTAAAATCTTTGATAAAGTGTTGATAAAATTTGGCATGCCCAAGAAAACTATGAACTCCCTTAACTGTTGTAGGCAAATGTAGGTTTTCAATAACTTGGATCTTTGCTTTATCAACTTCGATCCCTTTCGCTAAAATGTGATGTCCTAGCATTATGCCCTCTTGCACCATAAAATGACACTTCTCCCAATTCAACACCAAGTATGTCTCCTTACATCGCTACAGGACGAAGCTCAGATGCTCTAAACATCCTTCAAATGACAAACTGAACACAAAGATATCATCCATGAAAATCTCTATGAATTTTTCCACCATGTCGGAGAAGATGGCCATCATGCACCACTGAAAAGTGACGGGGGTATTGCATAGGCCGACCGACATCTTACGGTTCTATAGGGACAAGTGAATGTAGTCTTCTCCTGATCGTCTGGTACTATTGGGATCGGATTATATCATGAATAACCATCGAGAAAGCAGTATTGTGAATGTCTCGCTAACCTTTCCAATATCTGATCAATGAAAGGAAGTGGAAAATGATCCTTCCGAATAGTAGTATTTAGTTTGCGGTAGTCAATGCAAACTCTCCATTCCATAATTGTCCTGGTAAGTATCAACTCATTCTTTTCATTCTCACCTACTGTGATGCCTCTTTTCTTTGGTACGACTTGAACCGAGCTTACCTAAGCGCTGTCTGAGATAGGATAATTGTTTATGCATCTAAGAGTTTAATCACCTCGGCTCTAACCACTTCCTTCATGTTTGGGTTAATCTTCACTTTCCATCGATGCTCAGTTTGAATTTTTCTTCTATGAGAATCTTATGCATGCAAAATGAAGGGTTGATCCCTTTTATGTCATCAATAGACCACCCAATTGTTGTCTAATTTTCTCTCAACACCCTAAGTAATTTGTCCTCATCCATCTTGCTAATTGAGTTTGAATTATGACCGAAAGTGTAGAGGATTCCTCTAAGTAAGCATAACGAAGGTGGGGTGGTAGTTGTTTGAGCTCTAATTTCGATGGTTGCTGAATTGATGACAGTGGTTTTTGTAGACCAATTCCCAGCTCCTCAAAATTCTTTTTTTGCACATATGATGGATTTGTTTCTAAAACTCTTGCACAGACCTCAATCTCTCTAGAATCGATGTGAATGGACTGGGAATGCATGATACAGGCTCCATAAGTGTCAGGCGGATGTTGTAATTGAAAGGTTTCATGAACTGTACTATCAACCACGTTGATATGAAAATAGCCGTTTGCCTCTGTAGAGTATTTCATAGCCTTGAAAACATTGAAAGATGTTTGTTTCTCCCCTAATCTCAGAATTAGCTGACCTCATTGTACATCTATCAAAGCCCTCCCAGTAGAAAAAATGGTTGACCCAATTTGAGTGGCACATCTTTGTCCTCTTCCATATCCAAAATAAGGAAATCTGCTAGAAATATTAGTTTCTCAACCTTTACCAAAACATCTTCGACGATTCCGCATGGATGAGTAAATGATCTATCGGCTAGCTACAGAGTCACCGTGGCTAGTTTAACTTTTCCCATCCAAGTTTCCTGAAAATAGAGAGTCGCATTAGATTAATACTGGCACCCAAATCACATAAAGCTTCATCAAAATAATAATTTCCAATAATGTAGGGTACAGTAAAACTCCCTGGATCTTTTAGTTTTGGAAGAATCTTTTTCTAAATTCTTGTACTGCATTCCTATATCAGCATTACCATTTCTTGATCATCCAGCTTACGTTTATTAGATAGGATGTCCTTAAAGAATTTGGCATAATTGGGTATTTGTGTAAGTGTTTCAGCCAACGACATATTAATGTGAACCTTCTTGAAGACCTCCAGAAATTTTATGTATTGTTGGTCCATCTTCTGCTTTTATAACCTCCAGAGAAATAGAATTCGAGGTTCATGTAGATTTGTGGGTATGGTTGCTTTAGCCTGTGGTATATCTGATATCTCGTTTATAAATGTTTCCTAGGGTTGCTCAGTCTACTCCTCACGATCTTCATCAGACGGTGGTATTGTTTATTTATTTACACTGGGTCTCTTCACATGTATTTTCGATAATTGAACCCCGCTTCTTTTAGTAATGGTTTTGACATGTTCTATGGGATTCACTTCAGTGTTACTCGACAGTATACCTGGAGCTCTTCATGTAATAGAAAGTACTATTATTCCCACATGTGCCTCCAGGTTCTTAATTGTAGAACCTTGATTGTGGAGAGTTGTTTTAGTCTTCCTAATAAATTGATTGTTTGTTTCCATGTATTTGTCTGTCTTTTCCATTAATTTTGCAAACATCTCCTCCAATTGGATTTTCTTCTCCTACTGATACTACCCTTAAGACCTGTTGTGATTTTGGTTTTGATTTCCTTCCCAAGAGAAATTTGGATGATTTCTCTACCCAGGATTGTAAGTGTTAGAAAGTGGGTTATTTTGCTAACTTGACCCCATTGCGTGTATTTCACCTATTCCATTCCCTATGAAGGAATTGGGTACTCAGTTGTGCTATGCTCCGCTCCACACTCTTTACAATTCAGCTTTCTTGCTTGTGTTGCACTTGTAGGTTGTCATATACTCTCTACTTTGTAAAATAAGGAATCAGTTTTGGCAGATAAGGCTGAGTATGTGTCAACCTAGTAGACTCCGATTGATTTTTTTGTACCCATACGCTCAGAGGACCACATACTGAAGTGTTGGCCATTTTCTCAAACAATTTCCATGCTCCATCAATAACTCGTGTGGTTATAGAGCCATTAGACGATGAATCCACCATGATCCTAAAAGAAGGAAGTAGCCCTGTATAGAAAAATCTGATATATGTCTTTATGTTGAACCTATGTTGAGGACATTTCCTTAGCATGTTTTTAAACCAATTACAAGCTTCATCAAATAACTCAGACTTACCATGAGTAAATATTGATATTCGTGCCTCATCCTTGCTACTTTAGCCGGTGAGAAGAATTTAGTGTAGAATTTGTGAGCCAGATCGTTCTAAGTAGTTATGATCGCCACATGAAGTAAATCCAACCATTTGAGTGCCTTACCTCGTGGGTGTGTGGGAACAACCTCAGCCTGATAGCATCTTCTGATATTCCTTGGTGCCTGAAGTGTTGACACATATCTAAGAATTGGGATATATGTGTATGTGGATTCTCATTAGCCAACTCGTAGAACTAATGCCAATTTTAGAAGAGTTGGATGACGTTAGTTTTCAGCTAGAAATTCAGTTGCTCGAATGAGGGGTATATAATACAGGATTGACTTTGGACAACAAATGGTGACAAGAAATCCCCAAGCAATGTGTTTCCGTCATCTCCTTCCTCTGCATTGTTTGGAATCGTATGATTCCTCATTGGTTCAATCTGTTGATTTGCCATTGGTATTTGTTCTTGGTTTTCTTGATATGCTGCTCTAGCTTCCCTTTACCTATGATGAAAGGTTCGTTCAATCTCCAAATCAACTGGAAGCAGTTCACCACCCAATGACCTTAGCATGCAAAATCTAGAAGAATGACAACACTAGCACTTAAACAAACCCAAGCAGAAAGGCTAAGTAAAATTAAATACTTAAAATAAAAAAAATTAAAGATAAGTTCGAATTAGTGTCTAAGTAAATAAAATTAAACTAATATTCAAGTCCCCGACATCGGCTCCAAAAACTTGTTCACAAAAATATATTTCGAATAAAAATTACTACAAGTGTATGGTTCGTAACAAGTAATAAAGTGGAATTTAGAGTTTCAAATATCACTCCCACATGGACTAATTTAGTTCAGTTTTTTTCTACCATGACCTTAATCGAGAAAATATCACGTTTATGTTGAAATGAAAATTATGACTAAATTAATTTACTAAAGTGATTTCAAATAAACTAAGTGAACTAAAATGCAAAAAAAAATGCTATAAAACAAGTTGTTAAATTCAATGAATGAAAGTCGCACTAGGATCACGAATCCCTATGCAATGACCTCTTTTAATCCTAATTTTACAAATTGACAACACGGTTGAAATTTGAAGAATCAATGTTCATATTCTATCCAACAATCTCTCTTGAGTAATGTTGAACCTACTCTCATATATGACCCGCCTATATCCCTATGACAAATGCAAATATATAAGAATACATGAATTTTTGTGAACACTTAGATTCATGTAAGGAGTAGGGGTATATGTCTATTCCCTATCGGACTCTACGATAATTTATACCTTGTTAAGCCTATTTCCCTTCGCTCGAATACATGAAATATGCCACCAGATTTACACAATCATTTGTGTATATAATTGTGGAGAAAAATAAGTGCATATAAATCATTCAAATTCAAACAACGTGTTTAATGTCAAAAACTGTAAAAGAATTAAAAAATTATATTACATGGTTCATCATTCTCCTAGTACATAAATATCTAGTCTAACATGGAGAAAGTAATAAAACACATAGATAATTGAAGAAAAGACATCACCGGATCAATCTAATATTTGAAAACCCGTAAATTTTGCGTTTCTGCCTCAAAATCTCCTTCAATATGTATCATATGGTTTTTCCTCTGTTGGAAAGCCTCTCCCCACTTTTCTGACGGTTTTAAGCTTTTATATTCATCCCAAGATTCATTTCCTAAAGTTGTTGAGTAGAAAAAAGAAACCAAATTTTCGTATTGGAAAAATAACCATGCGGCCGCATGGTTATGAGCCACGTGACTGTATGGTTCATAGAACTGAGCCACTTGAAGTCCCTACACACTCTCATGCGACAACATGGAGAGTTCTACGATGTGGCCGCATGGTAAAGGAAAGCTCCAACTTTGTCAATTTGGTCCTTGAACATTATTTTTTTCTCATTTTATCCTCTTTTCTTCATTCTCCTTCTTCTAACATCCAATGTACCCCTCGAATCAGTACTTCGCTCTTTTACATTCTTGATTCGTGTTTCGGGTCATCTTTCAACTATTTACATTTTGGTCCCTGTGTTTTTGTTCTCTTCCATTTCAGTCCTCTTTTGTGTCTTTTCTCTTGAGTTGCCCATATCCATCAATATAGTGCTACAAAACAAAACAATGAATAACTAAGCCATATTCAAACATTATTATCAACCATTAGTCTGGTCATGTTTTGTGGCAAAATAAGTGTTGAAAACACACTTATAAAAATCCTCAATCAAACTTATACATCCCAACTTGCTTGGACATATTACCATCATTGGACACCCAAATCATCAGGACGAATCTTGTTGAATATATACGAAATAAGACATTGCATTACCTTAGTTTGACAAAATGTTCCCTCTTCTGCTAAATTTCTAAAGAAAATGTGTCTAATGTGTGGTTTTACTTTTGCAGGATAACTATATATCAACAATGCCCACAAGAGCATTATCTACAAGAAAAGGTAAATAGATAGCTGAGCCTTCTAATATGGAAAAACGAGCCCAATCCGAACAACTCCCATATGAAGTATATATATCGGAAGAGGCCATACAACGATCAAGCATCTTTAATAGATAGGCTCATCTACTAAAGAGGGAAGTCAATTTGGAAAGTTTACAAAATTTCGACATTCCCGTAGTCATAAGGGGATTGGCTTGGACGAAACTATGTGCCAAACCTCACAAAATATTTACAGCGGTAGTCAAGGAATTCATGGTGAATTAATGGAGACATCACCGATGAGTAAAGTGAACATCATCATGAGACATATGTGCGGGGAGTATGGGTCCCTTTTAGCACCGAGATTAAATGTTGAGGAGGGATATGATCGATCAGAAATTACAAATATGGATGAAGTGGCTCAATTCTTTTACCCTTTGAACAAGCAAAAGCCGTGGCCCAAAAGCAATGTTGTACAACACGAAGAAATGATGCATGGGCTACGGTTCTTTCATTATGTCCTCTCAGCTATATAGCTCCAACGTCACATACAACTAAAATTTACCAAGCTAGAATAACTATGTTGTATCGGCTTGCCATGGGACACAACTTAAATTAAGGGGCCCACGTCTTTAACACAATTAAAGATATTGTCCTCTATCTAGGTAGTCGAACAAAGCTCCTATTCCCAAGTCTCATTTTAGCCATATGCAAGAGAACTCGAGTCCATTGATGCCATCGAAGGTTGAAAAAAAATAGGCACCAGTCTTGCACCTAACAACAATTACAAGGTCTGAAGGGCAAGTCATAAATACAGAAATGAGGCATCAATGAATGCAGAAGAGAAATCTGAAGACAAGAAGTAGCACATGTTGACATTTCAGCCCCACTTCCATGAAGAATTGGTCAACGGAGAGGGGTGAACTTTGGGCCCACGTTGAGATCAATAGACAACACAACAAGAACACAGTAGAGCAATTAAACAGCTACAGGATGGTCAGGAAGCTATGAATGCCACTCTCAGTTTCATGAATGCCACCATGAATACCATGGCCAAACGGCAGTAGCGCTAACATGAGGAAATGTTGATGCTCTTAAGATACCTCAACCATCAATGAAAAAGCCAGCTAACTTCCAACTCAATACCACAAAAGTCCAGTAAACTCTTTCCTCTTTACTCATTGGGGACAATGTCAAAGTCTTAGTTTGGGGTGGAATATGCTGTATTTTCTTGGTTTTCGTATTATATAGTCCATGTTTTGCATGAGGGTCGATTTAGTACATTATTTATTGTGTTTAAAAAAAATTAAATCTTCTAATTTTTCATATCACAAAATTCATTGTGTTAGCATGTGCGTGATTGTATGTCAATGCGAGCAATGTAATTCATATCTAATGATGATATTGTGCATATCCTTGAGCAAAATTTGGATTAGTTCATGTGGACACTTGAATTTTTAATTATTTATGAATCCCATTATCTTAATTAGCTTTTGAATCATTCGAGCACATAATCATCCTTGATTGCACTTATGGTTGACTATGAGTTGAGCCATGTGAGTCAACAACCTTAAGGATCTTTTAAGAATTTAGAACATGTTTATTACATTAATTACCGCATTAGAACCAAATTGAAACCTCTTAGACTATGTTTGGGTTGATTTAATCCATCTAGAACCAAGAACATCACCACTTGATTGTCTTTTAGTTCATCTCGTTGGCTTAAAAAAAGTGAAAGATATTGCACTAGTCGGGCACGTAGGAAAGAAGTTACCTATATTGTAGCGTGGAGCTAGTCTTGAGTAATTTGATCCTATTCATGAAAAATGTTTAGGAGATAATCTATCGGGAAAGAAGGCTGCCTACAATGTAGAGTGAAAACTATCTTCGAAAAACAGAAAGATTCCAAAAATAGAAGAAGTGACAAAATAAACAAAAAAGTGAAACACACCAAAGTGTGTTGTGGTAGTAGCAAAACAACTATAAGTGCTATCTTTGTCCTACTAAGTCTTGGTCATCGATTAGGAATTGAAGGGCAAAAGGGCAAGTGAGTGGTTGATGAGAGGTTGCCTTTGGGATGAGATTGAAAAACAAAGAGAGCAACACGAGCGACGAGAGAATACATTGACATTACTGGGATTTGGTTTTGTTTGGGAAAATGGACTTTGGAAGTTGAATCGCTTGACACAATTCGAATAGCATCAGTAGAATTGAGAATGTTTAAAACACACACGCTCAAAAGCTAGAATTACAATATATGAAATCTAAAATAATTTTTAATTCTTGTATCTCATTAATTTGTTTAAATTCTATGATTGTGATATGCATTTTGAGGGGACATTGATTACTTATATCTAGTTGAGTATGATTATTTAGAGTCAAGTGTCTATTATGTTTTATTCAAGGACGGATTCAAGTTTGGGATGTTGATAAGTGTTAAATTTACATTTATTTAAGCCACTAAAAGTGATTTTTATTGGTATTATTATGAATTTGGTACTTAATTATTATTGTTGTTGGGATTATGTAGAAGAAAACTCATATTGGAGCAATTATTGTTGAAGAAGGACGGAAGTGAATGGAATCTACAAATTTGGGATCAAAGTCCACATTTTGAAAGTTTAGGGGGACTGATTTACATGAATTGGAAGATATGAAGCATTGCTACAATTATAATCAAAGTGATTGGCAAAAAGAAATATGATTGAAGTCAAATTAGGCCTTGGATTTGGAATTGGAAAACGAATCAATATAAAAAGGGAAGTATCGGATTGGGAATGGATTTGGACTTAAAATAAGGGAAAAAAAAAAATTAGACGGCGCAGGAAGAAGAGAAACGACAGAGAGGAGAAAAGAAGCATACAAGGCAGAAAAGAAAAGCTAGAGAAAAGTAATAATCTACGCAATTATTTCGTCCATTGTGCAATAATTTGAGGAGAATTAATCACGTTCACCGTCGTTACAGCCGGGAGATTTACACTACGTAAGAAAGGAGACAAATTATATTGTTAGAATTCGTGTGGCGAAGATTAACAATAGCTCGAAGGATTTTTTTTCTTGTTGAGTGTTATTAAACTCGATAATGTTTTCCAACTTTTATTTGTTTGATTTCAACATTATGAGCCGCTAAATACTTTTTTGTTAGGATGGACTATGTAATTGTAACTTAGGGTTTTTAATATATGTATAATTCCAAGATTTTCATACCAGTTTAATATGTGTTAATTAATTATTGTGTGCTTATTGCTTTAATTGCATGTATAACAATTGATTGATTTTGGGATAATACTGATACCAAAAGATGATGTATGATTCTAGCTTGTGCAATAAATAACATAGGTGTTATAAGAGGTCGAGAAATAATTATATGCTATGCGATCCATATTGAATTTTCTATAGGTTAATGCACTTGTATGTGTATGAATTTATATAGAGATATAATAAGTACGTGCATACGAATAGGATTAGTAATGCTCGAGAGAGATCATTAACTACATTAGATTAATTGGATCGTTGGCACGTATGAAAAATGGTTGAATGAATTGGAATTAGATGTATGTTAAATAACCCAAATGAAATCGAAAATCCTAACTACCTAATCACATAATCTTATTTATCATGTTAATTTGATTTTGTTATTTAATTTTTAGAATTTTTGTTAGAAAACACAATTTGGATTTAATAACTAGTTATCATTTAAATTGAAGCTAGATTAGTTTAAAAATTTATAGTAGATAGTAGTCTTTGTGGGATGATATTTGAACTTGCTAAATCCACTTTATTACTTGTCACGATCTGTACACTTGCGAAATTTTACGAACAACTAATAATCATTTATCAAAAGACAAATTTCCCTAAATAAGTTCTTGGGACGTAATTAATGCATTTGGTGCATCTTTTGTTTCATGTACATGTTTTTCTAATTTTTTATATTTTCCCTCAGTTTTCTTCTTTTCAACATATTTTTTTTATTTGTAGCATTCTCTCCCTTAAACTTTCTAAATGGCCCGTGTAATAAGTTTTAGACCGATGACTCCCAAGTCAGTTGACTTTAGAAAAATAGGTTTTAACACCCTTACAGGCTTATTAACTCGAGTCATAAATGTTACGAAGAAAAATTTTCTAATAAAATATTTTTTATACTTTGATTAGTGCAATGTCCCTCATTAAACACCTATCTAAGTAAACCGACATCTATCTTAAGAATTTCGTCCAATTACATCATGTTGACCTTAAACAATCCACACAATAATTTTAATTTCAACAGTGAAATCCCCCAAACTATTTTAAGTTTGGTCTAAGGATGTAAAATATAGTGGTTTTGGGTTTAGCATCTATGGTTCACTATTTCTATCTATTAAATTATGAAATTAATTCATTCCTACATAATGCTTAACTTAATTCTTAAACTTCACATGAAAAGGCAAAAGTTAACCTAAGTATGCAACATATTCACCATTTATAGATCAATTCATAATTCAATATATGCATCATTGCCTCTAGGTTAACCAACTTGCGGAATCACACAAAAAGAAAATATTTTTCAATTTTTTGGTATTTTTCTAATATTTAAAGCAATAAAACACACATAAAAGTATTAGAAATTATCCTCAATGTATTAATTTCTAAGTCCGCATATAAAGGGGTGGAGAAAGAAAATAATACTACTCTGATATAGCGCGAAATCCAATGACTAGCTTTTCTTATTTCTCTCATTATTTCCTTGGTCTATGTTGGTTTAAATGTTCTGTGATGTCATGTTCATGTACAATGTGATTAAATAAAGTATTGAGGATCAAAGACCTGGAACATGTGTTACTTAGCTCAAACATCTAGCACACCAACTAATATCTCAAAGACCTAAGGGAAAATGAGAAGTGGATGATGATTCCATAACTAAAACTAATAACTAATTTAAATTATCATATGACTAGAAAGCATAATAAATAAAAGAGAAAAAAGATTGGGTTGCCTCCCAATAATCACTTTGTTTTAAAGTCCTTAACTTGACTCGTGTTGTTTCTAGGCTCTATATGGTAGCTTGAAAACAGAGCTCTCAGCCCTACACT